>OX421451.1:14659411-14674411 GCA_949126865.1 Montipora capitata | reverse complement strand
CATTATGAAAAAAATAAATCTACTCCAACCAAAACGAATTACCCACACAAGTCCATATTTTACGACGTTGCAACTTCCGTCAAAGGAAGGTTCCACCTGTGACGTCACGGGAAAGATTTTTCATTTCAAGATCGCGAATGTTTCGAATTTCGCAGAGCTTTTACGAGATGAAAACGGGCTTGACTGAAAAAAATAATTATGGATACGGCATACCTGCCATATGTGCTAAACCGCTAGGTGAACAAAAAGGGGACATTTTTTGGGTTTACATGACCTTTAATTTGTCTTTCTAGAAAGTCTCTACTTTTGCGGCTCCGTAACTTCCATGGGACGTATACAAAACAT
This sequence comes from Montipora capitata, assembly GCA_949126865.1. Taxonomy (NCBI): domain Eukaryota; kingdom Metazoa; phylum Cnidaria; class Anthozoa; order Scleractinia; family Acroporidae; genus Montipora; species Montipora capitata. The sequence goes on along the minus strand of OX421451.1, from coordinate 14,674,066 downwards.
GGACCCCAGGTACATGGACCCCTTCATGGACCCGGTCCATGGACTACCCTTGTGGACCACCCCTCATTTTGTAAACTCAATATGTTTTACAAGCAGAAAAATCCTTAGACCATAGTTAGTAGTATGTTTAGACGTAAGAGAGAAGTGATCCTGGCAATTATCTGGAGAATTTAAGCAGGAGTTCATGACTAGGAGTGAGCAACTCCCATACTAAGCCTTAGTAATGTCACGGTATTCTTACAGACCAGGAGCCCATGTACTATCTCTTTTTAGATTACTTTGTCTGCAGAAAGACAAGACAATTGCAGTTTGGTGACGCTATGACGTCAAGTTAGTTTCTTGTGATTGGTCATCTGGCTCCTGCAGGAGTCTCATTAGTGGAAAATTCAATCTAAAAATAGATCGATTTAAGCAATAGCCTGTTATAGACACTTATAGAGGTTTTGCACGGCAGCCATGTTGCATGGCAGGAATAATAGATTCTTTTTCCTGTGGGAACAAATGTTCTTTCTAATGCAAAACATTTTCAATGTTCCTGCCATGCAACATGGCTGCCGTGTAAAACCTCTATACCATGACCTACATGTATTGGTGGCTCCAAAGGATTTCGTCTATAAACGGCTTTGCAAATATAAGTTTACTAACATTCATTGAATCGTTCACCGGAACAAATGAGCCCAACAAATTGACCTGCTCCCAACTGAGTGGCTCGGCAAAGCTCAGTTGGCAGAGCATTGCACCGGCATCACAGAGATCATGGGTTCGGATCCTGGCTTGCGTAAAGATAAAACGCAACGGGAACACGTGTCTTTTTGCAGAACAGTTTATAGATAAACTAATTTCTGCGGTTGGAAACGAATTTCCTGCAGAGTTTTAAACTTTTGTTTTATCGACTCTTGAAAAATATCAACAATTTTCGCATAGGAATCCTTGCTCCGCGACTTATACTACTTGTGACTCCAGAAAACTTAAATCTCGCAAAGCAGATAAAGAAAACCTTCGACAAATGAAAAAATGTCTTTGCTTTAACTGATTATTTTTAAAATCTTCTTCATACATGTTTACGAACGGGTTACCTTCTTTTGTATGTCGCGAATACCGATACGGTCTTAAAATGGAGCTTGTGTTGGGAGACGCCGGGTCACGCAACTGAAAATAAAAGCAGATTTTATACTAACAACGACCTCCAACACGACTGTAGCTGAGATATATCAAGGATAATAAGGAATAAATAAATTTTCATGTTCCTACAGAAATTATCGGGATTCACAGGTATTTTTTTTTTTGGGGGGGGGGGGGGGGGGGTGCTTACACGATTCGCGGACCAAGGACCAAATTCGCGGACGAAGGGCTCGCGATTACGTTCACTTTTTTTCGAATTACAAGAAAAATATTTCAGTTTGGAACTTGCCAATTTAATATTATCGGAAGAAACGAAAACTCTATCTTCAGGGAAAATTTCAGTTCGTGGCCTTTTGATTCAGGTAAGATATTCAAGATTACTGTCGAGTTCTTACGGGTTCTTATTCTACCATACAGAAACAGTGAGAATTGTAGTCTCATTAAACGCTTTATTATAGTGCTCCTGAATATACAGTTGGTTACAATTTATAAACAAAATCAGATCACGTGGTTACGTAGGAGATTACATCATTTGACATTAATAGCATGCATTAAAACATCACATTCCCCCATAATTAATTGAGGCTAATTACTCATGAAAACCTAATAGGCCATTTCCGAGTTCATGTCTGCCTCCTCTTCAAAGCGAGTCTAAGTGCGAAGTTTTTGTTATGGTAATTAGTTCTACTTTACATATGAATGAAAACTAATTTTAATAACAAAAACTTCGCACTTAGACTCGCTTTGAAGAGGACGCAGACTTGAACTCGGAAAGGGCCTATCGACTTGGAGGTTTGCGGTCGCGTCTAGGGTAGCGCGGTTGACTAGGGCTAGGCACCAACAGGTCTGCTTCAGGTTTAGTTTTTTTCTGGGATGGCATTGCTAGGCCTGTTGATTTCATTTTGGCGCTCAAAATCGGAAACATTTGACTCGCTTGCAACAGGCGTAACTTTAGGTGTCGCGCAACTTGCCTTTATTACTTCGGCCGATACTATACTGCTGGGCGGCGTAAAGTTTTCTGACTCATCAAATTCTTTTTGAAATTTGAGGATTTGATCAATGTGACGTCTCCAGATATCACCGGGTGCTTACCATTTAGCCAAATAATCCGGATAGAATGATCGTTGCATAAAGGTAAGCGATTTTCCGAATTTAATAACCAACCGGATGAGAATGGCGCTTACCATTTACCACACAGCATTCCGTCCCGCATATTTTACTCGATCTTGTGAGAAAGGGCCTGGAAACGCAAGGGTTCTCGCAAATGGTAAGAGCATTTCGCGAATTCTGTTCCGAACGGAAAAAGAGGACTACCTCTGGAGGTTGTCCACAATTTTCGAAAAGATTTTCCGGAAAATTGCCTTTCCATTTGACCTCAAACCGAAATTTCCGGATTTTTTGGCTAAATGGTAAGCACCCACCGTCTCTTAGCATAACTCTAAATGAAACTGGACCCGTTCGTTCAGTTTTTGTGGCTTGTAGCCATTTTGGCTGTCCTCTAAAATTCTCAACCAGTACTGACTCTCCGACTACGAATCGTCGCTCTCGTGCACCGTCTTACGGCCTAAATCGACGATTGAGAAACAAGTCGGCTGGCGTCTGGCCTGTTGTGCTATTTGGAGTTGTACGGTACTTAAACAAAAATCGAGCTTAATTATGCTTTAGCGAAATAGACGATGACGCATTTCCCTCCGCTTTGAGGGATTGCTTAAAGGTTTGAACTGTAGTAAATGTTACCGCTTCCGTTAGAATCGGAATATGTCGCGAAATATTTTGTGGTTGATTTACCTACCGCTTTGATTACCGCATTATAGATAAGTATAGATCATAGCTCGCTTTTCAGTTCTACTTCAAGTACTTAAGAACCCTTGAGATCAAGACACGTTGGAAACTAAAAGACAAGTTAGAGCGAAACTCTCTAGGAAATCAAGACCCGTGAACGTTGGTAAGCATCAGTTTACTTTGTTTAAGGTTATAAGGTTACGAGATTTTGTGATTCATACGTTACAACTTTCGGTAGATTTTGACTGTCTTCAAGTTCCTTTCGATATCACGTGTTTTAGTTCTGTGATCATTTTAGCTGTGAAAAACGAATATTTAGGTGATTTCTTAATGTAATTATTTCAGTTGACCGCTTCGATAAGAGCCCTGAGGCCACAAGAATAGGAATACAGAGGAACAATTAAAGAAAGAATCGTAAACGTATATCAGCTTGGTGTCTTCGACTGCGCGTGTAACAACCCGGGAGCGAGGTTTTCATTTCTAACTTGAGCGAAACCATTACAATTACTCTCTTCCAGTCTCACAGATAGGGCTTGTATTATGTTGTTGACTGTCACAATGGTGGGGGGTGGGGGGGGGGGGGGTTAGGGGGGTCACGGGCACCCCATGACCCCCCTGATATAGAATATATTCCGGGGTTAGTACTAGCAGGAGATTATAAATTCCAGAACCCAGTTGTTCGAAGCGTATCCACTGGATAACTCAATCAGTTGGTTTTGCCAGTGTTAATCCGGTGGATACCGTTATCCACCTTTTGAACAACCGAGGCCAGGAGTTTTCCGGAGTATGAACAAAAGAAATCCAAAACTCCCAATCTTGGAAATTTCACATCAATTTTCCTTTAGAACCAGCTACTTATGCGCCGATCAAATCGAAACTTCAACATCCCCCCCCTCCCCGGGCAAACCCCGGGCATTTGACTATCTTCTCTGCCCGGGGAGTGGACAATTTGACCTTTGCCTGCTTGGGGTGAGGAAAATTGAACCGGAAGAGTCAGGTTTCAAATGATTTTTTTTCGGGCGCCGAGGTCGCCAACATAAAACAAGTGTTTGGACGAGATATAAGAGTTTAAAGGAAGAGTTATAGCATTTGTGAGCGACTGGCTTACAAAAAAGGTCTTCAAACAAATCCGACTACAGGGTAGGGCATTTGAACACTATTTGGGCCCGAAGGGGCGGGAATTTGAACGACCCAATCTTCAAAAGTTCAAATGCCCGTGGTTTGCCCGGGGGGCGAGATGTTGACGTTTCGAGTCGATCGTTGCATTATAAAGGACGGTGCCTACCGTTCTAAGGTATTTTTGCGCGGTTTCCTGAATATGCGAGAAAAGCAGGTCTTAACAAGTATTATTAAAATCCAAAAAGACAATTGGGGGTAACCTCGCATTGTTCGAAGATAATTAATCAACAATATTTGTAAAAAGCTTTAAAATACAAAGCACTGTAAGGTGTTCTTTGCCAAACTGAAGCTTAATTATCTCTGAAAAATGCATGGTTACCCCCAATTTTCTTTTTGGATAACAAGAGTACTTGCTAATTTCTGCTTTCTCAGCATAGTTTTGAACAGCGAAAAAATATTCCTGTATTAATAAGCACCGTCGATAGGAAATCCGAGTATCTCGAGATGCGCAAAACGTATGCGCAGTAACAATAGTAGGCACCGTCCTTAATTAAGTCAAAATGTACTTAGGAAAAACTTTCATAGCTTTCTCATTCGTCGTTTCGTAAGGTGATTCCTTAGTAATAGAAGTTGTAAGATTTTCTTTAAACTTTTCTCGATTGTTCCCTGCATTATGGTGACTAGAAATATGCAATTAAAAAAACAGGTCACCAAGCTCAAACGGGAGATATAACTTGCTCCTTTAATCATTGCGACTTCATTTATAAAGGACAAGTTTGTTCCATCAGTTCACGGTACGTTTTGCAGGAACAGGAAGCACAGCAGTGTGTTCAAAAGGAATAATCTAATGTTTGTTTTATGGCACAAGCATATGTCATGAAAAGGTACTGACTACAAATATTCCTTGGGTGCGTGATCTCGAGGAGACAATTTTGTGTCCACGAGCGATCGCTACGAATACTCTTTTCCCTGTAACCTTTTTTTCTCAAGTAATTTTTTCTAAAATGTTTTACAGCACAAGGAGGAGGAGTAAGAGAATAAAATTATGCCAAAAAAAAGATAGGTCCCCAACCTCGTTTAGGAGAAAACAGAAAGAAAACCGAGGTCGACTCCTCAACAACGCGTCTCCACAATGGCGCGGATTCACTTTCACTCTCGGACTGAAATGACACTTAAGCATCAGCAAGGCTATCACTCGACTTTTTTTTTGCGAGATTCTAAAACGTTTTCCATTCTACTATTTACTGCTGTGCTCTGTAAACGGAGATTCTTCTTTCTAGAGAGCTTTCCAGCACGAAAGGTCGCCATTTTGAAATGTTTTTGGCCACGTTCGATATATCAATATTCACACATGGCTACGAGTCTTTATGGTTAAATTTAAACATTGTTTTGTTCAGAAAACTCCCTTGACACTTGTGAGACAAAGAAAATAGAGCTGAGACATAGAACTGACCATAAAGCCTCCTTTCCATGCCTTAATACGAACGTGGCCTACGCTGTTATGCGCAGAACAGGATGCGCAGTGCAATACTAGGGAATCACCTTAATATTCTTACTCATCATCAACAACGCAAAATTGAATTTTCAAAGAGTTTCCAGGGCCCTGGAAATTTCCAAAAATCCAGGAGTTTTCCAGGAGCAGTGCGAACCCTGAGTTATTCTGCTTAAATCTTCAGCTCTCATGTAATGTGGTTATTGCAGGCGGCCAATATTGCGATTACACTCGTTCTGTTCAGTTAATGCTAAAATGTTAAAGTCTGTATTTTTAAAAAAGGGTGCGGCGTGGACAGAGAATTCAAGTTCAAGCACACGCGCACTTTCGCGTGCAAAGCCTGCTGCCCATTGAATACCGGATACAAATATAGCTTCATTCTATAATTTAACTGCTAGTAAAACTTTTCTACCTAGAAGCACAATAAATACGAAAAAATAAATATTAAGTTTCAAGATAAACCGTTTTGTATACAAAACGGTTTATCTTGGACTGACTCGTGGACTGACTCGTGGACTGACTCGTGGACTTACTCGCGGTCTCCAAAGGTTTTTCCTTGAAATTAAAATTTTAGCCGAGACGTTCAAAACACTGAGGGTCTAAATGGGGTGGGTAAACGATAAAACGGCTCGAAAATTTAGCAGTTAGACGCAAAAAATTGAGGGAAAAAACGACAGCTGCATGTAAAAAAAAATGTTGGAAAGAGTTTTCTACTGATCAAGCTTTCCTGCTAACCTCAATTTCAGCGATCTCATTGTCACAGTGGTCGGGAGTAGGCAACCTGAGGAGACGGCTGAAATTCAGGCTAGCCTTCTGCGGCACCAAGAAATTTTACTGTCTTATTTCGTGGCCTATGCCAGAAAATAGAGCTGCATGCCTCCCCTTCAGGATAACGCAGAAGAGTTTAAAAGACCGTATCTTTAACATGTTTAACCATTAAAAAAAGATGAAAATTAATGACTGGCCGGGGTTTCTGTTAACGGTAAGCTGTAAACAAAAAGTAAATAGACTATGTTCACTGTAGAAGCCAGGGCCCCATTAAGAGCCTCCTATCTCAGAGTAAGAGTGAGAAGATGGCGTAGCTCAGTTCTTGCGGCATTGGATTTGCATGCTGACCATGGTTCGAGTTCCGCAAATCCTATTATATGGGCAGCAATTTGTTTTGTCTTCGGTGTCCCGAATCTCGAATTCGACTCCAACAAGCTTAGTAAACAGCCATCATCTAGATGTCTCTTCTCAGTTGGGTTTCTTAACGCTGTTGTGTTAATCTGGATTCTCTTTGGATGCACGTCCCCCACAAGCGTAGAGCTCAGAATTTGCTAGTTGGCAAAGGGTGGAAGCAACAACAAAAAAAGAAAATTGGTTCCCCAGGCAATAGTCGAACCAACTATCACCGTAACTTCCTTACATAATCTACATCCGTGCTAACGGCAATCCGCCTTCCTTCTTTGCTTACGTACATACATACTAACTTGCTCTCTTTGCTAGCCCATGTGAGTCAGTTATATGTTATTTTGTAGACGTTTCTTTCTATTTCTTTAAGAGCCTACTGAAGTGTTTTTTTGGGGTGCGTTGCTAAGGATGTAATGGTTAAGTAATTTGAGAGAATTTGGCATTATTTTGGTCAGTGTCCAACTTTTGTAAGCCAATGACCCTAAATATGACGTCATCACGCCATGCCCATGGTCACGTGACCAATAAAAGAAAACTCTAAATTTGTCTACGTACTACACAATTTGGGTATTTAATCAGCGGTTTGATAACTTGTATTCGTTTTGGATCCAGCCAAGCATGGTTGAAAAATGTTCTTTTTAAAGAGATAAACGATACTGAAATACCCATAACATTTTAAAAAAAGATGATTTGAAAAAATCCATGCTTAGCTATATTCTGTATTTGGGGATGAAACGTGTCATATAAAAAAGATTAATTCAATTTAAAGACCGCCGGAAATTTAGTTTTTTCTCAAACCAGAAGTCAGTTGGTTTACTCATGCGCAGTTGATCTGAGAACGAGCGCGAGGAAAAACCTTCGATGCAAACAACAGTTCGTGCGGTGATTTTTGTTTGTGAGTGGGTCACGATATGATGACGTCAGTCACCGGAAGTAACATTTCACTTCCTTAGCAACGCGCGAAAAATCCGTCTGTGGGCCCTTAAAGCATCTAACCAAGCTCTTCATTTCAACACTAGGTAAATTGCAATGATTCCGCAGGCCACGCCAAGACATCTGCCCTCAACGCAGGCAATTTTTGCAAGACACTTAAGGCTTTGTCATTGCTTAGTTGGTTCTCCTTTCAACTTCGAGATCTGATAAAGTACGGTTCCTGATCCCAGTCCTCAGATATGTAACGAAGTCGGTGGTTTCCCGTGCTACGCCATTGATTAATTGAGAGAGTTTTGGGTTTACGTGAAAAGGCAAACGCATGAAGCTGCTTGTTATAGAAGCACGCAAAGTGTCTTGTCCTTCTCTCTTACGAAGTACTCGATATCTGTAGATAACGGACAAGAAATAAGCTTAAATGAAATAACGTTCTTTGATTTTCGGCTAATTGCAAATTTCCTCCTGCAAAATCTCTCCAGTACGGTTTGGCGCCAAACCCTGCTTCTAAGAGCTCGCCCTTTAGCTGAATCAAAAACCAGTCGCCATGTAAGATACATGAATCCTAGTCTTGCTGTTTCCGAGCTAATAGGATAAAGTATCTCAGCGATGGAAAAAGTACACGTGAACACCTGTTTCCGGTAAAATGTGTCTCCTCTCGTTGGTTGTAATTCTTAAATCTGGCTTCCGGCGTATATCCGGAGCACTTTCGGGAAACTGCTCGTGAAATCTTCGGTTAGCTTCAGTTTTACTCCAAGAGTTCTGCAATTCTAAGAGTGCAGTACTCGGTCTGGTTTCTCCGAGTTTACTCGCTCGGAACCACTTCGGGTACAAGTCGCTGTCAGTGGAACCGGTCCTCGCTTGATCGGAGACTTGACTCGGCATATTGTTCACCATAGGTGAAGTAACTGTAAGCTGTTTTGATACTTCGAGGGCTGTTTCAGGCCTCGTTTGGCTGACGTGTTTTGAACTCACATGATTTGTGATGGAAGAATAATACAGATGAGGATGAGCTAAAGCGAATGCATGAACATCTGAATATTCCCCGCTTGGATTCATCAAGCCCTTTTGCAAGTAGCCCTCGCTATATTTGGGACCTGTCATCAAATCTACGAGCTCATCGCTTGAAAAGCACTGTCCATGAGTTCTTCGGATAGACCGCTGTTGGGTGCCTTCTTCGTCTTCTTCTCCTTCACTATCTGTGAGCCATAGTTCAGTGCCGTGTCCCACTATTACTTTTTTCTTCTTTTTGTTTTTTCTTCTTACATTGGTGAGTCGGCCCTCAAGCGGATGCGCCCTCAGGAATTCGCTTGTAAAATGTTCTCTCTGTAAAAAAAAGGAGACAAGACGTAAAAAAAAAAATAAAGAAAGAAAGGGTAAATTACGCCGTATTTTCTAAAGAGAGTTGTCTTGAGAAAGTGCTCCTTTGACAATTTTTCCGGCTTTGAAAGTGTATTGAAAAAATTTTGACAATTTTTTCGTAACAAATTCTCGTTATGCCTGTTTTTAGACGAGAAACTTGAAGCGAACGGCTTCAACATTTCCTTCAACATACGTTCGATTTTGTTGAACGATGTTGATTGCTGGAGTTTCAACACATCAACATTTGATTCAACAGAGCTTCACGAGAGGGATGGTATTCAGTCTCACATCCAGTGAGATTCAAGATGGCGTGCGAATCTTTGTGCTTGTGCTTATGCTTAACTCCACTGGTTCCCACTTGTGAAATAAGCACAAGCGTGAGATAAGCGTGAGATAAGCACAAGCGTGAGATCATGAGATAAGCACAAGCGTGAGATAAGCACAAGCGCAAGAAATGGAAAATTTACTTTTCTTGTGCTTGTGCTTATTTTACGCTCGTTCCCACACGAATTTGTTTTATGCTTGTGCTTATCGCACAATTGGGAACCGGCATTTAAATTCATTAATAGGGACCTTAAGATCTGCGACGGCGACGTCTCGAGACGTCAACGAAAACGTCACTTCAAAATGTAACTTTGCTCTATCATACGTCTTTCGCAATTATTCCATCTCGTTCACGTCGGACAATGCTATGGAAGTATCCTAAAAATGAGTTACTACGAGCAGTTACGAAGTAAATGAAAAGATTCAGTCTGTTGCATGCTCACGTCGTCGCCAAAACCTCAAATTTCGTGATTTCAAGTCGCCGTTCTGCAGAGGACCGAAAAAAAATGTGCTAAAATCCGTGCTGCACGATTTTATGTGATCTTTTAACCAACGATATCATTGTTTTCTAGAGTTGTTTTTGCCGTCGCCATCGTCGTTTCTGATAAACTCCATAAGTAGGGCGTTTGAGAAACGAGGACGGCTACGTCAACGACAACGCCAAAAAGCAGTAATATTATTGGTTAAAAAAGAGGAAAAAATGATCGTGCTGCACGTGCGGCATGCATTTTTGTACATTTCTCTCCCATCCTCGTCGTCAAAACATGCAGCAACCTAAAATGACCACATTTAAGGTTTTCATGACAACGTGGACAAACTACAGTGAATCGATATCTCTTTGCTTAAAATCCTTACTTACCAATCTGGTTATAGGATACTTCACCCATATGGTACAACATAAACAAGATGGAAAACATCGTGAAACACTTAGAATAACTCAAACTAATAGTAGCCGTAGCCGTCGTGGTTTGTTAAACTCCCTAATAACCCACATTCGATATATTAAAATTCCGTCCTAAACGAAAGGCATCATCTCGAGGCTCTGAGGAATCAATTCATACAAATCCTTATATTTATTCCTCAGAGCCTCGAGATGATGCCTTTTGTTTAAGACTGAATTTTAATACATCGAAAGTGGGCTATTCTCTACTTTCTCAAAATGGCGACGTGCGAGGGAGACAGTGTGGCCCAGTGGTTAGGGCGCTTGCCTTGAGATCCGGGGATCCCCGGGTTCAAGACCAGCTCTGACCGCTCTTGAATTTGTTCCTGGTAGTCCCTGGTTCAACCTCCCAGCTGTACTTGTAAATAGCCAAATGGTTGCCTCTGGCCAGTCGGGATTCTTAACAGTTGTTGTTGTTCTGTTTCGTTGTTTCGTTGAGTTCCATTGGCCGTCCAAAAAAAAACCCCTATGGGAAGCGGTCAATTAAGTATGTACGTACGTATGAATGTATGTATAATACACCTCTTTTTTCCCACAAAAATTTGCATAGACAGTTTTTTCGATTTCTCTTGGGACATCTTCAAATCGGCAAAATGTTGGGATTTGAGAGAGCAGAGAATAACGACGAGGAGTGAGGTTGTTACTGCGCGTGCGTTGCCACAGATCACTATTGTTCTTATGCGGAGCATTACTTAAAGTCTTAAAGTCCCTAACGACGACGACCACGACGACGGCTACTAGAACGCTACAAACGACAATAGGTTTAATTAGCAAAAACAATAGATTGCTCTGCACGCCACGCACGTGCGTACATTTCTTTGCTGTTCTCGTTCTGACAACGACGTGAAATGATCGAAATTTGACGTTTATGTGAAACACGGGAGCACCTGACGAATCTTCAATTTTATCTCCAAACTGAACCACACCGTTCATACCAACTTTGTTTCTGGAATGTTGATACATGCTTTCCACGCTGAACGACTTGCAATTATAATGGCAAAATTATTACAGTTACGGGAAATAATATTTTTAGATAACTTCTCGTAACCCAGCGTCGTCGGCGTCCCTGCTAAAGTTCCTTGACAAGGAAAAATAGGGTAAAATTGCCAATTTTTCCTCGACATGGACAAGCTAGCATGCTACCTTCTCCTTGTCAAGGATGAAATGGACGACAAGGAAAACGTGGCAAGAGATATAAATGAGATTAGTTCCCAGTATCACGCTCTTGCTCATTGCTGTCAAAATATACAAAATGGCGGCTAAAACCAAGGCAAGTTGGAGCGAGAAAATGACGTTGTTTTAAATGTGTTAAGGAATAACAAGTATTGCGGGCACAGGCTAAACGTGTCAAGGAAAACTTCTTCATCGTCCACACGAGCAATTATTCTCTTTCAAGAAAATTTGTCAAGGAAAACTTGCTTGTGTAAACAGGGCTTAATATTTAAAGGAATGAAGAGATAATCTCTTCGATGAAAAAATCCGAAAATGCGAGTGCACCTAACTTGCGTCAAACTTATGAAAGAAAAGAAAAGAAAAGAAAAGAAAAGAAAAGAAAAGAAAAGAAAAGAAAGGAAAACAGGAGAAAAACAAAGTTGTGTATTTCCTCCTGCGTTCGCGGTAAACGAGAACCTAGATGTCTCCTAAAAGGGAACCTCCACTAAAACAAGAAAATAACTTTAAACTACAGAACATAATGTTTACAAATGTCTTTTTCCCAATGAAAGCCTTTGTATCCAAAATAAGTGAATTTCAAACTTGTTTTGGTTTTTAAATTTCCCGGGTGCCGCCATCTTGAATATTTGTGACGTGTCGCGGTTGCCCTTTTGTGTGAAAACAGTGAGGGCAACCGTAACATGTCACAATTATTCAAGATGGTGGCGCCCGAGAAATTTGAAAGTGAAAATAAGTCATTATAAAGTTCATTTTTTCAAAAGCCAACACTTTTTTTGGAAAAAATTGTCGAGGAAGTCTGATTGCAAACACTATTTTTATCGGTCTAAATTATTCATTAGTCGGATTCGAGTTCCCTTTAATAATCGTTGCTTACCGGTGAGTCGTCCACTCCCTTGCAGATTTCATCATAATTATCCAGCTTAAGGATGTTCTGTGGTCCGTTGCCCGTAAACTGTTGTTGATAGTGAGATTGCCAAAAGCCTCTGTGAACATTATACAGTGCATTGGCTGTCCGGGGAGTCACCGCCATCACACCACTCCTGTCAGGGGTGTTGGATACAACTGACGTTGGAGGGATGGGGTAGTAGTTTTGTCTTTTTAACTCCGGGCCTTTTACCAGCTCAGTTTTTCAAAGAGAAAAGAGAAAAAAAGAAGAAGATTAGCCGTGAAAGCGGTTTTAAAACAAGTGCAATAAAACCAATTAAAAGCATCACGTTAAGCAGTCACAACCGACGTAAACGATCAGTTGCGCTATTTATGACGCAAACACTTCCTTGCTGCTGGGGTGGTGCGGCAGCTTTCGTTAGCTGGCCATTATTCAGTGTAGTAGCAGCTGTTATTATTATTTTAAAGTCAAAGTCATTGTTTATGTCATTCAATCTTTTGTTTACAAAAAGCCTAACGCATTGTATCCAACCAGATCGGCCACATGACCCACAGCCTCTGATAGGCGCGAAGAAACCCGTTCAACTTGTACGTGTTTGAAGTCGCGATTGGTTTTCGTCATTCTTACCGCTGATTGGCTTAATTTTCAACCCAATAACTAAACATAGCTATGCAAAACCAACACAATCGCAAAATTACGACACACCATTGAAAATAACAGCCGGGCTCTAAACAAGCAATCACGCTTTAATTCACGAGTTAACAAAACCAAAGTGGAATTGAGAAGTGATACTCGCACTTACCAGGACAATTTAGACAATTGTCAGGTCATGAGTTCGAATCCAGCCACCTGAATTTTCCAGGCGTCTACTATAAGAGACAATCATTGCTTAAATTGTCCAGATAAAGTGCGAGGATCACTTCTCCATTCCGTCTACAACCTGCACTTCAAAATAGAGCAGTTTTCAAATGAGTGTCGTAAAACCAAAACCAAAGTAAAATTACTTTAGCCAATCAGAAAGGACGGAGACAATTCAGTAAACCAATAAAAAACTCGAAGTAACAAAGCGCGGGAAAATGTGCACGCGCAAGCCACGACTGGTTTTGGTTTCACTTCTGATTGGTTGAAAAAGTGGCGCGAGAACTTTGAACCAATCACTGAGTGAAGTAATGCAAAACCAAAGTAATTCGTTAATTGCTTTCGAAACTCAATAGAATACCGCTCTAAACATTTCTTTCATTCAAAACTAAAGTGGTTAACGATCAACTTGTTTCAGCAGCCTAACCCAACTTCAAAACCAATAGACTAGCTAAGAGCGGGAGAAAGTGTTTCAAGTACTTAGGGTCATAAGTGAGGAGGTTTGATGGCGATGGGACGGCAACGGGGACGCCTTATATAAAACAATAATATCATTGGCTTAAAGAGGAAAAATTAACAATCGTGTTGCGTTACGCATCCTAATTAATTTCGTTGCCGTTTCTCTCCAAAACAAAAACGTGAAATAACCAAATTTAACGTTTTACGACAACGTGAGCACGCACCAGTGAATCCCTCTTTGGCTTTTTCCTTAAAATTGTCCTTGCCAATCCTGTTGTAGAATACTTACGGACCTTTAGATTCTAGTACGAAGACCAGAACGAGTACGAAACTTTACTACAGCTGCTTTTAGAAGGTTAGCAGCATAGGTTCCTCCGATATTCTTACTGCTGGTAACTGAGCCTTTTCCGGATCGAAAAATGCCAAAACCACTACCGTGTTTGTGACTTGTTTTGACACGACGACCTTTTTGCAAAACCTCGTACTAAAATGACGACGGTATCACATTTTTCCCGCCAAATGTGAGGCTGGTTTTCGCGCGCTCACTGTTGTTCTATGAGAAAATCTCGTAATCGTAGTCGTTCTCGTCCTAGAATCTAAAGCTCTCTATCGCCGAATAGACGTCATGTAGACCTACATCTATCGAGAGCTTTATGACTATATTTGGGCATTGTATCAATGTGTTCAATTATAATGTGCATAGTGTACAATAAACAAGATGGAATAACTGCGGAATACTCAATATGTTGACGCCGCGATTTTCGCTGCCCAAACTCCTTAATGCGTCGCGCGATTCGTGGAATTCAACCAATGCATACATGGGTTGTGTTGAGTTGTTTCTCCACAGTACTTTCAGACGTTTTTCTCTGGTTGCTACAGTTTACCCCTCTCACCAAAAACTGACCTTTGACTTGATTTGAATTGCTTTAAGTTGATTTACATTCTACTCAATCGGGAGGAAAACTGTGCATGCTCGGGCATATAACCCAGCTCAGACAGGAATGTTTCAGAAAGGTTGAGGTAGAGAAGGACAGTCAA
>OX421451.1:14636911-14651911 GCA_949126865.1 Montipora capitata | reverse complement strand
ACATTGACGTCACATTTTTTTTTATATTCGAATTTGCCAACCACGGAACAAAAGAAGTCATTGTTTCAACAGGCAATTAGGTTCTGGTTGGCATATTAATAACAATAGATGACGTCACGAGAAACATCGCTATACGGTCAATCGAACGCACCCTTAGACAAAACCCAAAAAATATACAAAAAAGCCAATAGGTGGTTTGCAACCAGTCTCTAGAGATACAGATAACAATGATGTAATGTACAATTGCTGGTGGAAGAACAAAGGAGCCAATGAGAGATCTTTTGTTTTCGCCCACCAACATGGCGGCGATGACGTCACGTGAAAACCACCTATTGGTCTCAATCACAACCACAATAACGAAAAGGCGTCAGCCAATTCTTTTTTTTTTTTGCATAAAATGTTAATTTACACCGCGGCCAAAGGGCTGCGGGTTAAACCAGGCATTTACAAAGATCAAGAACACAAACATTGCGTTACGGGATGAAACTAAAAGGACTAAAGAGTGAAACTGATTTAACTCCCACTAAACTAGCCGAGACTACATAGCATAAAAGCTGTTCACACAGAGATTTGCACAAAACTACTAACAAGCAGGTGAAATTAACATACGATTTCGCACGTGCGAGACTAATTACAAGCAAATGAAATTATCAGGCTAACACACAGAGTTGCACGTGCAAATCTAATTAACAACGTCGCGATCAGCTAACAGATCGATCGCGATCAGATTCGCTCTTGGCGGCTATTTTACCATTATGTACAACAAGCGCAAATGGTATATTTCGTTTATCGAGTTTGATGAATAAATTCTAACCTGTAAAGGAAAATTCGCTTCCCGCCACAAATTTCGGAGCTTGGCAACAGTGCGCAATCACACAACAGATGACTTGACCACCGAAATTTATTTATCCCATCCTCAATTTCTGAGATTGAAAATGCAAGAAAAATTTGATATTTTACATCGGAACAAAATAGGACTTTGTTTTCGTAATTGAAACTTTCGAAGAAAGTTAAAATTCGTCTGATTGAGAATTCTTGTATGTCATGTCAGTGAGTGCCGCCATGTTGGTGCCAGATTATCTTTGTATCTTGTTCTATACAACATTGCGGCCATATGATGACGTAGCAACAGTATTGTCATATTTATCTGCAGTGGTTTTGGTGACAGGCTTGCTAGACAAAGATATTTTTTAGAAAATAGCACCGTTTCGACAATTTCAGCTCTGCATGTAATAAATGTATTTGGTGTATAGTAAAACAGTGGATAGCGTCGAAGGCGTACTCTGATAAGCTAATCAATATCCTTTGCTGGTCACCTCCGAGCAACTCGCGCGGGATTTGCGCCCGAAAACATTGTAATCGTTGAAGGAATAAATGAGGTCAAATCGCCAAAAAAAAAAAAAAAAGTAAATAAATACAGCATAATAGCTGTTTACACAGAGAGTTGCACAAAACTATTAACAAGTAGGTGAAATTAACACACGATTTCGCACGTGCGAGACTAATTACAAGCAAATGAAATTATGGGGCTAACACACAGAGTTGCACGTGCAAATCTAATTAACAAAGTCGCGATCAGATAACAGAAACGGAAAATGTAGACAAAAGTTCGTATTTGCAATGTGTACAAAATTTAACGGAGATGAATGGCGACCACACCAGAGGGCATTACCAGCCGCCCAAACACTCTTAACGGTACTGACAGGCGCAGACAAAACGCGTAGCCGAACGTCGCTAATAATCACGTTAACAATATTATGGGAACTCAAAACACGGTTGCAAAAAGTAGCAAATTACGGGCCTGCCACACGGAAAGCAAAATTGAGGCGAGGAGATAGCAATAAACAGAACAACCCTTCCGATCCGACTTCTCTGAATATCCCTGTGACTCCTCGGCGGACTTGATTGCCCTCGCCTTTTCCTGCATGTCAAAAAAAAGATTTCTTCCTGGACGGCCAGTATCCCAAAGTGCTGTGCGCGGGAGGTGCGCGGGAGGCACGCGAGGGGCCGAGGCCACACTCGCGGCCGAAGATGGTGGATTCCCCGACTTTCATGCTGGAATACGACTCGCTAGAAGGCTGCACATCAACGTTCGCGCTGTACAACAGAAACGGACAATGACGCTCCCGATGCTCCTCGCTCAAACAGATGGAACACATTATCGGCCGCTCACAGGCCTCGGCACGATGGCCAGACTTCTCACAATTGAAGCACGGCACGGACGTACACTCATTAGTAAGATGGTCGTCACTTATTTCTATCCCTCAAACTGACATTTCCCTTTTTATTCAACTTACACGACGTACAACCTACTTTAGACTTCAAATCTACTTCAACGAAACAAACATTTTAAACAAGCTGAGAAGATTCACAATAGGCGAGGCAAAGAGTTAAACTCGGATCGATGGCTTGCAGTTTCCGATATTTACTAGACTAACGAGACAAGCTCCTGGAAAATCGAATTTTTTAGAGTATTGACATAGTAGTACCCAGCAAAACAATTGAAAGTTAACCGTCTTCAACGGGGTTTTTAGACCTAAATACTGTAGATCAGAGCGGCTTAGCTTAGAAACGCTATTTCTTGTTTAACTTAAGCTGCCTGTTTTCGTTCTTTTTACAGCGGTAAGCTTGTCATATTAAGATGGGATATTGCCGGTGTAATTGTTACGAAATGTCCGATGTCAGCTTGAGGAATGGCCATAAGTATTGACCTAGTAAGATGACCAAGATCCCCATACCGACGTACGTTTTCGGCTGATCAGGATAACAGATCCGAACAAATTCAAACAAATTCAATGGCGATTCGCACGGAAGAAGGAATTGCCCTCTCCAGACGCATCCGAGCGGTACGGACACCATTGTAAATGATATCCGCCGCAAGGTCGTGCCGGAAGAACAAAACCTTGCCATAAGCGGAAAGGCGTCCAATGATAACAGTGTCAGGCATCTCGTTGGGCCCGTTATAGACCTTAACAAGGACGACTCGGTGATCGCAATCAGCCAGAAAAACACGCTGGCCAGTAATAATGATGTGTCACGCACACAAAGCGGTGTTCCGAGCTTCCACAGAACGAAAAGAAACCACCCATGTGTTCGAGCCAAGACGGCACTGAGTTGACAAAACATCTTCATACTCAACACCTGCATCATGCAAGCCCATAACAATGTCATTGTGGCAAACTGAAATATTGGTAGTAAATTACACAGAAAGAGGCTGAACTTCAAGCTAACACCATCATCTTGAAGATTCCACGAGCTATACACTTTTCCGATTTCTTTTGTTGTTTTAAGCCTTTGTACATTTCTGAATAAAATTTGAAAGCACGAGTTTGACGTCATTAGCGGAAAACGGCGTATATTAGACTTATTAAAAGGGTGTATATGACCGTAAAAACGTGGCGCTATTATCCACTAATGAAGCAATGGCGTCAGGCATGGGTGGTTCCGACAACGCTAACGAGGTCCCCGAGGAATCCTATGTTCCGGCATCTGAATTGCTAAATAGCTCTGGAGATTCAAGCGGCACGTGCTGCAACGTTCTCTCATCAATATCCGAAACAGTCTGCTTGGCAATGGAATCTGAAGTTTCCATGCTGGAAATCTCTTTCTAGAAGTCTGACATGGCTTAACCTTCAAAGGGAATAGCTACGCACGACCCTCTGGAACTTAGCCAAAAGGGCTGTTGAGCATGGCGTAGCTATCGTACTAAGAGGACGTTTTAGACACCCCTTCGAGTGGCAGCTCCACACGCAATATATGTCGTAAGCTGAATTGCGAAAAGCAAAACTGATGACGATTAGAGAATTGAAACCGCAGCCCAGATGACAATAATGAAGTCAAATCGTTTTTATGACAAATAATCCTAATGTCATGCCGGATTTTTTCCACGCATACCTCAAAACTGTATTCTGGTAAGACTTTAATGGACTCCAATCGTTCCAGCAGAGTGTTAACCATGCTGACAGCACCTACAAATTGCATGTCCGGTGTTGTCTTGTCATAAAGGTTGTAGTCCGCGTAGAAAAAGCTCGTCAGATGTTTTCCCTTCAAACAAGCAACAAGATCTCTGATAATGCTGAGCAAACGTTGACTCAGATTACTTCCGCTCCACAGATCCTCTGCTGGCTTCTTTTGCCATTCAAACAACACCAATGTTTTCAAAATGTAGGAGGAAAATAATTTTTTAACACTGCTTACACGATCATCAATATAGACGATCCATGGTTTTCCAAGAACCTTTCCAAAGTTGTCTATGTTTTCCTCGTCAGGAAACAGAATGTCACGCAGAACTTTCAGTAATCTGAGGCATTTACTTTGACCACTGTCTGGGCCGAAGTGTTGAGAAAAGAGCACTTGTTCGAGCCATGACTGGGAACAACGGAGACAAAAATCAAACGGCCGAAAACCAAGTGACTGTTGTTCGGTTTCAGCAAAGATGTCCGGCTGGACTTCATTGAGCACATTCCTGTACGAGCCAATGGCAAAAAAATATGGCAAACCGTCCAATAACGATTTGATCACTCCATCGGATGGAGACTCAAATTGGATATCGACCTTAGGCTGAGAGTTAATCTTGACAGCCAACGCCAAATCCACGCTGATCTTTAGTCCTCTGTAACATTCTCCACCGTTCCACTCCAATAGTAAGGTGTAAGCAGGTCCGTGTTTCCATAGAGGAGGTGGTTGTTTCTGAATTTCGTTAGCTTCATATGGCAGCACCACTTTCATCCCATATGCGTCAAAACCTCTTGCTTTGCTGCCAAATAATTTCAAGAAAGGCGTCTTGATGTTTTTCTTCCATTCAAAGTTCACCATGCCGTGAAAGTCATCAGGAAACGAAAGCTCAATATTTTTGCAAGCTGCTTCGCTTGGTAACACTAACACAGTAGAGCAAGGTAGTTCATGGAACATAATATCATCTGAACAAGAGAAAGCGTCCAGCTGAATGAAAAAGTCAAACTCGTCAGGCTTTCCAACTTTCGTTCCTTCGTAAAAGCTGCCACTGTTGACAAGCGTTGTCATGTAGAATGGATTTTCTCTTCTCACTTCCAGCAGAATGGTCTTGATAACCTTTCTAACACGCCTTTGGATTAGAGAGACTTCTTCGCAGCAACGTAGCTTCCCTTTTCGTTCGTCTAAGTCAGCTAAGAACAGATCTAGCGGGGATGGAGTTGCCATGTCTTGTTTGTAAACAGTTCAATAAGACTCCCGCTTTCGTCTCCAGACAGTGACGCTACCGCTGAATTCAGGGAACGGAAGAAAAGGTGACAAGGTCGGAATGCATGAGGGGACATTCCCACTTTCTATGACCTCACAGGAAACTAAACATTAGACCTTGCTATCAATAGGCCTGATTGACTGTTAGTAAGCCAACTGCAAACAGGTTATTTTACCTAAAAGTGTAACTAGACACTATTGTGGGTATGGAAATTACTTACGGTTGTTTCAAGCGTCACAGACACTGACAACATCGTCACGGTTTTCGGATTTTCACAATATTAGCGGGAAAACAAAGCTGCACAATATAATGCGATACACGAAATTTGATTGGCTTTTCGCTGCTTGTGAATGAATATTTATTTCACTCGTTTTAAGTGAGTAAATCTCAGTATGTATATAATAAAGCCTGTTATGGCTCTTGGTTAACTTATTCTCCTTACTGCCCTCTGTACATTTCATAAGCTACTGCTTGAGAGAAATGGTTTATACATCGAGCCAATCTGTCCCTGGTGATTACTGTATCCACCTGACCCCATTTGTTCGAATGGTGGATAGCGCTATGCACTGGATAAATCACTATCCACTGGATAACTCAATTGGTTTTGCTAGTGTTTATCCGCTCATGATAGTGATTTATCCGGTGGATAGCGTTATCCATCGTTTGAACAACCGGGGCCTGACCTGTAGGTTTGATCAAGCAGTGATGCTGGAAGGAGAAATAAAGTGCTTGTCATTCGATTGGGGCTTGAAGGGTTACAAAGAATTTAATACAAAGTATTCACAAAAAAAATCTATATATCTGTCTATCCATCGGTAGCCTCGCAGCTCTTACAAGGTCTCACCTGATTGGAGACCACCCTAACCCTTAACAAAAGAACAAATAACAGAAACAATATCTATCTTAATTATTGTGATTTTCACGGATTTGATGGAAACCAAAGTTTAACTCATTGTAGGTTTTAATTTGATTAAATTCCGTGGTGAAATAATAGCGAGTCAGGTGGTACGCCCGGGGGGGGGGGGGGTACTCGACATATCCCTGGGTGGGGACCCTGACCCTGTTTAAGACAAATATCACTATGACCCTGTTTAAGACAAATATCACTAATTTTCCTACCAATTTTAAGACAGAATTCCGATTTTTGATACCCTGTTTAAGACATTTAACCCAGTTTAAGACAAAAATTGATAAATCGTTACCCTGATTAAGACAAAAATGATAAATTCGATACCCTGTTCAAGACAAAAATCCCGAAAAACATACCCTGGCTGGCCGCACGTCCCCATTAAGGCCTTATAAGGGAGTATCTTCTTTCTGCTCTACGTGACTTCTCCCGTGATGACGTGATCCGCATGTCTCCTGCTCGAGTTTCCGATTTTTTTCCTCATGTGATAGAGAAAGATGGTTTGTCCGTTGATTCTCGTCAGTATATGGCTCGTTTTGTTTATCCGCCCGAGTCCTGTTCCTTCTAAGTGAACTTTGATTGTTTTTTTTTTCTAGAGAGACCTTTTGGAGTTTGTACTTCATGTCTTCAGTATGATCACTGTAAATAGGCGTTTTTTTTATCTTGTGAATAACGGAGTTGTGCTTTTCACGAAAAAAAAAAAGCCGAAACAGGAACACGGCTGCTGATTGGCCGGGTGAAATGATTTAGCGTGTCGGCACCTTGCTTGCTTTTTTGTTTTTGTTTTTTGTTTTTTTTTAAATTAAAAAACGCAGACAGACAGGCAGGGCAGAGGTGAGTTAACAGCGAGCTTAAGCACGCGCGTTTTTGCCGAGACGCGGACGGCAACCGGAAGAGGACATTTCGCGTGCCAGGACAGTGGTATCTCCTAGATTTTTATACTAATCATCTCTAATGGAGAAAAGATACTTAGCACTTTAAATGTGGTTGAGTGAAGACAAGTTCAAGGCTGTGCTCTAACGGCGCCCGGTCGCCTGAGGCGACTAACATTTGGCTTCGGGCGAGTGAGATAAGTTACCCGGTCGCCCGGCCGGGCGCTCTGGCTTATTGTATTTCTCGCAGATAAGGCGTCTAAAAATTTTAATATGCTGGTGGTTACAGTTTACGAAACCTCTCAGAAAAAGTTTTTTCTTTGTACGAAACAATCGTTTCAAGGGTTGTTCTACATGATTTCACATGTCAAATAATCCGTAACTTTGCACGTGACGGCCGGCGGCCGCACGAATTTCGATTCTTTCTCAAAAAAATAGCATTAAATTTGAGAGTTTTGAAGCAAGCAACCGTGGACAATCTCTCTGTCGGTGTACGTTGGATCAGTGGCTTGATCTGATTGGCGTAAAAACAAGTTGAGAAACTAAATATCTTGAGCAAGACCCGATACAACGTAGATTTGACTTTAGTGGTGTACAGCACTAAAACAAATCTACGTTGTATCGGCTCTTCCTCAAAATATTTAGTTTCATTAAATTTGGAGCGTGGAGTTTGGCATTTCTTGGTTATAGTTTAAAAAAAAAAAAGAGTTGTTACTTCTGCTCTGACAGCAGTAAAGCGCAGTCGGCGAAGCGGTGCAATTTACTTTTGTATGAACCTGTAAAACGCAGCTTATGCAAATTTAATATTTTTACGATTTTTCGCGGCTGCGCCTGCTTGGCTAAAATATATTTGGGTTATAGTTGTTTTTCCCTGTTGTTGTTTTAGCAGCAGAGCAATCCCGCGTTGTCTTTGGTGTCGTGACAAATCATTGCGTGCCCTAAACAAATAACGCAGTGATTGGCACTTCGCTTCGCTTAGTGTTGAGATAGAGATGGATGAAGATCTTGCTGCGTTGTTGATCTCAGATAATTCTCGGTTTTCACATGACGTCACGACCGCCATGTTGGTGCCCCTAAACAAAGAAAAGGCGGCCATGTTGGTGCCCCGACCAAATCCTCCGGGAATTTAACTCTATTATTATGCAAACGCTTCCTTTTGTTTTCGTTGAAAAACATGGCTGTTGATCACGTGAGTGAAAACCAGCAATTAATTAAATAAAGAATTAAAAGAATTCGGGTGACCAACTTGGAGGGCTGGGCACCCCAGCTGAAATGCTAGGGAGCCCGAAGGGCTCCCCGAAATTTTCCTTAGAGCACAGCCTTGAAGTTGAAAGGGAAATCAGGTCACTTCCGGTTTCCGCCCGCGTCTTAAAATCGAGCGTGCTTAAGCTCCATAACCTCGTAACGACGCCATGGCGTTAAAGGCCCAAAACTGAGTAGGGACCCATCAAGAAAGGTTTACGGACACCGCCCGTGTTAGACTGCGAGCAGTCTCTCTTTTGCTCTTAAATCGTTGAAACGAACGCGTACGTTGAACTTTCAGAATAGCTGACATTCAGTGCTGAAGCCGCGGGCCGCAAATACCGTGGGCGTCCATCTAGGTTTTGGGATCTCAGCACTCTTACAACTATGTACAGATATGTATGTCAGATTTAACAAGGGTTAAAAATGACAATGAACGGTTCAGGCGCCATTTCGAAAGTTCAACCGGTACCCGTATCACGTATGGCCCCAAACCCTGCGTGATAATTTCGCTGATCGCATGCCCAGTAAGTAGTAGAAGTAATCTGGTCAGGTCTCCCAAAAAGTGTATTGTACACGAAATCTTCCAAACGTAGCCTACTTTTTGTCCGAGTAAGGGGTTTAAACGTTATCCTTGTAAACGGGTAGAACTTACGCGGTCCGAAGGACTTTTCTGTCCTGTTTACTGCCTTTCATTCACGAAAAAGAGAGAGAAAGATTATTCTAATGACAGGCACGCGCCGTGACTTTGCTACGAACTGTTACTTAGAGCCAGCTATCGACGGTTTCAAAAGGCTATTATACGTTAAAGATCTTGAAAGTCTGAATGATACAGGGTGCACCTCCAGCTACGTGAAGCTGTTGAGTTATTTTATTGACTCGCTAACCCTCTAAAGTAGTGATGTACTTGGTTACATTATTATTCTAAAAATATATAAATTACTAAGTCTATCAAGTAGATTTAATTCACTATAAGTTCTTAGTTTTTATGCTAGTAGGTGTCATATATTAGTATGGCTCGTAGTCCAGCAATAATGACGGTCTTACCACATGAATAAAAGTTGTCTTATCTTGTCTAGGAAGAGAAACCAAGCGCTCACAATGAGCAATATGAATTCTTGTTGCTGCAACATCATTGCAGCGGGGGCACGTCGATCACAAGAGTTCCGCTCTTGACCTTTCCTTTCTTTGAAATCAGAGATGGTACATCACCCTTTGCTGGAAGAGTGATGCCTTCTAGGTTCTTGGGCATGTATTCAATTCAAGCCATGAGATACGAGAATGGTAAAGGCCGGTTTACACGGTACGATTTGTCAGCCGGTTTTGTCAGGCGGATAAATCGTACCTTGTAAATTGTGTAAAACCTGTAATTTTTCCTCAAAAGATCTTCCCGTTGTCCTTTTAGTTGAATCATTTTGAACGCTTTAACTTTTAAAGTATTTATGCGCATTACCCACTCGCATACCGTTGATTGACATGGCGTTTTAATTTCTCTCGGAGTGTCGGCCCGACTTCAAAAAATCTGTTGCAGTGCAACAAATTTTTGGAATCGGACCGATTTTCATTTCCGATGAATCGGTCGTTCATCGGCTGTCCAAATACACGCAAGATTCGCGCTCCAACGCCTTCGGGCCGAGAAATCGTACTGTGTAAACCGGCCCTAACTTAGGGTGCGTTCGATTGACCGAATTCCGGAATAGGAATACCTGGAATATAAGTTTAAAATCCTTCGTTTTTACGGAGATTCACATTAAAATTATCAAACATCTGCTAAAACACTATTTTAAACATATTTTTATTATCCTTGCTACTTCGAAACGCGCCAAACTTACCGTTTTCATCATCACTCCACGTATAGGGTCAATCGAACGCGCTCTTAGTATCTTCAAGAATTGATAAGTTTCAGAGAAAACATCTTGAGATGACGCCCGCCAAATAGCACACACTCAGATAAGAAGTTGTGGAGAGATAAGGCGTCACCATCTATTAGCCATCGAAAACTGACAAGTTATTGGGTGGCAGATCCGATAGTGAGCCCGTACGTTCTTTGTAAAATTTCGAATTTTTAATCAAAACTTGCATGCGCAAAGATTGTCACATACATTGGGCTCAAACATTTAGAGATAGCTGATTTACACAAAACACTTTCAACATTCTGATTTCTTGTGGGGTTGGTTACAAAACGATGAACGTATGGTAAAGAGAAAAAATTTGTCAACAAAGATTTTCCTATCGAATACGGAATCACCGAAGTTTGAAACCAGAGCGTGCCCCTGTCGATCCAAGGTTTCCGTTTCTTGACTGACTTTCCGAAACTTTTCGGGCGTATTTCGATTGACGGTGCGCTTTAGATGTATTAAATTTTTGAATTAAATTTTTCATTTTGAGACTTGTAGATCTGTTAAAAGACCACTGAGCTTTCTTGATAGGCGGATCGTAGTTTCATAATTTGCTTTCCTGGCCTGGAAAATTAGCGGGACTTTAAAGAAACGGGTCCCAGCCGCCCGAGTCCCTAACCATTGTACCACACCTCTCGTCCAAACGTTTTAAACATCGTTTTACAAACCGATGCGATTTTAGCCACATTGTTTTTATACGATATCTTAATTCTTATTTAAATGTTACACGGAAAGTTTTGGAGTCAATAATACAAGAGCTCCATGTTATCCTTTGTTTAGGGATTTATGGTCACTGGTTCCTTTATCATAGCTTCCAAGTTCATGTTCAACGTCTTTCCCTTGAATACTCAGGATTGTTCCAGACTGACTGATTATCTGTTGTCGTTCAACTCAGCAGCTGATTTTTCGTTCTCGTAGACGCATTGGCTTGCTGCACGGTTTGAATTACATCATCTGCTTTGTTAGAGTTTTCAAAATGCAATCCATCCGCAACAAAGAGGAACAATTGATAGAAATATGACTTACTTCGTAGGTAAACTGGTCCGAGATAAAAAGGATCGAGAATTCTAATTGGACCTCACGCTAGTTCAATAACATCTACGTAAAATAACCAAAGTCTATCATTATTTATGCCATAGCTAGAAACGAAGAGTTCCACTGAGCACTGACATTGAG
This sequence comes from Montipora capitata, assembly GCA_949126865.1. Lineage (NCBI taxonomy): Eukaryota > Metazoa > Cnidaria > Anthozoa > Scleractinia > Acroporidae > Montipora > Montipora capitata. The sequence goes on along the minus strand of OX421451.1, from coordinate 14,640,598 downwards.
GAAACTTTATTCAGTGCACTGTATTCGTTCGAGAACGATTGTTACGTAGGCATATCTCGCAGTTTGCTCCAGAGAAAAAAAATCTAGCCTTAGATTACAGCTTCCCTTCATCTCTCACCACCGCCCGTCGCTGGTCTCAGGCTATCTCAGACAAAACATGCAAGTTTGCCCAGAAATCTTGGCTTTACGTTTTAACTCAGCGTTCACGCTCAATTTCAGACAATTATCGAGTCAAAACTGGACAAGTTTCAAACATAAGAAATGTTTGTCACCGAACATCCCACGGCGATTTATCTCATGAGGTTCTCAGCTCTTATCTCCTGGATCGATTTTCCGGTTTGTTTCAATGATTGCCTACCGCATGGTGAATCTGTAAGCAATCAGTCACCATCATGATTAAAGCTGACTGATCTTTTAGTTCTCAATATTTATCTCTTCAAATTGACATAACCTCCTTCGCAGGTCCTCGACGGCCTCTCTGAAATTTGCCTCGTAGAGAGCACTGTTTGTTTTTGTAGCCTAAAATTGCGCGATGCCACCTGCTTTTTCCTTGACAGTTTTAATGTATTTTTAGTCACCTAAATAAACGGTTTTGTCGAGGTTCGCTGGCACAATGAGGCTATCAGATGCGGATGAACCAAACATCAATTTATTATTGATAAGACCAACATTGTATATCTACAAAAGATCGACATTTCGCAACATTTCATTAAAACAGGCAAACTTCTTCCGAGAACACGAGCTTCACTGTTGAAAACAACTTGCGCAACAAGGCAAATCGATCAGTCGGCGTAAAGACAGGAAAGACTACTGAGGTCACTAGACATCTGCCCCTAAAACTTGTGGCAAACCGCAAAGTAAAAGGCATATTAAGCATTGTCTTTTTTCTGTTTAGTAGTCTGCTAAAACAACCAACAGCAACAACGCTAAGTTATTTCGGTTAACACAAAGGAAGTTGGTAAAAAAAATAAAGGAAACGAAACCAAGCGCTCGAATACCGGAGGGAATAAACTACAAAAGCAATCTAGACGCCGAAATTTGCATTTAAATTCACTTAAAGTACATGCAAAACACTGTTCGATTACAAACTATTGTGTCTTCCCGTCTACTAAATGAGAATTAACGAAATTGCGCCTGAAATAGATTTGAACAGTTCTGATGGGAAAATAAAATTTTCGCCAAAAACTTTCACACACTTCTTAAATCTTACAAGATATTTGTTTGAACACTCAACTTCAACATTGACTTCAAGTGGTGAAACAACTGATTTTATGAGTTATAGCAAATTTACAACTTTATTTTGACCTTGGGTAAAGTGTAAATGGATGGTCGGGATTCCAAGCATTTTGAGGACATCAAAACTAACACGGAGAACAGGAGAATCCTTGAAACGTCGTGAAGAAGCTGAATTTTCTCGTTCACTTTCGTGACTTAGATGTGTGACCCCAGAGGACGTAGCTATAGAAACGCGCTTGAAAAGACCAACCAGAACACACGATAGGGTTGAGCAAATCTGCGTGTCACTAATATTTCAAGGAGTGTCTTGCTGACTTCAAACGCTTTTTTGGCACGCAAGTTCGGTCACTAAACATGGCGGCGACCTCTGATGAAGCAAGCAGTGATAAATACGCTGTCCAGCTTTTTGACAAAGCGTATCTAAGGCCAAGAACGACTTCGCCGGCTGGGCTACATTTGCCAGAAAAGGAGACGTTCTCGATCAGCGTTGATCCGGCCATGCTGGACGACAAGAAAGAATACTCCGTGGAGAAGCGTCTGGAACATCTCGAGAAACGCCTTCATGGAAGCAAAAGCAGGGAGAAGCGAGGCACCTTTCGCAAAGAAAATCTCCTGCTCGTCGATTTAGAGAGGACGACGTCTCTCAGTGAGTTGATCACCGGAGAGCTGCCCTTATTTGCTTTGAAAACGTACAAGGAAAAGGGTGACAAACGCTACATGGAGTTTACACTAAGCAAAGAAGCCTCGAAGCATTTAAGGGAGAAAGACCAACAGAGAAGACTTGAGGCTGCCATGAAAATTGCTTTCGCGAACTATTTGTACTGGAATCGCGTCTACGAAGAGGTTGACAAGAAAACAGAGAAATCTGCATTCGAAGACGCGCGTCAAGAAATACTGGAGGAGTACCTTCGGAATCCGCTCGAATGCAAGGGGGTCGTATATTGCTACATCGTGATCGACGAGTCGATGCCAGAAGACAAAAAATACCAGTTCTACATCGGTAAAGCCGAAGGTGAATTCACAAAACAGATCAAGGAACACAACTCGTCTGCCAAGAAGCCTCTGTTGGAACTGATGCTGCAAGACACGACACTCTGGCCCAGAGAGGATCAACAACTCAAGAAGAAATTTGAAGAGTCCCTTAAAAAAAGGTCGAAGAATTCCTCCGAACAGGGAGACGACTGTCCTAAATTAGAAAACGAACCGAAGGTAGTGGTTCTTACGCTTGACTTGGGTTACACGGAGAACTTTGCCGAAAGTTTCAAAGGTTCGATCGATGGGGAAGACGTGGCAGATAAGTTAGCCCAAAGTTACGCTCAATATTTCGCTGCCAAGAGTCCAATTGGACTCAACGGATGAAATTTTCATGTGACGTACAATTGTCGAAGGTCAAGAACGTCTTTTAATTCTCCAGTTAGTCTACAGGGATTTACGTTTTACGGAGAACGGCTTCTGCAGTGTGAGTAACAAATATAAAGACTGATTAATTTAATCCGGTTATGACTCACTCGCGAATTGGGTCTTTGTTTTTAAATACAATGTGTTGGCGATATTTAAGCTAAAACCTTCGGTCTCGGGGTTATCCTAGTTCATTCCACAGAATTTCGTCCAAGAAAAACAAGGAGAGTTATTTCTTCCGATCGAGATGTCAATTTTTGTATTCAAAATAAACACTGAATATTACGGAAAAACAAAACGAATTGCTCGTGGAAATTTTATCACAAATAGTGTGGAAAAATCGTTGCAAGAGCGCGGACGCTATTTGTCCAGTTCTTTTTTTAATCAAAACTTAAATGGCTGGCCTTTGTAACTGATCAGTAGCAACTCCGTTAAGAGGACAATATATTTTACAACAAGCGATGTAATTTTGCAATGCAAATAACCACTAGCCGTTCCTCCCATTGGAAATACAACAGGGTTCAAAAGAAAACCCCTAATTTATAAGCGTGTGAGAAAAATCCTGGTTTATGTTCTAATTTCTTAAAATATATTTGAATTAACGACACTGGAAAAGAATCTGTCATAGCGATCGGCAAGATGTTTGCTTTTAATGCGAAATCAGTTTGTATTGTGAACGCTGTGAAAGCTAAGAGTATCTTTCGTTGGTAAATGACAGTAACAAACCGGTCGAATCATTGGTGAACAATTGCGCCTATCCCTAATATGCGTAGCACAGTTTTCTGGAAAATGCCAATACCAACGATCGAAACTAAATATTTGTGTTCGATAGGGAGATTTATTAACGACGACATCACTAACTAAAAAATAAACATATATGCGACGGTTACTACTTTGCGATTGGATTCCATCTCGTTCGCGTCTTATGCAAGTTTTACAATGCTGCTGGCGCAGAAAAGTTGCAACTTTCTCGGTAGGGACGCCCTCAAAGCAAGTATCGACTGTTGTTGGTTCACGTTGTAGTCAAGACTTTCAAATTGTGTTTTTTTTTTT
>OX421451.1:14619411-14629411 GCA_949126865.1 Montipora capitata | reverse complement strand
GCATATGACGTCGAAACCGGAATGAAACCCGAGACGAATTCGTGGAAGGCAAGCGCTCGGCACCATTTCGGGTTCGATCGGGTCCTGCATAACGCGGAAATCACGTAGTCGACTTCTAAGCAATTATTTCCTGATTAAAAGTTCAAAACACTATTCGTAATTTCGAACATCCGGATCGGGAAGACTTTTTAACCAACCGAAAAGCAACCGCTGTGGTCAAGGATAACGGACGCAAACAATCCAACAAACCAATGAGAGGTAGAAGGGAAGATACTTGTATACTTGTGTGTAAGTCCATCCGGCTGGCAAAAGCGCGGGAAAATGTACGACCGCGTGACGACCGCACTCTACGTACGATCGCTTTTGGTTTTTACTCCTGATTGGTGAAAAGTGCAGCGAATTTCTTTTCTTTTACTTAACGTGGTAGAAAACCACGATGCCCCGTTTGATTATAGTCGTCAGGATTAAAATAAATAAATAAATAAATAAATAAATAAAATAAAATCAGTCCCATATCCTTTTCTTCAGGACTCGCTTGTCTGTAAACAATTTGGTCATTTACTGATACGAAGCTTATGAACATGACAATACCATCTGCAGTTGCGAATATACATAGAGTTGCTGTTGTTGTATATCACTGAACGACACTGCCTTAGATCTTGGTCAAAGTGTAAAGGCTGGTTTTCACTAGCGACGGAGTCGGAGTCGCAAGAGTGCTTATGACCTAGTGAAATGTAAAGATCGGAGTCATAAGCTCGACGGAATCGGAGTCGGAAGAATCAGAACGTTCCCATTTTCTCCCGACTCCGCTTATGACTCCGTCGCTTATGATCCACTGAAAACTAGATTGTCGGAGTCGGAAGCAGAAGCAGAAGCAGAAGAACCAACCAATGGCAATGCTCGGAATCGAACGTTGTGATTGGTTTATTCTTCTGCTTCTGCTTCCGACTCCGACAGTACAGTTTTCACTGGATCATAAGCGACGGAGTCAAACGGAATCGGTATTCTGCTTCTGACTCCGACAGTTTGATTTTCACGAGATCGCATCGCTCTGCGCTTCTGATTACGACTCCGACTCCATCGCTAGTGAAAACTAGCCTGAGGTGACACAAATTCAACAGGAAGAAAAATTTGGTTTTATCAACGGAGTTGATAAATGTAAATTGGCCACCGTACAGAGATTCTGTTAGAATCAGAATCTCTGTACGGTGGCCAATTTACATTTATCAACTCCGTTGATAAAACCAAATTTTTCTTCCTGTTGAATTTGTGTCACCTCAGGCTGGTTTTCACTAGCGATGTAAATGTAAATTGGCCACCGTACAGAGATTCTGTTAGAATCTCTGTACGGTGGCCAATTTACATTTATCAACTCCGTTGATAAAACCAAATTTTTGTATACTACTTCCCCACCGACGCAGCACCACAGTTTCTTTAGAAACTACCCCTTCATTCAACAGGAAGAGATTGACTTCTATGAATACAGCCTTCGTGTTATGTGTAGCCTGTGTAGCTCAGGCGGCGGTGTTGTAGGCACGCAGAATAAGGTTTTGGCGGCGGAGCCGCTAATCGCGAGCGGCGAAGCCGCGAGAAATACCCCCTGCCAGAGAGCTTGGTTTTTTTTTTCATGCCGCCGCGCCGCCCAGTTTTATCACCTCATTGACCTCAAAGTCATCCTCCCCATTCTGTTTGCTGCTTCGCCGCCACAACTTTATTCCGCGCGCCTACAATACGACTACGCAGCTACCCAGGCTATGTTGTGTACTACGCAGGCGAAGATAAAAACATCTTTAAACATTTTGTGCTAAATGTTACTGGGTCCTCAAATCGCGAAGCGCGTTTCCTAATCTCGTTGGAAACAGGTCATCGGAGTAAATTGGTTATTTGCTGTAATGATATTGATAACATCATTTCCAAGCACTCGATATAGAAATATAGATCGCATTTGTTCCTTCTCGTGAGCTACACGTTTGTGTTTCGATCGTCGACCCCATACCAACAGAGAGATTGATTTAGCATCGCTTTTACGGCAAACGGCAACTGAAAGATCAATTTGTTTGATATAAGCTCATTACTTGACTGTTTAGCGACAGGTATCAGATACCTTACTAAACGAGAGGGACGAGTTACAATGAGAGATCGAGAGAGAGTTTCAATTAGGCCTTTCCTTGCCCGCACCAGTACAGCCTGTTGTTTGCCCTTTCTCATGAACACGATGCTAAATCTCTCAGTGGAACCGAGCACCTGCTCGTAATTGTTTATAAATCTTTTTTTAATTTAGTCCTTAAAGTTGATTCGCTGTGGAAAGAATGGGACGATGAGAAGAATTCGAACATTCATTTACCGGTTTTGGCATTAACACACTCTTGGAGACACTGATTCATGTCGCACGAGTTCTTAGCGAAAACGAAGCGTGTCGCAATATTTTAGGAAAATTCCATGGCTCTACTCGTTTGGGTTTCTAGAGAATGCAGACGTCTTTATCAACAATAAAATGCAAGAGATGCAGCCGGTTTATGTAAGCGCTACGACAGAATTTTTGCAGTAACACGAAGTAAAAAATAATGCTCTGACAGATGAACTTTTTTAAAAGGCATTTATTAAATCAGTATACGGTATACAAAAAAATGCCTTTTTGAGATCCAGGGCCGTTGACTCACTTGTTATAATATCTGAATAATTAAAAGCGTCAAACATTTTTCACGCTTTCCGGTTTTAAAAATCATCCACGAAGACAAATCCTCTGTGACCGGCAGTATGAATTTTTTTCAAATTTCGAAGTATTCTAATAAAGTTTTGGATGGCGATTAGGTCTAGAATCCTGCAGTCTTTATTTTAGCTCGTTTATTTATCAAACAGTCCCGCATACACGGCAGCACAGTCACTGAAGTGTAAGGCCATACTGTATCATCGAGTATAAATTAAGACAAACGTCCGGATGCCGGACGTATAAACACTTAACGCTCGATGTATATTCAGCTTCCAGAGTTATTATTTATCATTACACTTTGCTCTCCAAAAAACAGTAATGGGTAATTAACGACAAGCACAAAGCACGGTGAAAGCAACTTACATCGACGAATACAATTAAAACCCAACTCAACCCCTTGGCAACCGGTTAGCAACGGCCGTGCATGGTTTCTTTCGTCTTCCAAATTTTATACACAGCTACATTTCACAGAAACTACAGGTATGAGGGAATAGTAAACGATATTATTTGACTTGTCGGAAAATATGAATAAAATAACAGGCTAGCACTTACTGGTCTTGTGAAACTGTAATGCGGTCATGACTCAGAGGTGTATGAAGAAAATGCGACTCGAAATTCCTTGACAAGTAATCCACACCTTGATGTTCCTTGTACAAAGCTTGTTGCAGCGCCGTCGTCATTGTACCTTATTAAGTGAAATTTGTCTTCAATCGACGGAAGTTCTGTCAAATTAAAAAGGTGAAATTTTTGCAACAGCTTCACTTTGAGTTTGTAAAGTTTAAAATTTATATTCACCGTGTGTACATCCGGAGAACTCAACCAGAACTATTCATAAACATAAATTTGCCAAGGAGACGAAAGGTCCTGTGATTGGTTTGATAAACAATGGCGCGCGTATGTAACCATTGTCTTAAAAACATATTAACTTTCAACAATGTAAAGGGTGTGGTTTTAAACTTTTGAACAGGTCTGGAGAGAATGGAGCGTTTCCAAAGCTGGGGAGTTCGTGAGATTTTGAATGTTACTGAATCCGAGAAATATTGAATGTCATCTGACGCTTTCAAAAACATTTGCTCATGAAACATTTTCTTTGTTCTAAAAAGGAAACTTTGTAAAATTTCCCAAATAGCTTAAGACCTTATTACCTCGAGACACTTGGAAACCAATGTCCGCCAAATGAAAAGTTTTATTCTTCGCAACAATAAGCTTCAAAAAAAGGTCTTGGACAAGAGCTGTAGCTGTACGGTTAAAATTCTTGTTTTCTCAACAAATCTCTTGGCAAGGCTTGACTTCTTCAAAACCCTTCTCAACTCAATTATTTATGAAAAGAGGACTGTACTGTAAAGTAAACTCAAATGCAGCAGCCATTTTCTTTCCTTTTAACACAGCTATGACAAGGAACGATTGTAAGCAAAAGAAATGACGTAATACGTCACGCATGACTAAACACAAAGGTTACCTTGGCGAATTTTGTTTAGCCTTGGCAGACGGACTACTTCGGAATTTATGAACGATTTAATGCAAAAAATAGGCACCGATGCCTTAATTCTGGAATAAGAATCTCTGTTATTGTCATGTGATAAGGGTATCCTCAATGTTACGGAGTTGATAAATGGCACTGGATGTGAATTATCTCTCCAAGTTGCAGTATGATCTCTACCCTGAAAAGCATGGATACGATAAACTCTCAAGAAATTTTCAGTCAGCGCCTGTTCACGATCCATCACGATTTAATCGCATAACAACATATCCAGATCGGTGAGTAAAAAAGACAATTTTGTTGAACATTTATGTAAGTTCTTAGGCAGCCGGCCGATGTTTAGAATCCAAACACGCTCTTAAAATACAAACAAATACTAATAAATCGAAATAGGAAAGAAAACGCAAGGACGCAGCTTTAATATCTGATTCAACGGAGTATTGAACTGGATTCACCTTCTCTTAAAGGCAGCTCTTGTAATTTCACAAGGTTAGAATGTCACGAACAACGAATCACGCAACTGCGAGACCTGAGTCACGCTATTCACCTTTACGTCACGCGGTAACGTGACTCGGGAGACAAATTCAAGATGATGATGAGAATAATAATAATAATAATAATAATAATAATAATAATATTAGCAATGAGTATGGGTAATCAAATGGTGATGAGTGAAATTAGGAAATAATTTCTCACGCGTTTTGTCCAAAATCAAACAATTGTTTGATTTTGGACAAAACACAAGTGAAATTATTCCCTAATTTCACGAGTGTACCATTAAATTAGGTATTAATATCATGGGTGACAAATTACGTTCATAAGATGCAACTTTGGCACTGTACGAAAAGTTGCCATGGCAACTTTCACATGTAAAATTATAAATTAATGCAGAAATTTCATGCCAAAATTAAGGAGTAATTTGTCAACCATGTTAGAGCGGTTTTCAATTGAGTGTCGAAAGTAATTAGATAATAACTTTGGTTTATGATTACTTCACTCAGTGATTGGTTCAAAGTTCTGGTAACATTTTGTCAACCAATCAGAAGTGAAACCAAAACCAATCGCGGCTCGCACGTACACATTTTCCCATGCTTTGTGTCGGCTATGTGTAATTACTTCGAGTTTGATTGGTTTACTGGACTGTCTCCGACCTTTTTGATTGGCCACGTAATTACTTTGGTTTTGGTTTTACAACACTCAATTGAAAACTGCTCTATAATAATAATAATAATAATGATGATGATGATGATGATAATAATAATCATAATAATAATAATAATAATACGGTAATAATAATAATAATAATAATAATAATAATAATAATAATAAGTCCAAGTCCTGTAGCAATAAAGGACATTTCACAAAATAATGTAGAACAAAGTGAAAACACAGTCTCACAAGCGACCAATTAGGTGACCAAGAACTGTCAGCAAATGTCAACCTATTGTTTGAAAAATGTTAAGTATACCTGACATAGTCTACATCGACTACAAGAATGTAAGGCAACAACTTCTGACAAAAATATGCCAGCAGTGAGAGTAAATTGCAAATGGTGGTAACAAACAACAAAAGCTCCATGTTCAACTCTGCAACAGAGTAAACAAAACGCTTCATGTGCACCTGACCTCAAGGATTGCACAGAGCCTGTACAAATCATGACATGGCTAGATGCATACACCTACATACTGTTACATGCATGTTTATATTGATTGACATGCTACAGAAGAATAACTTTGAAGAAAGCAAACCATACTCATCCATGGTACCAGCAAAGTAAGCCACCAATAGCACTAATCTGAAGAATGACACAGCCAAAATTGTATGGGATGTTCCACCCCATAAAGAGAGCCCATCTGAGAATGGCACTGATCAAATTGATATGGAGATGCTAGGCAAGGAAAAAAAGACATGGGTTTTGTAAGAAAAAACAGTATGCCATTAGAAACAAAGATCAAAGAAAATACGCCAACAAGCAAGAAGATGCACAGAACATAAAGAAGGTATCAAAGACATCCACAAAGATACAAAAGTTATGCAAACAAATGCAGTCTTTGACTTCCTAGGCTGATCATACCATAGGAAAGTGGAGAACGAACTTTGAAAAATCATCAATAATGAGGACGAGACACAGTACCTAATACACAGAAGTGCCAGAAGTGGATGACATTGTAAAAATGCTGAAATAGTCAAGAAGTTCTGTAACTTCTTAGTTGAAAAAAGAGGACAACTACAACTGCTACAACTTTTGCTAAGATAAATAAAGAAATGACACAATTATTAATTTTGTTTCTCGCTGTGAATTTTCTTTCCATCTGAAGATAGCGTAATTGTAGTGTAGTTTAGTTGTGATGTTACGTTTACAACTACTTTTTTTCCATCATCATATTGCGGGGTCATATATTTTTTTGCTAAAACGCTGACAACACAATGCAGCGTGACGATTTTGCGACTAAAATTTTGCGAAACTGCAAATAAATTTTGTATCTTGTCGCAAAATTGCAACTGGGTTTTTTTGTTGATTGTGAGCCCTGACCCTGCATGAGGAGACTCTATAAGAAGGGGGAGGATGAAGACACAAAGATGGAAATTACCTCTTTGTCGAGATAGATTTGCGATTTGGCACATGCTTCACCCACCCATACTGCATTTTCAGGGCAAGAGATTTCCCCATGTGGTAATATGACATCCTGAAAGCAAATAAAGTCATGTGGGCACGGGGATTTAATATTGATAAAAAAAAGGATTGTGACCAGAATGGATCTGTAAAAACCAGTTTGGACACTCTACAACAAATGCTTACCAAGGACAGGAATAAGGCCCTGATTGCATTAAAACCAATTAGGAGTCTCGTTATTGGAACATTAGTTCTGTGAGATCTCTCCTGCCAAATTGTCTTTGGCGAAGTTTATAAATAAAAAAATTAATAAATAAAAATACTTAACCCTATCGAGGTTTTTCAGCACAAAAAGATTTATTTCACTGCTCATCAGTTTATCCTTATTGAAAATATGCAATGAAAGTTGTCATTAGTGTCATTCACATTAATTTTGTACTACGGTAAAATCCCAATTTCTCGAACCTTGACAGTTTCTCAAACCTGCTGATAACTTGAATCAGTTGTCTTTTCCCTTGGATTTGCTTAACTCTTGCACTCTAATTTCATAACCGATTTCTCTAACTCTCTGGTCCATTGGGAAAAATCAACCCTTAAAAACTAAAATCGGTGCTGATCCATTCAAGACTTTGTTCAGTGACCTTTGTTAGAAGAAATCAACAGCCCCTGAACTTGTGTCGGCAAGTGTAACAGCTGGCATTTGTCATCGAATGTGACATTGATTCCGCTACTTTTGAGTATGAGCCTCAAACTGACGAGGGCATATTGGCTGAGTTCAAGCAATCTACATCAGCATATATTGAAGAGGGTGATCAAGACAAAATGTCTGTGGAGGATGATGTTGAGACATGAACCACTAAAGCCACCATCAGAATATGAACTACACCACGCAATTGGGGTACTTGACATATCCAGTTTTTTCGCTGATGAGGCCCACATCGATAATCTGCAAGGCTTCTGCCTAACAGTTGCCCGGTCGCCTGGGGCACCTCACTTGCGGTCGCGGGCCAAACAAATTTCTGAACAAGTAGCCCAAACAGGCGCCTTACTTGATTCATCCTCACTTTCTTGTAAATTTGATCCTAGCTGGAATTAATTAATTCAATCTGTTCTCTTGAAAAAATGACTTGGGCTAACTTTTGATGTTGGAGGCCTGAAGGACTCCTGGAAAATTTTCTTAGGCAGCAGCCTTGATCTGCCCCAAAGTACCCAAAACATTTCAAGACTTGCCAAATGGCAAATTAAGGTAAATTAATTGAAACGCTGTATAACATGTGTGCAGAACCACAGCCTGTGTTCTAGTGCAATTTGTGCTACTTTTTTAACTACAATACATTTTGTTTGAAAATAAAGACATCTATATACAATAAAAAGGATGTATGTCTATGAAAATATGCAGATCGAACTGCCCCTGCAAAAACAATACTTCAGCATTTTAGAGTAATCTGATGCCATCTTTGATTCCTCAAAGTCTCGATTTCGCGAACAAATTTCATTTTCCTTGGAGGGGCGAGAAATCAGGACTCTACTGTATAATCATCATAACCACGAACCAGACTTAAGGCGTGATGCTCAACGAGTTTGCCACGCAGAAAGGACTCTGATGAGTCCCTTGGTCGGGATGAAACAAGCTTCGTAAGACTAACCACGAACAATGTATTTTCACAAGTAACTGTCAACTTTATAATCACTATTATATTATTATTATTATCACTATTATATTATTATTATTATTATTATTATTATTATTATTATTATTATTATTATTATTATTATTATTATTATTATTATTATCATCATTCACCCTGCACAGTGCTGGAAATAATTTTTCTTTATTCAGAGGACATATGTCCTTTCAAATCTTCCTTTTGGTCGGACATTTGACAAATTGGACCGGACATAATTTATTGACTGACAACACTTTTGAAGAAGAAAACGCAAGATGTGCTGGTGACATGTTCGGTCATCGTGTCCGATCATAATGTGAAATTGGCTGGACATTTTCAAAATTTGGTCCGACAATGTCCGATGACCGACTGTTATTTCCAGCACTGCATAGGGGAGAGGGGAATTGTTTGACATCCATAATTAAGACAAAAAAAATCACAATTACTTAAACTCCTAGGAGTGAAACTTAATAGATTTTACTCTGTCTAATTCCAGATGATTTTAATCATCAATTGGGAAGGGGGAGGGGGGGGGGGAGTGCAGTTCAGGAGTCAATGGATTATTTAACGCAAGCAGTGTAACAAATTAATGTTCTTTTTATGAACCATTCCCAACAATGCTTGTCCAGAATTGCAACAAAAAAGACCTTGCAATGTCATGTTTAATGCTAACATACCATAGGAACTGACCATTTTGTAGATACTCACGCCACCTTGAACAAGCCGACATCCATGTCAAATGTCCCTGGGGACGTGCCCGTAGCTATGCTGGTGAGGCACCCGTTTGTCTTCCTTCCAATCATAGACCAAAGTGGGAGCCACCACCCCTCTTGCAGAAAGGACACAGACATTATGGCAGCGGTGCATCTCCTCACCCAAGGTAAGGAGCACATAAAAGTAATGTTGCCATCTTTTGCTCCAGACCTGCAGATGTCTTGAAATCATTTACTTGCCAATTATTTTGTATAAAGCAATAATTACTCTTGCACTGCGATTACCTGCAAGTTAATCATCAATCTTATAAAGTGGGAATGGAAGGTGTGTATAACAATGTGTGAAAAGCATGTAGTAATTATTTAAAATCAAAAAATCATTCTTACTACTGTGGTTGATGAAGGCGCATTGGATCGGCAATAAGGAACTCAAATAGACCATTTTACAGTTGTAACTAAGTTGCATGGCCTAAGAATGGAAGCGAGGCTGTCGGTGACCCTGCTTCGAAACAAACCTTTCTGCTTTTCTAATGTTAATGTAGACTAATTAGACAATTTACATGATAAAAGCAAGGTCCCCGGCAGCCTCGCAGCCATTCATAGGCTAGGTGGCTAAGCAAACAAAATTACTGTACAATGGCCTATTTACTGTCCTCTAGGCAAGTTGGTTTCAAGACATTTCTTTCCTACCCTGGCTACAGTCCTCAAAGATTGTCTGATATATATCAAGGTGAAAAGTTCAGAGATAACTAATCATAAAATGCGCTTTCATTATTTAGTGCTAGTTTATTGGCTGATTGATTGGAAACCTATGGA
>OX421451.1:14591911-14606911 GCA_949126865.1 Montipora capitata | reverse complement strand
CATCACAAAAACTTTGCACTTAGACTCGTTTTGAAGAGGAGGCAGACATGAACTCGGAAATGACCTGGATCTAATCACGAAAGACCAACGACGTTTGAAGTGACGTTTTCGTCGACGTCGCAGTCGTAAATCTCGAAGTCCCTAGCACCGTAAACTGATGTCGCTTTCTACGCAAATTCAAAGTTCCGAGTTCATATCTGCCTTCTCTTCAAAGCGAGTCTAAATGCGAAGTTTCTCTTACGAAAATTAGTTTTCATTCATATGTAAAGTAGAGCTAATTACCATCACAAAAACTTTGCAGAGTAGGCAGACATGAACTCGGAAATGGCCTATTCAGTCCCGGCGTTGCGGTCTGTCCTCTGTGGTGTAGCTAGAATTCCGAAACATGGTTAGAAAATTGTAAAATGTTAATTGCGTCACCACCTCTAAATCATGTAAAGTTATCACAGCGTAGTATCTATCCTTTAGGTTGCCTTCAGAAAGGCTTATTCATCCGTTTTCGTCTTAGATGTACCGCAATCTTGATTAGGATCCTTGCTCACTGACACTCCGTGAATCTTGTTTGCTCTAAAGCGACGAAACATCTTCAAACTGTGGAAAATGCACTACTGTCCTTAAAAAAAAAAAAACACTTTCACGCGGCGTTGCGAATATCATGATTAGTGCCTAAGATCACGAGAAAAGCTGCGGTACACTTACCAAAACAACGCTCTCCTAGAGTCCCTGTCATGATTGAATTGGATCAAGGGAAAATGAACAAGCCTTTCTAATCTTGACTTGAACCAAAGCTTCCATTTGGTAGGACGCAAAACAACATTGCTCATGAAACGACTTGCGGTTCAGGGTTAAAACCCGAGACACTAGCTCCATTCCTTTCTTCCTTCAAAATCAAGAAAACTGTTTTTTCCGTGCATAAAACGAACCCAGAAAGGCACGTGTTCATTTGCATGATTAACAGAGACGGCTGCATATATGGGGCAGCTTCGTATTACATCACTCCCCTTCGCGTAAACCTCCTGCATGCGTTCGGTCAGCCTCGAAGAGCAGCGTGGCTTGGATTTCAAACCACAGCAAAGTCAGCAAAGCTTAAAGAAAAAAAAGATTGTTTATTTTGAAAACATACTTTCAATTAATTTCATTTTATAGTCTACGTCTATAGAAAATCGAAACACATTGCCGTACCTTCAAAATCTATATGTAATTTAAGGGATGGTTTTAACTTTAACTGCTCATAATAATCAATTGAATTCCCTTCGTAATCACGTTTCATTTTTTTCTTTTATTCTAAGTCTGCTGTCTTCTTTGTATCTTTAAAGCTAAAAGGGTGCAACGCGATCGAAGTTTATAATGTTATTTCTTGCTGTCAACGCCTACATTTAAATTATTCTCGAAACTATTTGTGCTTCATATTCTCGCGAGCAAAGCGTGCCATACACGCTTCTCCTATCTCAAAAGCGGATCTCCAAAAATCCATCAGAGGATTTAAAATGTGTTAAGACCTTTTAACACCTCAAATATGACGTCAATCACTCGTTCCTTTGGTGCCACTCCTCAAAAGATATCTTTGTTAAAGCGGAAGTCATTTTAAAGGCCACGACTCTCGCGTTGTTAATTAGGGAGCATAAGGTACGATTATGTTCCTCACGAAGTACTGGCAACCTTTAGAAAAAGAAGATTTCATTCGAGAAAATGCCACATTTCTTTAAATACATTATCACGTCGTGGTCTCGATTTGCGAAAGGTTGGTGAGCGGTTTCATGACCACTTGCTAAACTGGACAATCAAAAGTTCTTATAATTAATTTGATTAACATCCACAAAGAATGTTAGTGTAATTATTGATAAGTGATTTTAAAAAGTGTTAATTTGCCAACTGCGCCAACAGACAAAGGTGTTGAAGGAGTAATTAAGTTTCCCTTATCGATTTTTGCAGCGTTCAACTTCTGCTCCTGTCATCAGCGGGAGGTAATAAATTACATGCTCAAATTTTTAGAGAGCTTTTAGCTTGCGTTTATATGGACTTTCATCGAATCAGCTATGTAAAGACATCAAATCGCAAGCAATGGCACTTTTAGTGAATCAAGAGCAAATTAGCTACATTCATAGAAGCCCAATAGCTTGGCGTAACAGAATGTTTCCGAATCTGCTGATCCTCGGCCCGGCCAATCGAGTCCTCAAGTTTTCAAATTTAGGATCGCGGTTTCAGCGATCACCTTAGTTATACTAACGGGACAATTTGAAGGAATATGTTGCTATCGGTTTTATAGGTGCTGGGAAATTTTGCAATAATTGAGTTATTATTTTATCTCGGTGGCTCATCTTTCTTAACCTGAATCTGTCAAATATTCTCATCAATTGTCTCTCCGCTTTGAAAGAACAAGTTGAATGGGTCCTGATACGATTCTTTCTGTTGGAACCATTTATGAGCAACGTTTTGAGCTGCCTCAGGGCGATTGTCAAAAGTCCCGAAACTTTTTAGGCGTATTTCGGTGGTATAAAGCGCTTTGTATCTCCGACAAGAAAATGTCAAACGAGGTCACGGGGAACTTTGCACTTGTTTTTGTTGTTGTTGTTGTTGTTCTTGTTGTTGATGGCTTAAAAACCTATTTAAAGTTTTTCAAAATAAGAAGATCTTTGTTTCACGAATTTCCGTCTTCGGACCCGTGGATTCAGGAGAAACAGGCCCCGCATGTGGATAAGAGAGACTGTGTTAATTTAATTCATGAGCCGTTTGGTTCATTTGTACAACAGGGCGTCGGCTTCGAGAAGACCGGGCAGTATAGCTGCTTTTATAGACTAGCTTTTATTGATACTGTATCTCAGCTTCTATTGTAATCTAGACTAAGTCATTGTTTATGTTGCGTAATCTTTTGTTTTCGCTCTTAAAGGTACCAAGCCAATCTCATTTGTACAGTTACGAGAGCTGCTACAAGAACATGACCTAGAAGTCCTGCTTTGAAACAGCTCCTAAAAGTGCATTTAGCAAACGACCGGGAAAAATACTGAGACTAAAACGCGTCTGCATTTATAGTGGACTATGTTTTTTTTATTCTATTCGGTTTTACGAATTCCCGGAGAAGAGGGAAAACTGGGTTTTGAAAAACAAGTGAACGGGATTTGTTATCAGCGACACTAGCCCTGAGAATAATTCTCTCAGTGGTAGGCGGCGCAGAATTTTCCACACATATTTAGCTCTTGTAAAACGTTTGTCTTCTTTTCGGGGAATGCTATTCCTCTTTTACCAAGTATGAAAAGGTCCTAGAAGAACTTGATTATTAAAGAATATTTCACGAGGTATTTTCATTCCAAAAGACGGAACTGAAGAATGCATTCTGACATACCCTCCGTATACAAGGTTTATCCTGTGAGTAAAAAAATGCAATTTATCAGGAAACGTTTGAATCAGGGATTGCCAACCACTAAAACCACACCATTCTAATGCCTACATTTAAGGTTAGATTAAAGACGATAAGTCAGCCGTTATTCCATCAATTTGTGAAGAAGGCCTTTAATTAAATGACTGGTCAACGATCTAGCTCATGGCATACCTTTAAATTATCAATCCTTTTTCCAATTGGTCAGCCGGCACATCGAAGCTGCTTACATTCTGCAGTTTTCCTACACCAAACTGACGAAATGGCAAATTCTAGGCCTTTCTCGTTGGTCCATTTCTAACTAGTTTTCTTCAGAAAGTATCACCCAGTAATTAGCAAATGGTTTCTCAGCTATCTCTTCTACACTTAATTACGGCAATAAGCTTACTGAAGACTCAGCAGTGAAACCCGTTCAGATAAAATATCTGAGTTGTTTTTGTTGATAAGCAAGGATCGGTAAGGCAGTCTTCCAAAATTTGTAAGGGCAAAATTTGTCATGAAATATGAATGCGAAAAGGGATATTTAAAGATTTCGTACAAAAGAGACAATTTTTTAAAGTCAAATTTATATTAGATCAAATTTACGTTATTTTAAGAGCTGTTTTAAGTTTCGTTTTGTTTGGACAGTGTTCTTCAAGCTCCGACTAGCCCGCTGCCAAAACGGAGTATACTCGCTCGTGCGAAACACGCAATTTTTCGTTTGACTCTGCAGTTAAGATATTTTTAGAGTTCAGACTATAATTTATGCATGAATAAAATTCTTTTTATCTTGGAAGCAGAAGTGTTAGCTCCTTAAGAGAACGGTTTCTATTCAAATGATACGATCCAATTAACTTTGCTTAACAATCTGGTTTATGGGGAATGGAAAAGTAGAGAAACTGCGTAAAATTTTTCGTGTCTTGGTATATAATCACTTCTTGTTCCGGTTTCTGGGCGGAGACTAACGTTGCTGAGTTCCACCACAATACAATATTGCCTACTAAATTTAAAAGGTGCATTTGCTTGGCTCCAAGGTGTCTCCCTATCTAGGAAAATACAATTAATAAAACATCTTGTATGACTGATGTTTTTCACTGTTGCAAATGCTAACTTTTCAAAAGCAAATCATTTTCGCGGTGGCGGAATTGTCTACTGTAACTTTGCGATCAACATCTTAGTACCGTGAGCAGGACTTAGCAATTGAGCTTAATAATTATCCCTTTAGCTGCTGGAGAGAAAATTTGTTTTTGCGAAGGTTAATTAATAATCCTTGTTCTAAACCAAGTATCAAATAAAATCAATGTCTTACGAGGAGGTAATTTACAGAGGCGAACTGCAAAATATCCGGTGAGAGTCTCACCGAATTCGAAATCAACGGGCAGCTGTTTTCAGAAATCGGGAAATGCCTGCGACCAAGTATATATATCTTATGTCTTTGGGTTTTTGACAGTAAAACACGACTCAAATGCCTTTCAAGCTTTTTCAACTTCCACCAAGTTTACGATTGAGACTGCACTGTCCTCTCGGCCTATACAAAAGCGAAATTTTCACAGAAGTGGAGAGAAATATGTTATATTCTAGCGTATACTCAAAATGAAGCGGGTTTTTTCATTTATGTATCTGAAAAGCCATTACGTCTGTCACCAATTACATGATCTTGGATGCGTTCGTTCTTCATATCTGCAAGTTTCGAGGAAAAACTAGGGTGTATATGAAAAAGCTGATAATTAGGAACTACTTGGCAGTATTACAAGCGTCTGTTGTTAAATAGTTTTTTACGTGTTAACCTGGGATTCCTAGGTTTTTGTAAATTCCAAGTCGGTTTCTTTCATCATGTTATCTTGACATAACTGGAGATGAGGCACGGATGCTATACTTCGGGTTAGGATTATAGGCTTGGCTTTCGTGTGCTAAAAGTGATCGGCCTTTTGTTTCACTAAACCTAATTGTAAGCAATGAAAGATTTTGTTTGCGATAAACGTCGGAAGGAATTGCATTTTTCTTTAAGTAATGAACTACAACAGACATACCAGCAGGAAAGGAATTCTCTTAAGTGAGAAAAAAACATTTATGAGATCTTTGCCTTTCATTATCAGTGAAGAACTAAAAAATTCTGACAAAACGTTAATGGCAACAGCATGCCCACTTCTTGGCTTTGCCTTTGCCACTCAACTCAACGTGATTATTTTTTAGTTTTTCTTGATACTAAAACGTGTTTTGAAATCCTTAAGTGACGATTGGTACAATTTAGCTAAGTTTTCATCACTCGCGGATGCCATATTGTCGCGTTAACACTTTGAAGATCGTGCTCTTTGACAAACGGACGAACACTTCAAATAGAGAGACTTTGGCATTTCCTGTAAACAAAATCATTGCTCGCATCATCTCCAAGTAATTAGCGCCGAAGTAGTTTACATGTAAGCCTGACGCGCTAAAAGCTAAAAAGCACCCCTTGCTTAATCGCCTGCATCAATTTGCACGGTCCCTTTCGATGTAACGATTACTGAACATGCCACGCCCTTTTCTCGTGTGATAGTGCTGAATAAATAGCGTTGTCAACCGAAATCGCCTACTCAAATACAAGCTAGCAATTAGGGTGCCTGCTTTTACTTAGAGCAACAACCGAAAAGCCTTAAAAGTGCTAAATTTGGGCGATGAAGTGCATAACATTTCGAAAGAATCGGGGAGTCTTCAATTTAACTCCGGAAGTTGGCTTACTAATCCATCTGGGGCACTGACATATTTTATACTTTAATTAAATTTGTCGACAGTGATAAATAAGAACGTCTCATTTGATCGATTTCAATATACCTCGGCCACAAAAACTGAAGTTGCTACAATAGCCAAGAGTGGCTAATGCGAGTTCAGCGAGCTGTTTAGCGAATGATTTGTTTATGAAGAAGGCATGCTTGCAAGGGGACAAAGACAAAGGCGCGCGTTTACTGCGCGTAGAGCCATTTCATCTCTGCACGATAAGAAAACATTAAAATGATGCAGTTGTAATCTACATTTGAATAGCTCTAGTACCATAAACAAAGAACAAAGTATAAAAAGATCGCTATCTTTTGAAGTCTGGAGCTCTTTAAAGACGCAGCTGTGTGAAGTCATCCAGCCCCCAACATCAGCAAGTCGTTAATAGCCTTCGGTTAGAGTAACTAAAAAGACTCCAGAAGTTGAATAGATAAACGAAGAGACTATCTGGTGAAGAACAGCACGTAACACAACATTTAAGACAGAAGATATATATTTTTTCTTCATCATTACGCAATACTCGTCCAAACTCATAGATTTCAAGTGCATTTTTCACAGGTCTGGATGTAGTGAGAGTTTTTTTCAAAAGCACCACTGCAGCGCTAAATTTTTTAACAATGCAGATGGCAGACTATGCACACGACTCAATCTCTACGAACCTTTCCTCTGTTAGCGCACAATGTTTTCAGTTCGATGGCGTCTTGGCCACCGATTCGTCCAATTGGAGGTACGCACGCTGAATTTTTGTTAAATTTGTATGATTCCACATTTGATAGCTGCAAATTGAAATATCGATGGAAAATAAACAGGAAGAAATAAGAGATCGTTAAAAAAATATCCAAGGAGGTCTGAAATATTCCAAAACATGCGGAAATTATGGTTTCGAGATCCCAAGGAATGTTAGAAAAGTTGGAAAAGAGATGCCGCGGAAAAGCACACAGTTTTCTCTGACATATGTCAACTTTTAAAGCTAATAAAGTTTAATTAAACCCAGTGTATGTCAAAGAGATTGTGTTTGTTTGCAATGAACTCTATGGATACCAAAAATGAGCACGAATTTCAAAGACAACCAAAGAAAGCAAGTGATTTGAATAAAATCAGGATTTCACTATTGCGTTAGGATAATTATGTGATTGACATGTCATCTTTCTTTCAATTCAATAACCAAGAAGGATCGCTTTTTTTCTGTAACACTCTTGATAAAAATGCTGATGCCCTTTTAAAACCCCACAAAAGAATAATTCTTGAAACTTTGCCCGTGTACATTCAGCTATTCGAGGCAAACTGGATGACACTCCTAATTTTCACTGAGTCAGAAAACAAACAGAGTCTAGTCGATGTTTAGATAATTTGTGCCGGCTAGTGGACAGTAAAATAATTTCTTACATTAAGGAAAGGCTTGATTTAATTTTAGTAGCTAATGTTGACAAGAAATCTACAAGGCAACAATTAAAATATTTTTCTTTGATTGGTGGTGTGAAGAGCATGAATACTAGATCAATTTTGGGTGTCATTAGTGGTAGCCATTTTGGCATGTTCGCCGGTAGCAGCTTGTCAGGTCAACGCTTACCGACTCATTAACAGGGAAAAATGCCACTGATAAAATATTTTGAATGCTTCTAATAGCAGGTGAAACATTTTTTTTCGACGACGAAAAATAGGAAAAGACAGGTGTGGATTTGTGAGGAAGTTATTCAAAAACACACCCTTTGCTTCGCCATGCCAGTCATCAACAGAGTTTAGCCAATCAGAAGCGTTCTTCGTCATGGCTCCGCCATTGAAAAACTGAACACGACTTTTCGCGCTGACAGTAACATGCGTCGAAGAAAGGACAACTAATCGGATGAAAAAGACGCCGTTAAATTTTCTTGAGAGGATAAAATTTAGCCTCAGGGTACATTTCGACCGCCCCGTCGATTGGTGAACTACGTCTAACATGGCAATTTCAAAATATATCATTTCGTACCACTTAATTGCATTACTCGTCGCAGCGCACTTGAAGTGCTCACTTTCCTGCGGCTCTAGAAGTGGTGTCGGCTCAAAAGATCCCAGAAAAGAACGCCTCATGCTTCACCAGTGCGTTCCAGACGTCATAGAAACCAGCCAAATGGGTAGCGGACCTCCAAAAGGAAAAATAACGAGAAACTCGCCAGAGTTTGAGAAACTTGAACCTTGTTACAACACTGCAATCATTTTCAAAGACGAAGAAGGCACCGGTGCCGATCGTTTGATGTCGAAGGTAAGCTTTTCATTCTTTGTTTACATTTTGTATCTTCCCTTTTCATCACTTTAAATGCTCAGCATGAAGTTTCTTGTGCGGTTTGCACACATCAGATATGCTACGAGTGTATGCCATTTTCGAGTCGTTCATTCTTACATTGTAAACATGCTAAAAAAACGTAGCCCAAAATTGATTTGTGATGTCGATTCATTCCCAGAGATGCAAGGAGAAATTGATCAGGTTAGCCAGTTTGGTCAAAGAACAATGGCCTAAATTGAGGCTTGTGGTGACAGAAGCTTGGGATGAACAAGGTCAACATTCTACTGACTCGCTTCACTACGAAGGACGAGCAGTGGATTTAAGGCTCTCGGACACTTACCAAAGCAATCCAGAAATTGCCGTTTTGGGTCGTCTAGCTGTCAATGCAGGATTCGACTGGGTAAAATATGAATCAGAAACCCATATCCACGCTTCAGTCCGTGAAGGTAAGTACTTTTTGATTTTATTCACACTACGATAAAATCTTTTTTTAACCCTTACGCATCGATTTCCAGCGAAACGGTGTTTACTTTGACGTTTTACTGCTATAAGACATCATCTTTTCAGTTCGTATTCATACGCCGAGTTAAAATAACCAATCCAACACGTGCGGGTGATGTTGTGGTTTGCTGCCGTAATAGCTTTTGTATCTCCTTAAAGCTACGCGCAAATCCAATTTTCAAGACACAACTCGGAAGTGGGCTAAGCCATTCCGGCCTCAACAACAGTGGTTATTTAAGCTTTATCCCAGCCCAAGAGAACCTTTCATTCCTCAAAACAAACTTGTACCTTGGTGTTGAATCACTAAACATAAGAGCGGTAATTAAGCTTAATTGGTTTATTATAATAATTTCTTTCCTCCCTCACGCCTCCTCGACATCTCAAAACGGTTAAGATCAAATGCGATCGTGTCTTTTCTGCAGATAACTATGTAGACTCGCCGGCCGACGATGGATGTTTCAGCTCGGATTCCACCGTAAAATTGGAAAATGGCGCCGTCAAACGAATCAGACATCTGAAAATCGGCGACAGCGTTCAAGTTATGACACAAGATGGAAAGATTGGATACAGTGAAGTAATGATGTTTGTCGATTATCTGCCAGACGTCTCAAACGTATCGCACATTTTGATCGAGACGAAAAAACCCGCGAAAAGAATAACAATGACACCATCGCATCTTCTCTTCACTAGCAATTCATTGGGGACAGAGCTAACAGCGAAGCAGGCGTTTAAGGTTTCTCCCGGTGAGTTTGTTCTGGTTTCGTTAGATGGACAATTGATACCCTCACAAGTGGCAAACCTTTCTATGGTCGAACTGACTGGAATGGTTGCTCCCGTTACCCTGGAAGGCAATATTATAGTGGATGGCGTACTGTCTTCGTGTTACGCCTTGATCGATGACCATGAAAGCGCGCACTTAGCTTTTGGTCCCATGAGAATCGCACATAATTACGCATCGAGGGCGTGGAACGTGGACTCGTCTACCATTCAGCATGGAATGCATTGGTACCCTCAACTTTTGATCAAAATCAACAATGCCCTGGGTCTTTTTAAGCTTTCGTGAAAAGAACATTTGATGTGGGTCGTGACCCCCGTTTCGAAGTCGGCAAAACATGGCGCGAACATTATTTAGACGACTCTGGTCAACAAATGAGAAGTTAAACTTAGAAATCAGAAATAATAATTCTCTCCTCAGAGGTAAGCTTAAGTCTTTAGGCGCTTGTTCAACCATAACTTGGTTGTTAATTTGTTGCACCGTTATTTAAATAAAACGAAAGAAAACTCGGACAAAACGTTCTATTAAAATAAATTCTCTTCAGTTTGTCGTGTTTCTCAAGCTCTGAAAAACTTTCGAGTTTCGAATCGCCCTAAATATAACCTTCCCTGTAAAAGGAAGACATTTCAACGCGTTAAATTTTGATTTCTTTTTCTTCTTTAAACGTCTAGCTTTTCAGACAATGGCTTTTTCGCCGCTACCCGCGCGTTCCTAATTAATGTTTTGTGATCAGAGTTCTTTATTTTTTTGACTAATTTCTCATCCGATTTTCCGTGGAAAATACATTAATTCGCGTCATGTTTGTTCTACTTTAGTTATGGCGTTCACGACCGTTTATGTAATATTCAATTGGTGTATTGTCCTATTAATGCTCCAGATTAGAAGTTTGGTCACATTATTTTAAGGCAAACGTTTTGGTGTTAATTGAACCTCGTTATCTGCGTTTCACACACATTTTTGTGATCTTGATATAGCGGGGTATTCCTGGTTTTTTTTTTTTTCAAAACAATCATTGGAGATACATTGCCGCTGAGTATCAAGACGTTTCACGGGGATTTTGAATGTGAGAGCTCACAAAATACTGATAATCCTGTTGTGTCGTGTTTCTGATTTTTACTTGACAAATCCCAAGACAATGCAAAGTTGTGGCAAAAGGGGTTTATTTGTATGTAAAAGAAGACTCAAGTAAGGGGGATTCGAAAGATTACAAGTATCATTTTGCCCAGACAAGTTCCGGATGTTTTTCCAAACTCAAGTCTTGGTTTTCCTTTATTGACAAACAGCGCATAACTTTGCTGCATCCTTTTAAAGGGAAGTTTTTTTTTTCTCGCAAATATTTGTTTGAGAAAGGTGTTTTATATCAAGAGTATCACTATAAATTGCATAACGTAGCTCGAGTAAAAGTTAGGGCTTGAACCAAGATAAATTAAACATCTATTTATGTGTATATTGTAAAATATGATATGTAGTTTTGTACTTTGTGTATATAAGATACGGCTGGTAACCGTATTACAAGTGGAAGGTCAGTAACATTTGGTTTTCAAAAGTACGGACCGAAAAGAGGATATATGAGAAGATTTGTAAAAAAAATAACATCTATTATAGCAGGACCTATGATGTATTTTACATTGAGAACTAACCTAGCTTTCTCCAGTCGAGAAGGACTGAAAATGAATCTATTATATAAAAAAGTAAGACTAATGGTTGTAGGAAAGCTGTAAGAAAGGTTTTGTAGTGGTTGACTTTCTGTAGCCGCGGTTGGGCGGTCATTTGTATCTGCTCGAAAGAGAACTTTTAAAGATAAATGGTAATACGGTCTATAAGAAATACGGTGCCTTTTCGTTTACAAATTGGTTCACTATTGTAGCCAGTTAACTGTAATGCCTTAGAGTCAACATATATTCAGTGTGCGGTAATATAAAATCATATTTTGTAGCGCGGGTAGGATTCTTTTGAAACATTCTCCACAAACGTTGACCTTGCTCAAAGCATAGTTAGTCAAAGTGGAAAATTTTTCCTTTCTATGATTGCGCCCGGGATGTATTGATGACATAGTTCCAACAGGTATTAAAACCTGGATTTGTGGAAAACATATTCATCAAGAAAAACTGGACTTGATTATTGGCAAACGTAATAAAACTGATGCACAGAAGAAGCTTTGTAAACGTCTTTATTTGCGTTTATTTTTTCTGTCGCAAAGCCCCGGAACAAACAGTCCGACTGAGCTAAGAAGGTAACCCTTCCTCCCAATCTTGTCTTTGGATTCTGGGTCAGTAGGCCGGCCATGAACTGTGGATAGGTTCAGATTTACCGTGAGAGAAGGGAGTGCGCGGAAAAAAGCGAAAAAGTAAAATTATTCTAGAAAATTCGCTGACCGTGGTAGAAAAGTCTTCCGCAACAAGGGTATCATCGTTTAACACGCTAATCTTTGATTAATTTTGAAAGTTGACGCCCAATGACAATTTGACTTTAAACTGATCTGAAAATTTTAATGTGCTTGTATTTGAAAACGGATCAAAGCCACTTTATTCTTGTTTACTTGATTTTGCGGGAGCTGAATTTAATCTAAAACGATTTCGTTTATTATGCCCTGTCGAAGTCATGAATATTGCCGAGGCGTTGAGCAGTTCGGCATGTGAAAAAATTCTTTGACGTTATTTCTAAGGGTGTTAAGTGGTTTTAACACTCGTGCAGAGATTGTGGTAAATATCATATATTGCGAGGGCAATAACCGAAAAGCGTACATGCTGCTGTTGTCAAGATGCTGTAAGACCATCCCACGAGACGGTGTTGACAGGTTTACAGGAAGCCGTTAATTGCAGAACATTTATCAAACGGCGAACCACATAAATCATGCCTGAAACATAATTGCGAGGGCGTGCAAGTCATGAAAGCAGCTAAAACAATTGGTGAGGCAAAAAGTCTCGGCGAAGCTCAGGAATGTTTTTGAAAGCCTTTCCGGACCGTCGGAGCTGTCTCAGTGGTCCAATTCAGTGAAAAAAGTTTAAAAGTTATTTGTTTTGGACCATTGTTTTAGCTTCTATAAAAACAAGACGGACGCTGCGGTTGTATGAAAACATTTGAGTAAAATGCATTTCTTTTGAAGACTGGCATTTCATATCTTTCGAACAATTTTATTACATGGTATACCCAGAGGGAGTCACTGAGTTGTAACACACCTCGTGTTCTCTCTCTCGTTTCTGAATACTCCAGCTTGATAAAAAATAATCTAGTAAATTTAATGTTTTCAGCAAGGACATTAGGACGAAGACGGTTCGTCCAAAGATGTTACGTCAGGCATGCGTGATAATATATGGTATGGTCCAGAGGTTATAAAAGAAGTCAGGTTCTTTCTGAATACAAGTTTAATGGCACCAGCAACCATTGAAACAAGTTGGACACAATGCAGATCTTTTGTATCGAAGGAAGAACTGAGCGAAATAATATACCCACGAGGTTTAATATTTTCATTGATCGGGTCTGTTTTCATTTTCTTTGCGGCTCTACAAAAATTTCACAGCTGAATTTGAACCAAATGACAAAAAGAAAAAATCTCTTAATGAGCTATCAAATGTTAAACACTTTTTAGCCGGAAAAACGACAAGATTAAGCAGCTCAGTTTTATCGCTCTAAAAGAGTCAAGTGCGGTTGATGCTACTATTATTTGCTGATTATCTTGATTTATCTTATAATAATAGGAGAATGCCATAGGAATATGAATTAAACCGCTTCGACCGTCAAACACCACCTGTATGTATACAGTGGATTGTGAAATAAAGTAAATACATTTCTACTGCCCTAAGCCTTTAAAAGCGGATTTAAAAAATGAATCAATCCAGCGATAAATCAATCCGATCTGTTTAGTGGATATCATGAGCGAGCGATTTTCTGTTCTCCAGATTTGGCTTCAAATATTCCTTGCCTATGGCGACCGCAGTTATCTGACGATGCAATATGGCAGCACAAGTTACCAGCTATCAAAGGAGAAATTTCCTTGTCGCCAACTGGCATGAAATATTTGCCCACTTTGAAACCTGATTCTGTTGACAAGTTTAAGGAAGCAAAGCCTTTAATCGGATCATCTCGGAGTCATATATTTACACACAGTTTCAGTTCATCCGATGTTTGAGGCTAAAATTCTACTTCCTTGTTGATTCAGTCAAGCATTTGTAAATTCGTATTTCCTGGCAAGGTGTTCACTGAATAAATTCTACCATAGAAATCAATAATAAGAGGAGGAAGACAAACATGGTCACGATTTTGTAGGTCAAAACTTCACATTCAGATTACCATAATGTTGCACAAATAATGGAGTATTACCTTTTATCTCTTTTAGCGGATTATTTCACGGTGTTCTGACGCAAAAATAAGCAAAACAACTTGTTTCATAGGGATTAAAACCACTTCAGCGGTTCGTCTTACTTGGTTACGCTTATCACTTAGTTTGGGTGAATTGAAACTGTATTTAGTACTTTGACTGGGAGGGAAAATGCAAATGGTAGCTCTTATTTAACATCTTCCCTTTAAGATATGTCGTTTGGATACCATGCAGTTTTATTTCCCCCAGTCTGTTTCACTATGACTGTGCACAGGGCCGAAAGTAACTCGGACAGTTGAAAGAAATCTGCTTGCTTTTCGACTTGATCTCTGTAGATACCGCAGCCAAATAAATTGAGATCGTGGGACAATCATGCAGGTCAGCTTATACACTTAAAGTCAAAGGAAGACTTCGCTTTAAGACCTCGGCCCGTTTAACACTTAAATTTCAATTAGAAACAGGAGATCGTAATTTGTGACCCATTCCAACTTAATCTGCTGTGCGAACAGATAACAGAGCGTTTGAAAAGAGAGGGATTTCTTTTTCCGTGTTTTAGCCTCAAGTTAAGTGCGGAAAAATGCACTTTTACTTTGAATAATCGATCCTTTAAGAAACAAGCTGCTCAATTACAAAACGGCTTAAAATGTCTGTGTGTCTAAATAGGCCATGCTGTAAGCCACTCCAAATAACTTTGCGTAGTCCAAATAGATTTCGACATTCGGACGGTTTTCAAGCGAAAATTTGAAAGTGTGGAGTCAGTTTCCAATTTAAAATTGATTGGGGTTAAGAGTAAAGAAAAAGTTGATTTTTTTGTGAACTTCTAAGGCACCGAAACAGCAAGTGATTTGAAGACCCGCGGGCAACAGTGTCTCTCAGGATTTGTACCTCGTGCGATCGCACACGACCTTCTCACGCGAGCCCCAAACTGTATAAACGAACTAAGAAATAGGGCCGTTTTGCAGTCCATAAAAACCACTTTAAGTCTCAAGGCGGTATTTTAAACAGCTAGGACAAGTAACAGTCTTAAATGATACGTTTGGAGG
>OX421451.1:14576911-14584411 GCA_949126865.1 Montipora capitata | reverse complement strand
GGGGGACAAACAAAGAGTATTATGGTATTTTCCGACCTGGCCTATTTAGGACGCTTAGCGCTTGAAAGGGATTATGGGAAATTAATATCTATTTTTAAAATCCGAACCCCAATGTTTGAACTCGCTGGACTCGAATCTGGGAATGTTCGATTATTAACCCTTTCATTTAACCACTAGACTACCGCATCGCTAACTGCCAGAAATTTTTTTTACAAATATGTCAATATATTTTTTCTTCCGAATACCGCTGTAAACGTGTATTATCACCGGCTAAGAAACAAGTTTAAAAAGGAGAAAATGTCGGTTAACCAAACCTTAAGAGAAAACTAACCATTTTAAAATCAATTACTAGACTTAACCACCATTCAGCAATGATTTTATATGTACTAATTAGATTTGATAAATAATCGGTGCAGCTGTCACCCAGTTGAGCTTTAGTTGTTAAGTTGATAACAACATTTCCTTCACATTGGGTGCTCCGGGTTCAAATCCCGTCCTGGGATGCAACTTTTACTTTTTTCCCTTCTCATCTGCTACCACAAGTCCTGGGACAAAGTAATCTAAATTTGACGGTAACAGTCAACCCAGGAAAAATTATGAATTGTCGATAATCGTCATTTCAAAGGTAGAGGATATGTTGGCTTTGTTCCTATGAGGTAAAGGTAAATATACAGTCGTTCTCAGGCCAAGTGGCCCGCGTGGCCGGAGCTTATCACGGATTCCGAAGCATCATGTGAAGCGACTGAGAGTATCGTTACTCCCCCCTGGATGTGATGCTAGTCCATCGCAGGGTTACCCCCCAGAAGTAAGCATTTCTGGTTCTTAATGGAGAGATACATTGTGGAGTAAAGCTTTTTGCCCAAAGAAACAACACCACGACAACGCTAGATCAGAAGTCCAGGGCGCTAACCACTAGGCCATCATTTCTCCACAATAATACCGAACCTCCCGTCTCAAAACATCTTCTCAATGTTTCTTATCATCGTATCAGTCCTTATACCTGCATTCCTACATTTATCCATCTGATTTAGTGTCAACATTACAACATGGTAAAGAAACAACAATTTGTACCATGCACTTACCGGTATTCGAACTCGGACACTCCAGGGCCGGGTTCCTGAAAGGTGTAATAACTCTATTCCAGGGATAAATGTACCTTATTCCAGGCACATTTATCCCTGGAATAGGTTTATTACATCTTTCAGGAACCGGCCCCAGATCTATATAGTCCTGTATCTTCACCACCCCACTACAGTTCCTTTAATTATTTACTTTTGTGTATTAAGTCATAATTGATATCCATATTTATTATATGGCTCTGTCTCACGAGGACTGGGAACCACAAAATTCACGAATTTGATTGGCTAAAATCGATATTGACCGCGGTCTAGATTTTCCCATCTAGACCGGCATCTAGACCGGTAGTGTTTTGCGGTGAAAAGATGCAAACTAAAATGCAAAAATATTGAGTATTTTCTTCTACCAATATTTATTTAGGGAAGTGCCAAACAGCATGATGACAAAAGAGAGGATGACGAGCAAACTTTGACAGAATTAAGTTCAGCTCATCGCCACTCATCGCCGTTCGCAAGCAAAATGTCAGTTAGTACAAACCAGTTACATTAAACGAATTAAATTGTTCTTGTCTGGCCATATAATAAACATCTTATTAACCGAGCAAGGTCGGTCTGTATGGGAGAATCTTGACCTCGGTACTCTGCTATTCTTGCTATTCTATCAACTACGACTCTCTGTTTTCTGTGGTTCAAAACGTCAAGGATCCAGTTGATGACATAGGGATTTATGCCTGTTTCCTGAATGCTTTGCTGAAGTCGACTGAATAACAATACCCGTATATAAATTCTGCGTTCCTATCCAACCATTTCAGCCAATAATGCTGGGACTTCACAAGCGCCATAGTGGTGTTAGAGTCTTCTTTATAGGCAAATTGATTGGGTCTTATGAGTGACTTGAGGACTTCAGACTTAAGTATTAACTTTTCAAAAATATTATCCATTTTGTAACGTTGTCATGTTTTGTTGTGGAGATTCATCAAGCTGTTTGGCAATATTCAGATATTAAGCCAGTACCCTTGAATCCCATCAGGACCAGGTCCCTTCAAGTTAGATGTTTTGTTTAGCCGAACGCTTACGTTTGGAGGGGTGATTGAGAGATTTTCCTTATCATCTACCTCCCATTTGTTTCGTCAGCTGTGACAACCATTCTGGCTCTTTGTTTTGTTCTTTCGTTACACTCTACATATTGTTCCAGAACATTAAACTTTCCTTCCGGTGCAGTATCTCTTCCTATATTTTTTCCGCCTTGCTCCACAAACAAATGGCTCTTATCCCTTTCAAATAAGCTGTTCTGCTACCGTATTTTTATATATCGTTGATTTTGCAGCTTTTTCTGTAATTCTTTGCTTTAACTCCTCTAGAACAACTTAGAAGCACTTTTCCTTGGTCTTATACTGTACATTTTAATGCGATCTCACCGCTTCATTTATAGGTCCCCCGGCCTAAAGATACAAAACAGTCTGCTAATGTCTTTTCTGAGTTCACTAGTCTGTTTCTGCAAACATTGTTTCCATTGCGTTTCTTTCCTTTGGCCCCAAATTCCTTCGTCCTTTACACCTAACGACCTGCCAACAACCAACTGCTGTCATGGGCCTACAAATTTTCAAATGCAGCAATAGATATAGAACCCGCAGGCCAGCGGAACACATTTTCAAATTCAGGACCTAGATAAACGGTCTATACTGAGTTTTAGAAAATACGCTGATAGTAGAAAAAATGCTACAAAATGGTAACTATTCAACATTCGGATGAACTACTCCGAAATCTGTATAAATAGCAAACGCTTGTGGTCAACTATAATTGCCATATACTTCAACTTTTAACAAGGTAGCAACCGCACTGTGGAGTCCTGGTTCACTGGCTGTTAAATGGGTATGGATGAAGGGAAATGATCTCAAATGAGGTTAAATGAATACGGATGACGGTAAATGAAATCAGAGGGTGAACGAGCATGGTGTGCATATGAAGTAGATGATGGAAAATGTAAGCTTTTGAATATAGATGAATGACATCTATGAATGACATGAATGACATGACATGACATGAATGACATGAATGACATAGATGAATGACAGGTGGATGACAATAGGTGGCATCATAGCTTGTTTGTGACATAAAGTTGCGGTGGACTCCATGAGACCTCTGCCCAGGGTACCCAGCCAAATACATGTGCCTTTTACACTTTTACTTCTCCACGTTCCCAAAAAAACTTGGATGCACGATCAATATATAAATGACCTGTCTAGAAGCAGATCAAAAATGCAAATTATGACAGCAGTACATTCTTTTTGCAAAGAAACGATGAAAACTTACAATTCTGTACTTAACAACACGCTTCACTTACAACCCCAATTAAACCATGTAGGCCGTTACAGAGACAAATACTACACATGATCAAAAACTGACCTAAATTGTTTGAGACTGACAAGCTACTTGAAACAGAATCGCTAATATATCTAAACTTTGAACTCTTCGAACGCCAACCGGCATGCTTATCGATAGCATGGAAGTTGCCCTTGTGGTGCCTTACAAGTATGCTGTGCGGATCTATCATAACGCGCGGAGTTGTGGGTACGGAGAGAAAGATCCGCCATGCTGTGTGGCATGACTAGTATCGAGTAATGTTATTAAAGTTGTGTTTATCCGAAGATATCGTGTGTTTCTAATAGCCATCCGACAGTGAAACTTCACAGCCCTGACAACCTGACTTCGCCATGAGCCTTTCCGTCATAACCACTGGGAAACGTAAAGTTCCCAGTTCGACTCATACTCGCAACATGACCTCTTCTGTACTGATCATTCTTCCTTCTCAGGACTAAGACAATTATGCGTGTGAAAACACTGAATATCCTTATATTTAACTTGCAAAAGCTCGCTTATGCGCAAACCAAAGATAAAACAAGAACGAAGACTACCAAAGTCCGGTTCGGGACCATATTGCATCGAGAGCTTGGACAAGCTTGGTAAGAACATCAAAAGGTAACGGATCGTTTGGCTTAATTAGCTTGGCCAACAGACGCTTACAGCCTTCCACAATAGACTTATCAAGAGGGAGCTTTAGCAACAGCAACGGCAACGACTGTAAATTGACAAAGGTGTGGCAAATCATCACCCAAAAACGAAACGAAACAGGTATGAACGGCGCTCAATTTAGTGGAGAAAATGAAAATTTATCCCCAAGAGCTGACGTTCTCCCTAAAACCTCAAATTTGGTCATTTCGCGTTGTTTTGCTGACGTCGGCAAAGAAATGGACGATTTAAAATGAAAAGATGCAATTGCAGAGCGTGCACAGCTATTGCTTTTTCTCACTAAATATGCAAATTTGTGACGTTCTCGTTGCCGTCGCCGTTGTCTTTGCTAAGGCTCCCTAATAATATCGTGCTCAGTAGGAGACGGTTCACTTGACATCAGATGCACCCACCGGATGCTAATTACACTGCCGTGCATAAACCTACTTCTTTCTTCTGACCGCTGAAAAAATGCTTTGCTACATCTACCTGTTGTGGCTTTCAGGCGCTCCCCTAACCTTCGAGACCTGCTGGTAACAGCTGAACTGTCCCCTAATGTAACTCATTCTAATTCCGCACTTCCTTCCGGTTCTTTTCGCTGTGGCAAAATCTGCGCTACCTGTCCTTACATTTTCCGTGGACTAACCAACTACACATTCTTCTCTAATGGCGAAACGCGCTCCATTAATTCCCACATATCTTGCGAAACTAAAAACCTTATCTACATGATTCAATGCAACAGATGCCATCTTTAGTACATAGGAGAAACTAAACGACGTTTAAAAGACCGTTTTAATGAACACCGCCGCACTTTAGATAACGCTAATACCAAATCCAAACCTACTACAGTCGCAGAACCTTTCCCCTCCTCTCCCCACAACATCTCTAAGGACATGCAATTAATTCCTATCGAAAAAATATTTTCTAACAGAGACTCGATCCGTATAGTCTCCTTCGCAGCCGTTATCAGGTCGTTGGGAGGAGCGTTGCGTGACGACCTGATAACGGCTGCGAAGGAGACTACGATCCGTAAGGCCAGGGAAGCTTTTTTAATTTCAAAAGGCAGGACAATTGATCCCAACGGTTTTAACATCCGCGAAGAAACGTATTAGATTTCAGTTTATTATTTAGAGTGATTTCCGTTATTTTTCCGTTACTCTTAGTATTTGAATTCAAATTCGTTGTAACTGCCATGTTTTATCACATTTTTTCCAGTATTATGTCAACATCCATTTACTATATATATATATGTTCATAGAAGAAATTCAATGTAAACTCTCATTGTACCTGAAGAAGGCTAGTTTGGCCGGCCGAAATATAGTACACCACTAAAATCAAATCTACGTTGTATCTTAAATAGTTAGTTTCTTAACCTAGGCTCTCTCAGTTTTCTTCCCGTGGAATAATCGGGGACCCATACATTAGCCGCATTGCAGCAAAAACAAAATGGCGGCTACGGTTCGAAAAGAAACCTCTTGGAGAAGACGTTGGAAGCCGGATCTGAAATCTCAACCATGGAAACCGTTCAGTGTTTCAGATAAAGAATATCTTATCAAGTCCATGTTTTTCGAAACAGACTGCTCTTATGAGTTGTGCATATGGGATTTCACAACCTTGTGGTATGAAAAAGTTGAACAGGACACCTTCAAAGCAAGAGCAAAGGTATTTTTTGGGGTCTTAACCTATTGCTGTTTTGATGAAGCTTACGGGAAAAGGTTTTTCGTTGATAAGCAAAACCTCCTTAAACATTTTCATCTTCCCCTATTTTAAAGCGTGGATATTTTCGAGACCTCCATCATTTTCTTAAGTACGATCGCGACACATAAGGCCTGAGCCTCCAAACAAAGGAGTGAGATTTTCGTTTCGTATCCATAATTTTTCCCGATGAGTCCGGAAATTGCCGAAGATTCCTGGAAATGCTCCGATTAATTTATTAATTTATGAATTTTACTAATAATAAAACTATTGACTCCATATAAACATCGACCATTTACCTTTTGATTTTAGACAAAGATTTAGCTTAGTTCATTGGGCTATTTCAAGTGGAAAATCAAATGCATTTTTTCTATTACCAAGTAACTGTAGTCTAATCATGAATCAAGAGTGAACAGCAATTATTATTGGCTTGTAATAATGCTTTGGGATCAATGCTTTCCATCTGTAGGCATGTAACTAAAGCTTAATGCATGTGAACAGGCAGGTATAATTGCATCGGATAGCTCATTGATGAGTTATGTACGAAAATGTTTCCAAAACCAGACAATTTCATAGGTTGGGTACCAGTCACCTAAATAACCTAGAGATGAACTCAAAGAAAATGATGTCTCTAAATGTATGTCTTCAGAGATTGACAACTCTGCTAGCCACTGCTGTTAACCTCTGACAACATTTTAATAGTAAAGAACCAGTTGGAATAAAATAGATGTTAGTTTTATTGTGGGACATGCAAATGGCTGATAGGTCAATAGACCATATTCATAATTTTTTATATTGGACTGGAACTAGTTTGCAATGGAGGCTAATGTGGAGGAAGATATTAAAAAGTATTTGCATTTGAAAATATTTCTCCACATTAGCCTCCATTGCAAGCTAGTTCCAG
Organism: Montipora capitata; assembly: GCA_949126865.1. Classification (NCBI taxonomy): domain Eukaryota; kingdom Metazoa; phylum Cnidaria; class Anthozoa; order Scleractinia; family Acroporidae; genus Montipora; species Montipora capitata. The sequence goes on along the minus strand of OX421451.1, from coordinate 14,577,727 downwards.
TCCAATTCTGAGAACACGAATATGGTCTATTGAAAATGCGCCTGCACAAAATATGCATCCAAAAAAGACACCAAACATTCAGAATGATTTGCAAAATTGGACTTCTGTAATTAAGGCATGGGTTAATTCAAAAGCCTGTCTTTTTGTCCATAAATTTGTTGGTATGAGGTGCTTTAGTCATGGGTAGAATCCACACTGGCAAAAGTGCTTCCTGTAAACTTAAGCTAGTCCTGATTTTATCTGTGACTTCCTTGCCCTGTCCTGACCAGAAACTGTTACCAGTAAGTCCCTGATGATCCCTGATAATGCATGGTTTATTGCCTGAATTTTGGCTTAGATTTCAGAAGTTGACTTGAATACATAAGAAACAAATTACGAAAGGGCATGCACATACAGCCCTTCATCTGCCCTGTGGCTAATTGTATTGATCTTTGTCCAAGTCTTGGTATTATTTTTGGTGACTCCATTTTTTATGTCAGCCATGGCTAACCTCCAGTAAGTATTGATTCATGTCAACTATAGTTAGGGTGTGGAATGATGAGTGACCTCAAAGCACATTGTTGCTTTTTGTAACTTTTAAAGTCTGCTATGAGCCTAGTGGCCCATCAGGCCGGCGCTTATGTCTGGTTACTGTAGCATGAAGCGACAAGGAGTATTTGTACTCCCCTGGATGGGATGCTAGTCCATCACAGGGCTATCCCCAGCATTAAATTTGCCAGTACTACCCTAACCCTAACCCACTTATACACCTGGGTGAAGAGAGGCACTTTGAGAGTAAAGTGTCTTGCCCAAGAACACAACACAATGATCCGGCCA
>OX421451.1:14566911-14569411 GCA_949126865.1 Montipora capitata | reverse complement strand
TTGGCGATGGATGTGAAGACGAGGAAGAGGTTGGCGATCGTTTGGGAATTCCACAAGAATGGGAGTGTAGTGAGGTTGTACATGAAGAGGAAGGATGGCCGGAGGGGATTGATCATTGTGTGGAAAAGGAGGAGCTTGGTCTGTTGAGCTGTTTCAGTGGATATGTAAAGGAGGGTGATTAGTGGATGTTGAAGGTTGTTGGAGAGACGTTGCAGATGGGAGAAACGAAGGATGAGTACAATAAGCGGGTGCAGAATGCATCAGAGGATAAGTTTCGGGAGGAGAGCTTGCATAGGATGTTTATGAGGGATGTCAGTGAAGAGGCTGGTGAGAGGTCATAGCAGTGACTTAGAGCTAGGCATTTCGTGAAGAGCACGAAAGAGTATGCTCTTGCTTCTCAGGAACAGGCTTTGAGAGTGAAGTTTTTTCAGGCCACAATTGAGAAGGACGATGTAGATCCAAAGTGTAGAGTGTGTGGCAGGGGGTGGCGAGGGGTTGTACTGGTTTAGTATCAGAGGAGACATGATCAGATGGGGTCGAGGGTATACTTGCAGCTTTGTCAGAAGTATGGTGTGAAGTGTGCTGATGTGGGGTATGAGGAGGTTCTGGAGTGTCGGAGGATGGGAATGTGGAGATCTGGTGCGATAGGAGCATCGAGACAACACAGAAGATGGAACATAATCGTCCAGACGTTACTGTGATGTATTGAGTGGATCACGAGTGGACGTTTGTCTATTTCTCGGTGCCTTGGGATAGGAATGTGGGGAATAAAGAGGAAGAGAAAATCACCAACTATTCTCCTCTGGCAAACGAAATCACGAAGATGCATCAGGTATTGATGAAGATTTTGCCATTGGTGGTTGGTTGTTTGGGTGTGTTGTCTGGTTTGTTGAAGGGTTTTTTAAAAAATCTTGGGATTCCGGATGTGTTGGGAGAAATGCAGACCTCAGCAGTCATTGGGACCACCCTGATCCTCCAGAAGATGCTTCGTCTGGAAGTCTCAGGTCTGGGGCCGAGGCTAAGCAGTGCTTACGCCTGCAGAGTTTGAGTAACATCCCTCGCATGTTGTTCTGTTCACAGAAAGTCAAGAATCGTTATTGTTATTAGAAGACAACTTAGATTCTATTGGTAATAGAAAATTTAATGTGCTTGGGTGATTTTCCTCTTTCCTTGTAAGCGCACCCAAATTTACCAAATTTTACATTTTGATAAGATCATTTCCTGTTTATAGGATGATGACAGCAAGTGCATTCTTAAAATGAAAACAAAGCTACAGGCGGGAGTACCGTTTCTCTGGGAGTTCCATTGTTCTGTGGGACAGCAGGATATGGTAAGAAGGTCCAATTTTTAATTAACCATACAGGGGATAATTTACCTCAGAGGCCAAATTGGTGTTGGCACTTAACAAATCTCCGCCTTCGTAGAGTGAGGGAAGATTAAGAACGAGTAAATAATTTTCAATTTTTATTAACGTGGTGTTTAGAGGATCAACAACAAACAGCTTGCAAGGGGGTAACAAGTGTACCTAAAGTCAAATATTTTTGGTTGCTAAGAGAAATCTTTCCAGTGACAACGAACTTGAACTCGAAGAAGTATTCTTTTTTTCGATGGTGTAGGAGTCGAACCTACGACCTTCCATCCATCCAGTTCGGATCCAGTTCGGATGCTCTACCACTAAGCTATAATGGGATACTCGCAGGAGCTAGGCCAATAAACCCTGGTTTAGAAGATAATTGCCACGCGCTACTGTTAGGACTAAAATTGTCTGAAAAGTATATTCTCGCATTTATAGTGCAGGAGATTGTGAAATGTTAACCCCAGTAAATGAATGAAGAAATGGATCGTTTAATCGATGGTGACTCGAGGATACTCGGAACAAAATCCGAGTACTCCATTGCAGGAGTCGAACCTACGACCTTCCGATTACTAGTTCGGATGCTCTACCACTGAGCTATAGGAGGAGACTCGTCAGTGGTGACTCGGGGATACTCGGAAAAAAATCCGAGTACTCCTTTGCAGGAGTCGAACCTACGACCTTCCGATTACTAGTTCGGATGCTCTATCACCGAGCTATAGGAGGAGACTCGTCAGGTGACTCGGGGATATTCGGAAAAAAATCCGAGTACTCCTTTGCAGGAGTCGAACCTACGACCTTCCGATTACTAGTTCGGATGCTCTATCACCGAGCTATAGGAGGAGACTCGTCAGGTGACTCGGGGATATTCGGAAAAAAATCCTAGTACTTCTTTGCAGGAGTCGAACCTACGACCTTCCGATTACTAGTTCGGATGCTCTATCACCGAGCTATAGGAGGAGACTCGTCAGGTGACTCGGGGATATTCGGAAAAAAATCCGAGTACTCCTTTGCAGGAGTCGAACCTACGACCTTCCGATTACTAGTTCGGATGCTCTATCACTGAGCTCCTTTGGTAATTGCCGTTTTATTCAATCCTTTCGTTGATTTTTTTAAGTAGTTATATTTACGTTTCACTTGATTTCA
>OX421451.1:14544411-14561911 GCA_949126865.1 Montipora capitata | reverse complement strand
GCCTGTCATTTACGGTTTAACGTGAACGCTTTTTAGCATCGCCCGTTACGTGAAATGGCAAGCGTGTTCTCTCAAGCTTCAGCGGGTTAAATGTTCAACGTGCCTGTATACTAAAAGAAGGTCGTTGCCTAACAATGGGCCTTTGCAGCTAGTGATCACATGGTACAAAAACCGCCACAATGGAGAGCAAATTGCGCCCTGGGATATCTAAAACACAGAAACTTTAAATTAAGTTGCTTTGTTTAAGATGTCCCAGTGCGCTATTTGATCTCCAGTGTGGCGGTTTTTGTACCACGTGATCACCAGCTGCAAATGGCCCATTGAAAATGTGTGATAACACAATTATTTTGACTAATCGTGTGTGAATAAGTGTGAATCCAATTACAGTTGTCTTGTTTAAAAGCGGGAAAATGAGCGCGCGCAAATGGTGATATGTTTAGCTCGTTTCTCATTGGTTTTAAAATGGCGCGAGATATTTGAGCCAGTCACTTGGCGTAGTAATTGCAGTAGCTTAAGTAGTTTGGAAACTCAAGTGATACCGTGCTATCACTCAATATCTTGTTTTTTTCAGGTTGGTTCCCAGCTTGTACAGCCTTTGTTGGCAATGATAACCGAAATGAACAGACGTCAGACGGAACTGTTTAGACTGCTTCGAAAGAAAGATGAGGAAATCATGGATTATAAAGAGTCTGGAGTTCGCCTGTCGAGAAGTATTCTTAATTATTAGCATCCAAAGACCACTTTTGATTCATTTTCAATGGAACAGTTTTTAGTATTCAAAACTGGGTTTTCGATGTCTATCGTTTCAGAAAGCCTTGGAACTTCGGCGTTCGACGAAAACGCTTTCAAAAGCAAAATGGTATTATCCCAGGTATAGCTAATGCCCCGTTCACACTTAATACGGAGTTTGAGCACGCGACGTTTGTGAGCCACCGTCGGACGCAAACAGGAAGTAGACGTTAGGGCAGTAGTTTCTTCAAGATTTTTAAAATAATTATATTGTCTCTAATGGCGAGAAGCTACTGAGTAATATGAGGGTGGTAGTTTTAAAGGGGCTATGTCACGTTATTTTAGGGTGTTTAGAGGAAATCTTCCGTTAATCACGAGTTTAAAACTCGAAAATTAAATGGTAATGTGGAATTTCACCCAAATCATCGTAACGTCACAAACAAGATGATTCTGAGCACAAACGACCTGTATTCAGGCGATTTGTCTTGCCATAGACTTGAAAAACGTCAGGCCGACCTTTTTCAAGATTACCCAAATGCAATGTGCAATAGACTGGTCGCACATCACGGCATGGAACAACTCAGGTTCTTGCGATATGGTCAGTGTTGACAAGAAACAAGGGGGTCGAGAACCTCTTTTTCTACTTCAAGACTGGAAGAGGTAAATATCCAAGAACGATTTAAAGGAATTAAATGGAAAGACCCATTCTGTAGAGATCCTTGACGTTTTAAATAAAGACCGGATTTGAGTTATAGTTCATTGAGTTTCCAATTTCAAACCTACCGTGGCCACAAAACTACAGATTAGTGGGTTGCAATACGTCAACCCTTTAAGGACGGTGCCTACTAATTCAAAGGTATTTTTGCACGGTTTACTGACTATGCGGGAAAAGCAGATTTTAACAAGTGTTATTGAAATCCAAAAAGAAACTTGGGGGGGGGGGGGGGGGTTAACCACGCATTTTTCAAAGATAATTAATCAACAATGTTTGTAAAAAGCTCTAAAGTGCAAAGCTATGTATGGCGTTCTTTTCCAAACTGAAGCTGAATTATCTCTGAAAAATGCGTGGTTACCTCCAATTTTCTTTTTGGATACCAAGAGCGCTTGCTAAGTTCTGCTTTCTCCGCATACTTTTAAACCGCGCAAAAATACCCTTTGTATTAGTAAGCTCCACCAATAGGAACTGACCCCAATATCTTGAGATGCGCAGAACGTATGCGCAATAACAATAGTGGGCACCGTCCTTAAGCGAGATTTCAAATAGTCTATTTATGGTTAATATAACATGAGGTATTTAATTTATTTAGCTTTCAACATTTTTGGGCGAGCGTGTGGTCTATTTCTGCGCCCTTGTGAAATAGATCACAAGACTGATTTAATTTGCGTCATGTAGAGAACTGACTACACTTCCTTAGCTTTTTACTTCATCTTTATCGTTAGTAAATTTTGTTTTAAGCGCAATCTTAAGCTGTAAAACAGTAGCCACATATTCACTTTGCGCCACTATTTTCAAAGCCTGCTTTATTCAGTGTTATTAACAGTCGGGCCCCATGTTTCACTTTCTTCCCATCGTGCTCCATTGGTTCTTTTCCCGCGAAATCATGAGGTAGCAAAGTTGCTCCCAACCCCCCTCACCCCGGAGTCTGAAAGTAGTTGGTCAAATTTGGCCTGATGAATTCCTCATTCATTTTCGTGGCTTTGATTTCAGGGTTTTGAGGATTCCGTTAAAGGCGCTGTATCTAAGGGTTTTGATGAAGCTTCCTGTGAATTATACCAACAAGTTATGATCAAGAAGGCATGGCTTGCTGAGAAGGATCTTCCTGGTAAGGCTTGTTCTCCGGAGCGAAACAGAAGTTGAAAATCTTAAATTGGGCAATCCGGTTTAAGTTGAGTGCTACACCACTGTGTAAGCTTCGTGCACTGCTATTGTCGTTTGTGATTTTAGAACCGCATGAAGGTGACGACGATGTTGATGACGTTTATGGATCAATAGCGCAAGGAACTTTGGGAGCTCCAAGTGCTTCCTCGTGGACTGATTTGCCACCTCCATCGCTAATGAGCGCAGAACCTTCGAACGCCTCTCCTGGCAGGGGGTCTCCCAGGAAAACGCCCGTGACGTCCCCTGTAAAGTCTGGAACGTCATCACCAGCAGGATCACCGTCAAAGGTGGGAAAACAGTTAATGAGCCTTGTAAACAGTCGCAACACTCGCTAGATTTTGGCATCAGCTTTCAGTGAATCATGTGCCGCGCAATTTCCCGCACGCGTTTTTCGCCCAGGTAAAGCTCGTCCCCATGCATGTGCAGCAGTTTCTTTTGTCCGTCTCTGTTGTTGCTGTGGGTAGGGCGGATCATGTAGCAGCGCTCGTCAAGTCGCCCCACTTTAATAATATCAAGCTGATTTAGCAACAGAACGGGAACGTCAGTGGCGACATCGCGCGCAGCAAAACTACCAATGAGAATTTAGAATAGAGAAGAAAAGAGTGGAGTCTACTCTATTCTGAATTCTCATTGGTGTTTTTTCTGCGCGCGTCGTCGCCTCTGACGCTCCCGTTCTGTTGCTAAATCAGCCTAATAACATTGTACGACCTTTAAAAAGATAATTTAGTGCACACCGCATTAACTATAAATGAAAGAGTATAAATTAAAGTCGCGCGAATGTAAGTTCTTTCTTTTTTTTTTTTTTTTTTTTTTTTTTTTTTTTTTTTTTTGCTGAGTTAAGGCAATTTGCTCTCCTACGTAAGAATGACATAAAGCTAGAGTAAATATCGTTTTCAATCAAATGCGTTCTTGGATTTTTAAACAATGTGTTGGTATTAGAAAAAAAAAATGAATTTCAAAGGTTTAACTTTCAAATTTCCCGGGCACTGCCATCTTGAAGAATAGACCTTTTTTGCAGATACCGCGGCTATTTTGATTTCTGTTGTTGCGAAAGACACAGGGAATTTGCCCTCAGAGCATCCCATAATAGCTATTTGACTTTCAAGTCTTCTCGGATAACAACTATAAACTCTAGGCCCTGTCTCATAACCTATGGTCATAAACTCTGTGGGACATCAAAGATCCCACACACTATTCGATAAGAACAGGGCACGGAGTTGCCGATGTTGCTATCTGGTCTGTTGTTCCATATGGGGGCATTCACCTCGGCGATTTTAAACTGCGTGACAAGCAGTTTGACCAAAGTCCCTCAAACAGAATTGTAAACTAGTCCTGAAAAGCCCCCGCGCGAATGAAGAGATTTGGTTCCACTTCAATTTCAATTTCTTTCGACAAACAATAGACCAATACACTTTATTCCAAAATGACTGCCATTTAAATATTTTTTTGTTTTTATTCAAATTAGCCCTTGATGCCTCGTCTTTAAGCTTAAAATTCAAAAGAATATTTTATCTTGAACGAGGCAACAAGGGGCAATTTGTATGTGCATAAATCAGCGGCCATTTTGGAATAAGATGTATTTTGATATATTAAATTACAATCCTAAACAAAAGGCATCATCTCGAAGCTCTGGGGAAAAAACTCATACAAACCCTTATATTTATTCCCCACAGCCTCGAGATGATGCCTTTTGTTTAGGACTGAATTTTAATATATCGAAATTGGTCTATTTGAAAAGCTAGTTTTCTACCCATGTAAACCATGTGAGAGTTAGTCCTACTAATGGAATTGGGCCCACACAAGGACAGAGAAAAACTTTGACCAGGGTGGGAATTGAACCCACGACCTTCGGGTTAGAACACCGCTGCTCTACCCTTTGCAAAACCAATTTGAAACTTACTTTCGACGTTTCGGCAATGGTGCGTTGTCGTTTTCAAGGTGGTGGCCAAGTTACCATGGCCGGAAACATAAGTATAGTTCATTACTTTTCACGTTGCTTTTGCGTGGCATCTTAAACGGAAGAGATCATTACAACGAAGTGTGCATCACGCTTTAGAACGTTGCTGGTCCGTTTTTAAGTCGGTTGTCGTCTTTTTGTGTTTTTAGGAAATGGAGCTTCAGAGAAGAGAAGCATTAAAGAAAAAACTGGCGGAAGAAACAGAACGGAAAAAAAGGAAAAAACGAAAAATTAATCTATGATTAAAATAACATTCTTAAAGTTTCTTTCACTGAGAAAGGTAGCAACTTTGCTACCTCATGATTTCGCGAAAAACACGGTGATTTATCATGAATCGAATTAGTGGCTAATCAAGGGATTGCTTTTGTCGCTCAAAAATGGATCGGCACTTCTTCGCAGTGCTCAAAAGATGGACATCTCGTGAGAATTACACGACGTAAGGTTCCCTTCTTTGCAAAACTATGAAAAGCCGTGGATTAGGATGGAGTTTCGGATTTCACGCTCTAATCTACAGGCCACAGTTGTTCAAACGATGGATAGCGCTATCCACCGGATAAATCACTGTCCACTGAATAACTCAATTGGTTTTGCGATGTTTATGCGCTGGATAGTGATTTATCCGGTGGATAGCGCTATCCATCGTTTGAACAACTGGGGAGATGTTTGTACGTATATTCTTGTTATTGTTTTGGGTGTACTTCTACTGAAATACTATGACTGATTGTTAAACTGTATTGTTCTTATATTAAAGTACATAAATACACCAAAAGAAGTGATTGGCCTAACGGGTGTTTGGTTTGTTCGACTTTCTTCTCATATTCATTACACATATGTCCGCAGCTATATTTCGTGAAAATTTTTGAATATGTCATCTTTCCAGTCCTTAATAAGACGCTGCAGTGACAAACGTCATTCGTTACCATGAAAAATGTGTTGGACAAAGAGATAAAAGCGGCAGGCGTTGTTTAGTAAAACTTGTCCTTTTCGAAATAAAAGCAAAACAGCTATATTGAATCTTTTTGACAAAGTTTTGCGTGATTTCTTTTCAACCTTTTTGACCAAGCACACAAGAAAAAACACCTGCTATTTTTCATTAACAAACATGAGAACTTTATTTTAATTTTAACGTAAGCTTATGAGTTGTGGGTTTTTGTGTTTAAATTGGTGCTGGTTTTCGCTGCCACATACCGTCAAATGATGAATTAATAGCGAAAAGCCAAAAGCATTTTTTAAAACAATGCCTTGGAGAAATATCGGAAATGTCATCTCTACGGTTATATACTTTCTGTTTTTTTCCGACACCACCGGAGACACATCCGCGCAAATTTATCGCGTCTAAGAAGTTTGACAAAAGAAAACACTTCGCTTGGAATCTTGACTCGCTATTTGTGTGACACATTTCCTGTAATAGAAGTTAGCAACGATATTCTTAAGCTGGAAATCGTTTTTGTGCCTGGCGATGCCTAAGTCCACTTACACCTTTTTGACATGCATTTATGCACGAAGAACATATGAGAACATCAGTGTTTTCAATTGCAATGAGTAGCCAGCGGACAAAGAGCATCAAAACGAGAGAAGTCTAAAAAAAATTACGTGGCAATTTAAGGAAGTTTTTACAATACTCAGACGTTTGAATTCTTGACTGATAAAAATGGAAAAGTGCTGTACTGTAGTCTTGTCGAAAAACGGGATATCTTAACGTTATGAACAATCACGTCCAAAAACGAAGAAACAATCGTTTGGACGAAACTTTTACCGGTGACAAGCCCAAAGTGTCTTCCCTGAAAGCTGTGATATTCCCTCCTGTATTTAAGGGCACGTTCGATTGATTCTATTCCGGAATAAGAATACGTGGAGTCATGATTAAAACGGTATGTTTGGCTCGTTTGGAAGCAGCAAAGATAATAAGAATATGTTTGAAATAGCATCACAAGTGTATTAAGGCTTGACCAATCTAATTATTTTGAAGGGAAGCAATTGTCCAATGTCCATGAAACTTAGCAGAAAGTTTTTTTTATCGGTGTTGTTGTTAATTTGCCAAAATATTTTGCAAATTTTGAAAACGTTTGGCATTAACACGTTAAGTACAACTGTGCCTACCGAATGCCGCCTTTTAATGTGTTACTCCGTATTTACCTTTTAAGATATTTGGGTGTTTATCATGTCACGTGACCTATTTTCCTCAATTCTTCATTGCTCTTAACATGTGGACATGATTAAAAGGCGGCATCACAAAGCCCTTAGAATGGGTCATCGAATAATCAAGAAACAAGATTGATATAATGTAGCTGAATGATCCCCATTTTTGAGTAAAAAATATACCTGTTATAAGTCGATTTCGGGTCACGTGTCCACAATATGGTACGGAACATTTTGGTAAAGTTATAACAATACGGATAACTAACTGCCTTGCCAAGTCTCATAGGCCCTGGACAAATTCTTTCCCTTCAAATAAAATATGCATAATAATTAGGCTGGTCAAGCCTTAATACACTTGAGATTTCAGCAGATGTTCGACAATTTTAATGTGAATCTCCGTAAAAACGAAGGATTTCAAACTTCTATTCCATGTATTCCTATTCCGGAATACGGTCAATCGAACGCGCCCTTAGGCACTCTTTTAAAATTTTAGCTTTCAATTTACGGTTTGGTATAGGGTGCGTTGGATTGACCGTATTCCGGAATAGGAATACATGGAATAGAAGTTTGAAATCCTTCGTTTTTACAGAGATTAACTTTTAAATTGTCAAACACCTGCTGAGTGGCTAGTTTAGACATATCTTTATTGTCCTTGTTGCTTCAAAACGCCAGATGTACCGTTTTAAATCATCACTCCACTTATTCTTAATCCGGAATAGGGTCAATCGATCGCACCCTAAGATTCATCAGCCATTTGGATGGGGTAGTAACATGACCAAGGTTAAACAAGGAATTAAGTTCCAATCAATTTATCTTTCTAGTTGGGTCTTGCTCGCCATAGAGTCTCCAGTAGCTCAGTGGTTAGAGCATCCGACTAGATCACGGAGGGTCGTGGGTTCGAATCCCATCTGGGGCTCGGATTTTTTCCGAGTTCCCAGTGGGTTCTATCAACATCTCATTTCTCATGTGTAGTTGGGTATTAAATACTCAGTACACTTTATTCGTTTGAACAGTTAACGTACATGACATTTACATATCCCACCTCTTTTTATTTCGATTTACTTTTGGAAAAGCATGAACATGACTTTGCTCTCGTAAATGGTTCTTTGTTTTTTTTTTGTTTTTTTTTTTCTCGCTTGCGTATACTTTGTGAAATGTTATTTACTCCTTTACAACTTGGCCTTTGTTACAAAAGATAATAAACGAGAATAAAGGGAAGGAGAGAAAAAGACTAAACATGTCCATGGTTTTGGACGAACGAACTAATTGCAGGGTATCTATTTAAAGCTGTTTGAAGAAAAGTTCGAGCATAAACGAGTTGAGTGAATCTACAATATTTACGAATCCGAAATAACAAAGATCTCAATTCACAAGTGTGACGTCGAATTTGTTCGGTTATCGGCTTTTAGGCTGTTGTTTGCGTTAAGTGTTGGCCTTATTTGACTTAATTGCGGCCTCAAAATTGAAATGTAGTTCGTATTTGGTTGATTTTTGACGTGTCTGTTGTCTCAAGCTCATGGGAAGCTACAGCAGGTGTACCGGGAAATTGTCACCACTTGTCGTCTATCTGTCTGAACTTGTGAAAGATGTTGACAGTTTTGATATAGACCAACAGATAAATAATCAATTCTAGCTGTATCCATTATTTTCCGGATGAAAACGACGTGCTCTGTCATTCAAATGCCCGTTTTGTAGAACTTTTCCGAGAAGGCAGTCGTCTTTCTTAAATTTCACTTTAAGCTAAGTTTCGTTTCCTGTCCACGTCCACTGACACCGTCGACCATTCGACGTCGAAAAAAGAGATGAATTGTCTTCAACCGGAGAGCCTTCTTGTCGTTTTAATTTGGTAAGTACGTTGTTTCCTTTTTCGCTGTTTTTTTTGTTGTTGTTGCTTTAGTTAGCAATATTAACAGCTAACAAAGAATAAGAAGGAACGCCGTTTTTTAATTACAACCATGGATTTTGTCGTTAAGATTCGGAATTTTGCGATAAATTCTGTTTTAGCAATTTCTTTTACAAATCTTGACTTCAAGGGCTGGCAGAATTTCATTCGTTCGGCCGTCCGCAGCGATTAACTTTCTCTTTTTAAAAAAATGCCTCAGTTTGAGAATCGAGCACGTGACCAGGCAAACTAAGGCGTTAAAAATGCGAATCATCTCAGAGAGGAAGTTGTTTTGAAGCGAGTACTGAAATCGAGTTAGATCAAAGCGCTGGAGTAAAAGCGCATATTTACAGTTTTCAGCTGACCCAAACACCGATTTTAAAACGGTAATCTCTTTGGGTTGCTCCGTTTTCGAGTTTTCGACGGTGTGGTTGTTGTTTCAGATTCCGTTTTCGGCACTACCCAGGTGACTGGCATTGAAAATGATATATTGAGCATTTTCACAGTAAATCGCTTTTTCGCTTACAATTGATTTCCTTTTTGTTCGCTTGTCCATCGAATTTAATCTAATGACTTAAAAAAATAGCAACATAATATTTATTGCTCAAAGATCCAATTTACAGTTACCATGCCCAGTTGAGACCATGTGTCTGATTTAAGAAGTTTTAAACTCAAATTGGCGATCCAGGGCAGCACCAAAAGCGCTTCAAATATAAAAAATTAAAGCTAGAGTTTTACTCAATTCAAATATTATGTCCAATCATGAGTTCAAGATCAACTTAAAAGACCAGGCTCGAACGAGCCTCGAATCCACGACCTTGCGATTGCGCATGCACTGATCTCAGTCTTCTCACGGCCATGACCTCACGGCCATGGGTTCGAGGCCCGTTCAAGCAGGCTTTCTCCGCAACTGCAATGATCTCCAACTCGCGTGATTTCCAATTTCTGCATTTAAAACATTTGAGTAATTCCATCATTCAAACGTCACGCCCCTTGAACATAGTGTTTATATTACTGAACGCGTCGATGAGGGCTAAACGAGCATGGAATGCTTAACGTCAGGTCGGTATTGTGACAAAAAAAAACTCCACTTTCAGGGTGCGTTTTTTTGGGAAAATCCAAAAACGGATTTTGCCTTTTTTTGGCGAAATCCAAAAACGGATCATGAATCCAAAGTATCCACACTCGAGGAGATTACTTCGGAATAAATCTAAATCCAGATTTTGAGATTCATCACTTCAATTTTTTTGGGAAAAGATTTATCTTATCTGTAACAAAAAACGAATTCGTTGTTTCCGCGTTTCCTCAAAACCTAAAAGAAGTGCATATGCAAAGGTTTCCAACAACTTGTACGTGTGAACGTTTAAAAATGAGGTTTACTTTAAATAAGGGAAACTTTGCATGTAATAACTGAGCTGGCAAATATTGTCACTGTCTTTCCAAACAAACCTACCTGCCTTTGTTAATTTTGTTTTGTTGTGTACAATGGATGTGTTATTAAAGCGCATCAAATCACCGGACATAGTGCAATATCGAAACTGAAGACCGAAGCTGGGAGCACGCGGCATCAAAAACGCCGGAGCACCTTAGAAACGAAGCTGTTTTGAAATCTGTGCTTAAATCGGATTACATCAAGTACTCGGATAAAGGCGCCTATGTGCAGCCGTTTTCAGCAGACCCAAACACCGATTTTAAAAAGGTAAGCTCTTTGGGCTGCTCCATTTTCGAGTTTTCGATGGGCTCATTCTTCTTTGTCTCCGTTTTCGACACTGGTACAACCCACGTGACTATCATTGAAAGCCGGTAATTGCGCATTTTAAAATTTAAATCTTGCCTTTCAATCGCTTTTAATAGTTGTGTTTTTTTTGTTCGCTAATCTTTCGAATTTAAAGTAATCACCTCAAGAAACTACAAACACCAAATATCCCATTTAAAGACAACCAGTTGAGACCATGTGATCGATTTAATAAGTTATAAACCCGAACTGGCGATGGGAGCAGCACCAAAATATTAAATTCAAAGTTAGAGCTTAAGCCATTAATGAATTGAATGGACTTCGTAACTGCGCTTTGCGGTTCTAGCCTACAGATTGTTCTCGCGCCAGTTGCCGGCTAAGCTTATTAGAGAAGTAAGTAGTTTTATTTCGTGTCAATCTACTGAAATAGCAGTTAAAAACCACATATAAAAAACTATAAAAAATATTCCCCTGAGAGCCGGGACATGTGCTTACTGGTAAAGAATGTTAAACCCATTAACATTGTCCATCTGGTTGATGAAACGTTATGGGTCTTATCTGTAATCGAAATTGAGAATGAATGCTGGTTTTGTAGTGCACCATTGCTCAAGGACTGCGCAAAGGGTGTACTCTATTTTTGTGAGGTTAGTTGTTGCTTTCCGTAAGTTTCCACTCTGAATAAAATTGAATAAAGAAATGAATAGATGAGTATGAACGAATTCTCCCTAACGCGGATCAAAAACACAACCTCGGGCACTATATACCGCAATGGAAGTGCAGAAGCAATTAATTTGCAGAATTTGTTTGGTGAAATTCTCCTAACTGGTGTTTTCCATCCGATCCCCTGAAATTTACAGCTCCCCACCGAAGTAGGAAGGAGAAAATTTTGTGGGGCAGTTGTGAATTTTTGGGTAGGTCGTACCTCCTGTTGCACATTTTCATTGGCTGCATTGTGTAGTACTTCCTACTGTTTTCTGTCGGTGCTAAATCCATTGTTATCTTTGTTCGTTCTATTCTTCTTTTCTATTCTTTCTTTTCTATTCTTTTCGAATCCTGAAGCCCGTTCAGTGAGGTACGACACGACCCAAATTTTTGAGAACACTTTTCAAACTTCATAAACGTATTCATTTGTATCAGCACTCCTTTGAATCACGAGACCGCAATGAAGAAGTACCAACAACGTTCAGTCAGCGGTGTTACCAGTCAATTCGTAGAAGCCGTATTGATTGAGAAAGGGACTGTTTTTATCGGAATGTCCATATTTTACGAAATGATGACAATTTGTCACTTAAAAAAGACAAATATCTATTTAGAAAAATAGTATTTCAATAATAGAAAGCGACTCGAGAAAACCTCAACCCGTTTCTGTAGGCCGTCGATCTGACATCGCGATTCGTGAGGTCACGTGACGTGATCTGACTTACTTGCTCGTAAAA
The DNA here is from genome assembly GCA_949126865.1 of Montipora capitata. NCBI lineage: Eukaryota > Metazoa > Cnidaria > Anthozoa > Scleractinia > Acroporidae > Montipora > Montipora capitata. Next base: position 14,550,154 of record OX421451.1, on the reverse strand, counting down.
TCGAACTATGTACGACGTAATTAAAATGACAGTGGCCATGCATAAAATGCAGCTAATGCATTTACCAACATTGAGAAGAGTAGAGAGGTCTACCTTATCAATCCTATTTTCAAAAGATGACAGAGTGGGTGATCTCTGATGTTCTTTGCTAAAGTACGCCAAATTGTGGAATCCCAATAGAGATTGGAGAGTCTTGAATTTCTCATCCCATCTAGGACTCCGAAAAAAAGCATTGAAATTTGTAATGCAAAGTTGATGCTCTTGGAACAGAAAGCTTCGTTGTTTAATAAGGGCCAAAAATCGTTCCTCGGTTAACGTTACCGTCATTCAAAAATTTGGTTTTATCAACGGAGTTGATAATGTAAATTGGCCACCGTACAGAGATTCTAAAAGCTGACGTTTCGAGCGTTAGCCCTTCGTCAGAGCGAATCGAGGGATTATGGGTTACGTGTAGTTTTTATAGTAGAGTAGGAGCTACGCTATTGGTGGTAACATGGCAACGTGAAAAATAGGAATATATTAGTTAAATGAAAAGCGTTCGTTAATACCGTGAGGATTAAGGGTGCCAATTTGAAAGATGAATTTTTGTTCCAGATTCTTGCGGCTTTCCGTCGTACCTAGATGTAGGGAAAGGCCGCAGATAGCCATGTGTTTTTTGGAGTGGTTAGGCAGATTAAAATGGCGAGCGACTGGTTTGGATGCATCCTTGTCATTCTTCTCAACATCGCGAAGGTGTTCGCGGAATCGGTCACCTAGTCGTCTACCTGTCTCACCAATGTATAATTTATTGCATAACGTGCAGGTTATGCAATAAATGACATTTGCGGAGGTACATGTGAAACGATCGGTGATCTTAACAGATCGCTTAGGTCCCGATATCTTGCTAGTGTTAACAATGAAAAGACAAGTTTTGCATCGTGAGCGTGCGCATTTGAAAGTGCCGGGTTGCTCGTTAGTTTTGAGCGCGCTTCTAACTAAAAAGTTGCCTACGTTTTTGTCGCGTTTGAATGAAATAAGTGGAGGTTGCGAAAAGATTCTACCAGTCTCGGGATCATTTTGGAGTAATTTAAAATTACTAAGAATGATGCTTTTGACTGCGTGATTATGAGGATGGAAAGTGAGGGTGAATGGAATTCTGTCATTCTTATCTTTTTGTGACGTTTGTAGTGATGACTGTCGATCAAATTGTTGGGCGCGATGATGGCCCGCTTTGACCACAGAGACAGGATAGCCACGTTTTTCGAAGAACTGGCACATCTCCTCTGATTTGCTGGAAAAATCGGAGTCATCACTACATAGACGTCGAAGTCTAAGAAATTGAGAATAAGGGATGGAGTTCTTGACATGTGATGGATGTGACGATGAATACAACAAATAACTGTGTGAATCAATAGGTTTGTAGTGCACACTAGTACATAGCACGTTGCCTCTAATAGAAACTTTGATATCTAGAAAAGCCAATGAAGTTTCCGAAATTTCCCAGGTATATTTAAGAGCCGGATGAAAAGAGTTGACGGAGGTTATAAATTGATCGAGTTCTTCTCTGCTTGATGAAATAGCGCCGATGCAGTCGTCGATGTAACGGCCGTAGAGTTCAGGTTTGGGGCCGTTGTACTGATTAAAAAATAGGTGTTCAACATATCCTACAAAAAGATTGGCATAGCTAGGTCCCATTCTTGTGCCCATCGCTACACCATTAATTTGTTTGTAATAGTTGCCGGCGAATGAAAAACAATTAAGCGTTAAAACTAGTTCGGCAAGGCGGAGGAGCGTTTCCGAGCTAGGTTCTTTGACAGTGCGTTGATCGAAAAAGTGTTTAAGTGCTTGAAGACCTTCGCTATTAGGAATGACTGTGTATAGAGATGTAATGTCCATGGTGAAAATAAGTTTGTCTTGGCCGGAGAAATTGAAATCGCGGAAAATTTGTAGTGCGTGTGTACTGTCTTTAATGTATGATGGCAAAGATTTGACGATAGGCGTCATAATCCTGTCTAAGTAGCTAGAAATGAGTTCGGTGGGGCAACTACAGGCAGAAACGATAGGACGACCTGGGTTGTTGGGTTTGTGAATTTTAGGCAAGAAGTAAATGCACGAAGTTCTAGGGGTGTTGATGATGAGATTAGTGGCAGTGTCCGGTAATTCTTGATTAACTATAAGATTTTGAATGGTGTCTTTGACAAGTTTTTGATTTTTGGAAGTGAGATCTTTAGGGATTTTGGCATAAAACGAGGTATCCGAAAGTTGCCGCAAAGCTTCTTTTTGGTAAAGGTCGGACCGCCAAACAACTACCGCGCCGCCTTTGTCGGCCGATTTGACAACTATGTCGTTGCGTTTACTAAGATTTTTAAGCGCCGCCCACTCTTCCGAGGAAAGGTTGGAAAATTTAGTGTTGCGATTGAATTTAAGTTTGTGAATGTCGTGACGGCATTTTTTGGTGAAAAAATCTAAAGAGGCAAATTGTCCCTCTGGGGGAGTCCATTTGGATTTGCGAACTAGAAGTGTTTCAAAAATATCTTTTATTCACACAGTTATTTGTTGTATTCATCGTCACATCCATCACATGTCAAGAACTCCATCCCTTATTCTCAATTTCTTAGACTTCGACGTCTATGTAGTGATGACTCCGATTTTTCCAGCAAATCAGAGGAGATGTGCCAGTTCTTCGAAAAACGTGGCTATCCTGTCTCTGTGGTCAAAGCGGGCCATCATCGCGCCCAACAATTTGATCGACAGTCATCACTACAAACGTCACAAAAAGATAAGAATGACAGAATTCCATTCACCCTCACTTTCCATCCTCATAATCACGCAGTCAAAAGCATCATTCTTAGTAATTTTAAATTACTCCAAAATGATCCCGAGACTGGTAGAATCTTTTCGCAACCTCCACTTATTTCATTCAAACGCGACAAAAACGTAGGCAACTTTTTAGTTAGAAGCGCGCTCAAAACTAACGAGCAACCCGGCACTTTCAAATGCGCGCGCTCACGATGCAAAACTTGTCTTTTCATTGTTAACACTAGCAAGATATCGGGACCTAAGCGATCTGTTAAGATCACCGATCGTTTCACATGTACCTCCGCAAATGTCATTTATTGCATAACCTGCACGTTATGCAATAAATTATACATTGGTGAGACAGGTAGACGACTAGGTGACCGATTCCGCGAACACCTTCGCGATGTTGAGAAGAATGACAAGGATGCATCCAAACCAGTCGCTCGCCATTTTAATCTGCCTAACCACTCCAAAAAACACATGGCTATCTGCGGCCTTTCCCTACATCTAGGTACGACGGAAAGCCGCAAGAATCTGGAACAAAAATTCATCTTTCAAATTGGCACCCTTAATCCTCACGGTATTAACGAACGCTTTTCATTTAACTAATATATTCCTATTTTTCACGTTGCCATGTTACCACCAATAGCGTAGCTCCTACTCTACTATAAAAACTACACGTAACCCATAATCCCTCGATTCGCTCTGACGAAGGGCTAACGCTCGAAACGTCAGCTTTTAGAATCTCTGTACGGTGGCCAATTTACATTATCAACTCCGTTGATAAAACCAAATTTTTGTATACTACTTCCCCACCGACGCAGCACCACAGTTTCTTTAGAAACTACCCCTTCATAACGTTACCGTCACTTTTGCGTTTTATCGCGGCGCGAAGTCATGTTTTTTTAATAAATTTCCATTGCCTGGGTCATATATGTTATCTGCAATACAACGAATTTGTTTTAAGAGTTTCATAAAATATCTAATTAAAGTTTTCAAACAACTTGTGAATGTTAAAAATGCGGTTAGGTAAAGAAAGTCTGAAACTTTGCCGGTAATAACAGAACCGGCAAACATTGTCACTGTCTTTTCAAACAAACCTACCTGCCTTTGTTATTTCTTGTTGTGTGCAAAGAACTGGTATTTAAACTGAGCATCAAAACACCGGCTTTGTGCAATAATAAGCTTCCACATGTTTGACCGTGATTGACTTTGAGGCGGCGAACTACAACGGTGGAGGCTGCCAATCTCAAATTATTGTAGATATACCCGACTTTCCTTTGTGCGACCATGTGCTTGAGTTTCGAATTCTCTTCCTTCATCAGGAAGGGATTCCGTTTGCCCAAAAAATTCTTTTCGAATAGTATTCTACATGATCTTCAAAGGATTCTATTGTTCGCACTGATAAAGTAAGTGAACTTGGATTTAATTCTTGAGTGAAAAGAACGTGTCCGGGCCCATTTTCGAAAAATAAAATCAATATCAAGTTCTCTCAAAGAAATACGAATAATTTAAATCCCCTCTAAGCAAGCCAGACGAGGTGACTGGGCTTGGCAATAGAAAGCCATGGAGCCATGGCAATAGTGAACCAGGGATGGCACAGGTATAGTGCCATGGAGAGAGTACTCGCCTCCCACCAATGTAGCTGGCGGTACTGTTGGACCTTGAGATTCTCGTACGCAGACGAGAACGAGAATGAGATTTGACTGCCTGTTTTATGTGAATTTATGACCCGGACAATTAATCTTACTCTTTGTTAGCAGCATAGGTTGCTCGGTTATTCTTATTGCTAGTAACTGAGCCTTTTCCTGATCGAAAAATGCCAAAACTGCTGTCGTGTTGGTGACTTGTTTTAACACGACTTGTTTTAACCTCGCACTAAAATGACGACGGTATCACATCTTTCCCGCCAAAATGAGCTGGTTTGCGCGCGCTCACTGTCGTTTTATGAGAAAATCTCGTACTCGTAGTCGTTCTCGTCCTAGAATCTAAAGCTTTCTAATACAACCAGCTACGCAAGCTACAATGGCTCTCAGAGTAGAAAACCAACTAGACTTTGCCCACCTGTGACGAAGCAACAGAACGGGAACGTCAGTGGCGACTGCGCGCGCAGAAAAAACACCAGTGAGAATTCAGAATAGAGTAGACTCCACTCTTTTCTTCTCTATTCTAAATTCTCATTGGTAGTTTTGCTGCGCGCGACGTCGCCACCGACGTTCCCGTTCTGTTGCTAAATCAGCCTAATAAAAGCAAGGTGACACACGCTAACACCACCCCGGTGTGGCCAACACATCACGCATGCCCCAATTAGTGTCCAAGCGCTAAATACACTTGACACTTCAGTAAAGTTCATATATGTATTATTATTATTAGTAGTAGTAGTAGAAGTAGTAGTAGTAGTAGTAGTAGTAGTAGTAGTAGTAGTAGTAGTAGTAGTAGTAGTAGTAGTAGTAGTCGAAGACTTAACTCTTAATTTATAACAATGGTTTGAACGCATTGGTCGAAGTTTCCCGGCGTATTTAGGTTCTTCTTAGGGCGCTATCCATTTGACAGAACTGACCGGCCAGACCGGACATTTAATTTGGGAGGACTAACTCTACAACGCCTTCAAATTAACGCACTTTGAGGATGATATATACTCCTCAGGAAGAATGTGAGGAATTATCTTGCAAGTATTCCTTCAAATTTTTGTATTTTCTTTGCTAATGACGAGTCTGGTCGACTAATTCTGACAAAAGGAAAGCGCCCTCAGACAGAGTCTTACTGGTCTGCAGCCTCGACAATGTAATGCGCCTCAAATGTGTTTCTGAAAGCAACTCATTCTCGTTCCCAGAGCTGCGATCTTCTTGGCCAGCGCCACGGATCGATACGTGGCGCTGGCCAAAAGGATCGCAGCTCTGCGAACGAGAGTGAAAGCAACTGTCGATGGTATATGATGAAATTAATTCTTGAGATAAATGATGAG
>OX421451.1:14501911-14539411 GCA_949126865.1 Montipora capitata | reverse complement strand
TCGAGAAAAAACACTTTACATGTATTTTGAATAGAACATCATGTTATTGGAGGTCAGCCAGCTCCCAACTTAGGACACTTCCTTCGATCAAGATCATTAGGGGACCGGTCTTTTCAGGAACTCTCTCTTTAATTTGTCCATCGCGATGCTGGTTATTGTTTGAGAGACTCTGTGAATAAGGTAAAAGTTCTGCAACGGCACTCAAACTACTACAAAAACAGCTATAGCTTTAGTGGCGCAGTTTTGTGGAACATTTTGCCTTTAGAACCAAGGTAAGCAGAGTCCCTCAATCAATTCAAACGACTGATCAAGAGGCTATCTAAGCCATTATTTTAAACACGGCATTCATGGAAAGCAGCTTTTATTTCGGGGGTGGAAGCTGAATAATGAATAATGAATAACGAGTATAAATAAAAAATGAATAATGAATAATTGGGTCTGAAAACACCGGAATAATGAAGAACGCAGTTAATATGCCAGTGGAATAATGAATAACCTACAAAAATCTAAAAAGAATAATGAATAATCCGAAAAAAACACACAAAGAATAATGAATAATCGAGGTCGAATTATTCAGCTTCCACCCCCGATTTTATTTTATGATATTGGATAGGATAGTACGTTCAAGTATAGTTCAGTTATATTTTTTAATTGTAGATGTGGTCTTTATATTGCTCATGAATTGTACCGTGGTTTTCATCAGTGAATTTCTAATTTTTTTCTATATTTGTATATTTTCCTTTTTAAGGTGTAAATTTTTATTACATCTAAAATAATACCTGTAGTCCCCCAGCCGTAGTAAGGCAAAACAAGGTAACTTTCTGTCTAGTTTTTCGATTCTTAAAAATTGTAAACGGAATTTTTTTAAGCGATGACATTTTAAATAAAATTACTGCGTTTAATTCAAATTCTTATTATTATTACTATTATTACTATTATTATCATCATTCTTCTTCTTCTTCTTCTTCTTCTTATTATTATTATTATTATTATATTCAGCAAACAACACTATCTAGACCTATATGGAAAAATCGTGAATAGTGTACCTCTGTTATTCTGCAAGTTAAATAACCTTCGGGGAAAAAAATACAGATCAGCTTCTTACAAATACAGAATAGCACACATGCTATATAGGCAATCTAAAAGAGAAAAAGGCGGGTAGAAGATATAAAAAGGGGTATTTTCACGTGAATTGCTTGACAAGACTTGTCTGGTCTCAACTAAGGGTGCGTTCAATTGACCCTTTTCTGGAATATAAGAATACGCCAGTGTTTTACAATGACTGCAAAAATTCTCGCGCGCTCATTGGCTAATTTTTATTGTCAATAAGCATTTATAATTTATGCGATAATGACGCGATATTGCCCTCGTCAGATGGAAATTTCTCGCACTTTTGTCTCGCGTTCTTCTCGTGTTTTGACTTAATTTTGACCCCTCTGCCTTTTTGTTATTGTAAAAAACAAATTGATGTCAGTTTTTCATGCGTCTGTCCCGTTATTGACAATGAATTTCGTCATAACATTGTCAAAGTAGTCTGCGGATCCAGGACAGACGCATGAAAAACTGGCATCAATTTGTTAATTTAAAACTGTAGTTCTAGTGTTATGAAGCATCAAGGTTGATAATTATATGTCTAAAATAGCAATTTTAGCAGGTGTTTGGCAATTTTAATTGGAATCTCCGTAAAAACGAAGGATTTATAACTTCAATTCGATGTATTCCTATTCTGGAATTGCATCCACCCTAAAGCTCATTCCAACTTTTCCTAAGGATCTGCGGATTTTCTACACAAAAGCGACATTGCAGGTTTCAGGTAAATACGTACAAATATAGACAAAATCAAAAGAAAAATATTTCTTTATCTTAGGTTATGAATAGTCCGAACAGATACTCTTTCCGTGGCTTTCCAAAATACACCCAGAATTTGCTAATCTATGCTAATGTAAGGACCGATTTACACGGTACGATTCTTGTCACATGCGACAAGCTTGCGACAGGCTTACAACTCGTTTAGGGCCGATTTCCACGGTACGATTTTTGGCGCATGCTACAAGCTTACGACAGACCTACGATACGATTGTCGCAGCCTTTTAAAAACATGTTTTAAAATGCTACGACATTTTTTCTTACGTACGCGACAACCGTAAACGAGTTGTACGCCTGTCGTAAGCTTGTCGCATGCGACAAAAATCGTACCGGTGTAAATCGCGCCCTAAGAGAGGTACAGGATACATTTACAGGGCGCGTTCGATTGACCCTATACGCGGAGTGATGATTTAAAACACTATGTGTGGCGTTTTGCAGAAACAAGGATGATAAAGTTATGTTTAAAATAGCATTTTAGCAGATGTTTGACAATATGAATATGAATCTCCGCAAAAACGAAGGATTTCTAACTTCTATTCCATGTATTCCTATTCCGGAATACGGTCAATCGAACGCGCCCTTAATTCTAACTGGGGGACGAAGTAAAAATGCCCGGTCAACATATCACTTGAGCAGAAAAACAAACAGTGTTACATGTTTCGTGTCCCAGCCCGCAAAAATTCGCACTGGCTTATCCTTGGAAAAAACATGATTCCAAAGAATACGAGCATATGCAAAAAAGGTATTGCTCTTGAGGAAATGTAGCCATCGCTACAGACCAGCCTCCGCCGGAATTTGCGCGAAGGTTAGCTTTCATGAGTTCGGCGCCCTCGCTTCTCACAATATTTTGCTTGTCGATCCTCCCTCTTGATTGTCAACAAAATTTATGACTACTTGTCTATGAGTAGTTTTTACTGATACTTGTTCAACGAAACTTAATTCCTTTGGCATTTGTTGGCTGAACTTTGTAACATAATCAGTGAATTTTAAGAAATTGATGACGTATGTCGGTGAGGTGTCCTTCGCGGATCGTCTCATCAAGTTCGCGAAAGCAAAGTGAAAGCCAACTATTTTTTGTTTGTCTCTTTCACTCAAAGAGCGCCGATAGCCAGAATTTCCTTTGATCAATACACCTTGAAAATGATAGTCTGAAAATGAGTGTCAATCTGTTAAATAGTGAAAACCTACTCACTTTGCATCCCGTATCAGTCTCTTTTGTGGGGTTCGAGATGGATAGCCCGTCTGTAGTTTAGCAAGTGCGGCTCAAATGCCTTGGAAGATCTTTCTAAGTCAAAAATCGAGTTTCCTTTAAGTGTGAGGTGGAACTAATTTTCGTCACAAAACATACCGGCTCAGTAACGAGCAATTGCTTTTGAAACTGGGGGTGATTTCAACAGTTATAATAATCGATACTTAGCATTTACAAACGGCCAAGGGCCTCTTCCTGAAAGGTGTAATAACTCTATTCCACGGATATATGTGCCTTGGTTCCAGCACATTTATCCATGGAAGAGAGATATGACGCCTTTCAGGAACCAGCCTAAGTTGTTTATTATCATGCATTATTATCGGTACAGGTCAGTGAGACAATCTGAATCTTCATGTGTACTACAGTTGTGTACTACACACTCGGGGATTTTGCGCAGTTGCAACTGACTGAAAAACAGCGACTTCCCCTTCGGAATGCCATACATGCCATACATGCAAGAAGAGGAGACGAATTTTCTTTATTCATTTCCAAGTTCACTTTATCCTAACATCAATAGCTTCCTTTGTAAGCTATTCATCAAAAAGGTATTCGATGTCTCGATTGTCCTCGATCATGGGTCTTGTTTTTTTAGCCTAAATGTATCTGCGTTGTACTCAATTAAGTACAGCCTGAGATTAGAGCTTGATCTGAAAAATGAGAGATGAAAACTACAGATTTTGTTCGACTGAAATGTCAGATAGTCTATCCTGAAGAGTCGTAAGACATAACATGGTACCAACTTGCATGAGTATTAGTATTATCCAGTTAGTAGCGATCAACATCTATCCTTTAAGCCGGAAAATCAAGAATCGTATCAACTATGACGGAATGCATTACCAGCAACCACTCAAAACACATCCGACAAATTCTTTGCTCTACAATCAAAGGTTTAATGGGCCGTTGGAGAAGTTCGAGAGGTGGAACGCTATAATTGCTGCGCATCGAACATCCGTTTCATTTAACACGGCTGCTGAGAAAGATTTCGCGTCGAGTTTACGCCAAACAGCACTCATGTTTGCGCTTCGGCAAAATTCAAAGAGACTTGTCTGATTTTAGTTCATATCCTGCCTGTTAACTACTACCACATCTAGTAAATTCACTGAAGAGAGAGATAACTAACCTAGAACACTGAAGAGAATTTTCATGCTTTAGTAATGGCAGAGGATGGCAATAAGCTACCTGCTGTTTCACGTAAACGCAACTGCTACTTGAAATCTATCTGCTAAATCTCACTGTGACAAACGCCGGTCGATCTGAGCTGCTGTTTCAGTTCCGCTTAACTCAATGAAGCCCCTAATTCTTGACCGTCAGACACAAAAATCAAGCAGGTACTGAGAGGAAAACTGTGCCGCAAACCATAAAGGATTATCATGGTTTTCAGTGCGACTGGATACGAACTCAACTTTCACTAATTTTCGGCAACATAATTATGTGAGAACGGATCTGAACATAAACCATATAATTCTATCGTGAAGAAGAATGATTAAAAGCTGCAACATATGTTAAACTGTATAATAATCCAGGAAGAAACCTCATTGTATTAAATGCGGAAAATCAAAGAGCTAAATTTAACCGGGAAAATAAAACGACATCAACAAGAAGATGGAAGAGCACTATAATTGTGGCATGACTACCATAAAACAGCAATTGTTCGGTATAAAGGACTACCAAGCACCGGGCTGGCGTTGCAAGTCCACAGCTGTGAGAAACAACAAAGGAAGGCGGTGAAGTTAAAAAAAGAAAAAGATTCATGAGTTTTTCAAAAGCTTTCCCGGCTTGTTTTCGAAAACTGAATGGCTGTCGAGTCGGAGTTTTCGCGAGCCGTGTATTTTCCGCGTTGTGCATATGACGTTAAGTCACAGTGAGAATGAAGAAAGCATTGAGAGTAGTCGACGATGTGGAAAAATAAAATCAAATATGGGCGTAACAAATCGTTGTTAAGTAAAATGGGATAAACGTAATGTGGGAGAGATAAGCTGTGAGAAGAGAAATAATTACATTTAAAACACAGGACGCGAAGGTTAAAAGTGTGGCCGAGAAATAAATCGAAAATAAGCCTGAAGGTTCAATTAAAACTGACTAGCAAAACCACACAAAGGTAAAGAATTATTAATTCCACTATGTGTAGTTGAAACTACCCCTTATTTTGGTGAACGTAAGGAGAGCTGCAATATGATTCATGTTATCAGCCTGTTGGCAGACTGGATTATACGTCATTCTACTGGAGTAGTTCAGTTATCGACAAAACCTCGAGGCATTTGCTTGCGAATTAAATTAGTCTCCCTCACATTTGCAAAGATGGGTGAACTAAGTTTTAAAAGAGATCAATATTTTAAATGGGAAATGAAACGTAGCACCATAGTTGCTAACTATGGTAGCACCTATAACCAACAAAGTTCACTGTCCGCAAATATTCATCGCCTCGGGGGAAAAAGAAAATTGTATAGAAAGCAGCCCGAACTATGTTTATTAGATAAACACGCTTGGAAAAACAAACAGACAGAGATTTAACCTTTTCTTGTTTTAAAAGGCAAGAATAAAATTCTAAATATTCGTGGTCACAGTCGTCAGTGACACGGCGATTGTATTAATTGTTTCATGGTTTAGAACTAATTTTTTCTATGCAAATGAGGCTTTTGAGAGAAAAGCGTTAAGTGCACACAAAGCATTTAATGGCAGTTAAAAATATGAACGGATTCTTATCGTATTATTTGCATTTTTGTCTTATCTTATTAAGCTCATTAAATCTCCCATCACACGTCATCAACATCTTTGCGGCCATTCTTAAATCTAACGGCAATTTTTAGACGAGTTTGGGCTCGGATTTTGACAGAAATTCTGAGCCGGAGTTACATGCGACGCGACCTCTTAAGATTTGCGAAATGTCACGAACCTTGTCGCATGGACAACGCTACAGTTGTAGCCCTCGAAAAATGCATAATTTTATTTGCCCAACATTTCCTTTCTATCGCCTTCAGTGCATTGATTGTCAAGACGCCAAAAGATATGCCAACGATAAAATTTATCTCGGCACGCGTGAAGAAAAAATTGACAGAAAAAATTGACAGAAAAAAATGGAAAAAACATCAAATCCAAACACTATGTGGCAATATTTGAATTATCTGCTTTTGACATTTCTCAAACGGAGGAGGTTTTATAAAGGTTCTTCTTGATAATATCTGTCTAGTGTCGCGTGCGCGCAAAACCAATTTTCGACTGAGATCGACAAGGCGTAAAAGTTCACTTGTCGACATTATTTGGCGCTTACATAGTTAATACTCCTTAATCCACATTAAAGATATTCAAGTCGGTTAGAATTAAAAATAGAGACGGCAGTGCAAAACAAGCAATACATTGGATAATTTTTTGAGCTTTGTGAACTGTCACAATGCCCGATCACAGCTCCTGACCTCAAAACAAACTGAGTGGGTTGCTTTTTACACCAAACGTCACATGTCGAGATAAATAGGCGTAGCTGATTGGTTCATTTCTGCAGCAACAATTTCTCGATAATTGGCCGTTTGATGTGATTGGTCCGTTCAATGGATTACATTTGAGAGGCGATTCTATTTTCATTGCTTTAACACTATCCATGCATTGCTTGATTTCTTTAGATTGGAAACTACTCCACTACGTCCATGCAGTACTTGATCTCTTACCGTCAACATGATCGTGCTCTTTAGCACATTGTGCCTCGCCATCGCTGCCATCAGAGGCCAAGGTGAGTTGTTTCTCGCGGCGCGATTCCATTGTTATTTTTCTTCGACTTGATCTTATTGCCAGTCATTCGTCTAAAAACCGCTAGAATCTTGCTTCGCAGGGATTCTGGCGTTTATTTGCTCTACGCGCGGCTTAATCCCGCACCTCGGTCGGTCCGTTTGTGAGTTGGAATTTCTGTTGGTTTTAGGTTGTTAGAATTAATCACGGTTTGTGGATTTAACAGAAGAAATAATTAACACAACCACGCGAATCCGACTGAATCTTCTTCGTATTGAATTGAATGTAAATTTCCGGTAGCTCGATTTTTGGTCTGCGGGTTAGTTGAGATTTGCAGCAAATGGCTGGCCTGAAATGCCACGGTTTTTTGAGCGAAATCATCCCAAAGATTTTACCACAGTAATATTTTCGTCCTTTATCTTTCAGCCATCAGTTGCTGTCGAAATGCTGGAGGATTTAAGCCCTGCAAGGACCGCTGTAATGAGGTAGTGCTCATGCTACATACGATCTCTTTTATCTTGCCCGGCGGGACATTGCAAGACCAAACTAAAAAGCAAGCATTCATTGTTGTTAGCGAAATAAATGACCACTTGATCTCGATCGTTTTCAGAACGAAATTTGTATTTAGTTTGTGTGAACGAAATCATGCACACGTCGCACAAGTTTACTTTAGACCTCGCGCAAATTGAATTCACATGCCATTCGCTAACATCTGTGGATATTATTTTGATTCTTCTTTGCCAGTTGGAGATCGAAACAGACGTCAGTTTACGCTATCAAAAACTCCGCGAACTTCCCAAACATTGCCCGGGCCATTTGGTAAGCAAAATATTTCATATTTGCTCAGCATGTTTCAGAGAGCGCTTTGTACCTTTGTGCTCTCTTGCAGTATAATCTACGCATTGCCCGGGAGAAATGGCTGAGATAGCCGGACATTTTACTGCCCTCAACACTTATACGATGCCTCTCAATCTTTTCTCTTCAGATTCGTTTTTGGCGCTGTCTCAATAGTTCAAATCCAGGTAGGCAACGTGCAGGAGTAACAAGCCATCTGTATGCATTGTCCATCTAATTTTTACTAATAACTTCTGCAAATAAAGGCCTTGCTTTGGATAATAGGCCAATTAGCTCCGGTGTAAGTTTCGTCGCTTTCGCAGCAAACCGCGAAGATACGCATAGTCGCGTGAAATATTTGTGCTTAACAGCCTTAAAAGGGAGTATTGTCGTTTGCGCCAAAACTAAACGAGGTGAGAATTAAATTGCAAGTGATTTAAGATTGAAAGGTCGCGCATTAACTTCGCTGTGTTTGTTAGTGTTTATCCATGCGTCCCGGATTAGGCAAACTTTGCCCTGGCTTATAAGCCCCAAATTTTAAACCTGACGATTGCTGTGAAATTGAAGTTTCCTTCCCATAGTTTTAAGGGATTATTTTGAAATGAACAGGGTTTAAACCCCACATGTTTTGATCGCGATTTTGCTTATCAATGAACCGCTTTTAATGGCAACCTTTTAAGATGGCATCATCTCGGATGTAAAGCGGGCTAATGGAAAATTAATTGGGCTGTTTCATTGTTTTTAACTAGGATAGTTATTTTTTTTTTCGTTTCCTATTTGAGCATTAGCCATTAACTGATTGCATGATTGCATGAACGACATTTTGGCGTTCGTGAGTATCGTAACGAAAAGCGTTTGCTAAATTCTCTTCAAAGACAAAGAAATCGGCAGTGAAACGAATGACATCCTTTGATGCTTTTTTGTGCCATTACTCCCAAGGTGTGTTTTTGATCTGTGCCAGAGGCGAGTTTGAATAATTAACCCTCTAAAACCTAGATTGCCACAATTATGCCCTTTCGGAGAGACCGGTTTTTTGTCGCTTAAAGCTTTTGAACTTTGGTGTACTGCTCGTATTTCTTTATTTCGCACCCGGAGTGAACACATTCCACACTGTTTTGTCTGTTTGTCCAAGATTCCCCCACAGCGCTATTTGGCTGTAACCTTTTGTTTAGAAAGAAGAAAAGAATTCATGCGTTTTAATAGGGTGCTTATGTTCTGTTTTGTGCTGCGATGTAATTTGCTTTCTCGGTAAACAGTTTTGGATAGTTAGTTTTGGTCTTGTTCATATCAACGCGACACTGCGACACGGACGGTGTTTTGTTTTTCATCACAGAAGTCTCGTTTCCGAGGATTTTTTTTTGCGCCTCCTTGAAAGGCATCGGGTTTAACCAATCAGTTCCAAAAATATTGTCGGATTATTGAAAACAAACCAGCGTGTCTTGCTCTTTGGAAAGGCATGGCATCTCAAATGGAAAGAGAACCTTTCATACATTTGCGAAGTTTCGAATATCCACGTATTGATTTACACGTACAGTTCAACGTTATATTGTAGTCGATATTTTGTTGAAAGCGACGTAGAAATTTAACCTTTGCTAGAAAAAATGTTGAATTCCCTTTGGTCACGTTATGTGAATTTGTTTAGTCATTGGTCAATGGACAATTTGAAACCTCTTTATGCAGTAATCGTTGTCGAGAATTTAGGTCAATTTTAAGTATTAAAGCGCATAAGATAAAAAGGTTGACGTGACTTCGAATTCTTTGTTTTTTTCAAGTATGCAGAATTCGGATCATTTACACCATCAATCTCTTTAGAAATGGATTTAAGCCAATCTTATCATGGTCTTCCCAATATCAATTATTTAGTTTCCTTTTGGTAAGTACTAGGAAGTGATAAATTCCCCACAAATTTTCTGTCTTGCAGCTTTTATGATACCATTAAGATATTAAGGTATTAACCACTAAGCATCCAAGTGTTTTAAAAGACATTATCCTGTAACCTACCTCTAATATCTTGTCATAAATTTTAAACTTGTAAAAAAAATTGTTAACTTTATTTTTCTAAATGTCTCCTTTCATGGCACCTCGACTAATCAAGTTGCAAATTATATAATGACTTGTGCTCCTCGACATATAAAGTGATATTGTGTTGTATCTTTCCTGTAATATCTTTTGAACTGAAATGTTATCGAGAAAAGTACTTCAACATTCAAGTGTCAAGCTATTTCGGTCAAAAATGTGTCTTTGCATCAATGAAGACCAAAAAATAATGGCACTGTATTTTGTTGCCAATAACAATTGAAGTGCACTGGAGCAATTCTTTGTTACTGTCATCCATGGATGGAGAGGATGGAGTGGATTGAAACTTGTACGTGTGACCTAAAGTATTAATTTAGATTTTTACCCAGTTCTGACCTAAAAACAGCAAATTTAGCATGACTGTGCCCCTTTAAGTCTGTGGTGGTACATGTGAAAAAATTGGAAGAGCTGAGCTAAGGGCATTCTGAGACATTAATTATTACATGTAGCTCCTGAAGCCTTATCCTCCAGAGTGTGGGAGTTTTACAGTTAAATTTTTGCCTCACTATAGGTCACGAGCAGTAGACCCAACATTTTAAAATTTTATTCCTTGCAAGGCAAATTCCTCATCATGAGCGGCCGTTGTGAGAATCTGACTGCTTGTGCCTGGTGAGGCAATCATCCAAAAAATGTCATGTCCTAATCACATGTCTTGGAGTCCAAGATGGTGATAATACGAAATGGAAATGGAAACGGAAACAATAACTATTCCTCTTAGTGTTCTTTTACTTTGACAAGTTAGTCGCAAACGAAAAGCTAGTTGTAAGAATGTATTGCAACAATTGAGCATCAAGGAGCATAGCCTAATTAATCTGGTAAAGGGAGTTAAATGCCGAGGACCCCAAACACGTTGGATAGTTTTCTCGTTTCCACACAAGGCAAATATCTCACTGAAATCTTCCTGCACATGTGAGGAAATGGCTGAGCTGTAGCTTCCTTGCATGGTGCTCTTTCCTTCATGTGTGTGGTTTAAAGGAGTAGTAATTGAGTATCTTAGGGGAAAATCATTATAATGATGAGGCACACTCTGCGTGGCATGCTTGCTTGTAAGAATTATAGCAATTTTATTATTCTAGTGGATACTGAAAAAGAAGTTTATTGTTCACATGTTCAAACAATAAACATGAACACTATTTTTTAAGGCTCTGTTATCAAAATGAGTTAAATTCATGGCTGCCTTGTGGGTAACTTTTCCATGAAAGTGTATTGATTTTTCTTTTGGTACATATGACACATTTGCTTGGGAATTTTGCTTTATGTGTGGCCAACCTTGTCAGGTCATGAATGTACAGAAAAAAGACATCATGCTAAGACCACTGTCCTGGCTCTTTTGTACGTACTCTAGAACAAACCTTCTAGACACAACACATTAGTCCATTAATTTCAACAATGGCAGGAGGCCATTATCATGAAAGACTGTTGAAACGAATTTATCAGGAAGGCAGTTTCTTAGGTCCTGGGCTTCATTAATTAAGCACACAAGCCTCAGGTAAATTGACAGGTTGATAACATTGCTGTGTCTGGTTGTTCCTTGTTATTCTCTTACTTCCTTCTTTTGCCAAAAATTCTCATTTTCCCTTCAACAATACATTCACCACGCCAAACCTCTTGAACTCAAACCCTTGTATGTTTCTTGGTGTGTGAAAAGTTTGACATAGGTATCATTCAGATTGAGTTTTACCAATGTGCGAGCCAGCGAGCCATGCGAGCCAAGGGGCGAGCCATGGCTGTGAGCCATGCGAGCCAAGAAGCGAGTCATGGCTGCGAGCCATGCGAGCCATGACTGTGAGTCAGCATGCGAGTCACACAGTTATTGAAAGCTAACCGTTTTAAAATGGGTGCTTAGACTTAATAACTGTTTATCAGCGCTATTTGAAATGGGTGCTTAGACTTAAATGCGAAATTCGCATGGCTCGCATGGCTCGCTGGCTCGCACATTAGGCAGACCCATTCAGATTTGACACACAGCAAATATGTTATGTTGTTCCTTGATGCCTACAATAAGTTGTGATCCTGTACTTGAAAGTCCACGTGCATAATATGACGAGAGGGATGTTAACTGATGGGTAGTATTATGACAATATAAAAATGTAATGTATCCAACAAAAAGTAATTTCATTATCTAGGTATGCAATTGCTTTCTTTGTTTTCAAGTTTTGAAGTGAACTACTCATTAAGACAACTTATTTACAGTAGTTGTTTTCACAGTTTCAAAGAAAGCTTTATAATAGGATGAAAGGACTTACTTTAAATAGGTTTATAAGTTCATTATTTTCTGGTTAAATTTTGATAAAAATATGAAATGTTCTTTGGAGAATTAAAAGACATAATGGTAGACATAAATACATTTAAATGACAAGAAATGGTTATAGAACTGGATTCTTTCTGATCCTTTTGCTTGCAACATGAGACAGTTCACTTGATTATTTTGTTGACATTGATTGAGCTCAGAAATTTGCTGTGATTTCTTAAACAAAAAATAATAATTATTAGCTTTTAAAGAAACTGTGGTGTGAGTGAAGCACAGAAAGTTGGTTTTCTGTCAGAGAGTCATGCGAAACTTGGGTCCTTTTTGCTAACCAGGAGGTTCTCAAATTTGAAAGAAATCAAGTCACTGGAACTTATTACATCAAAAGGACTTGTAAACTAACTTACTAATAATTTCTACCTTTGTATCTACATGTAGCATCTTGAGCATGCAGTGAAACATGTAGTTTGAACTTTTGTTTAAAAAATGAATGCTGAAAAGAATGCTGGAGTCTGAATTTTTTTGTCTTTCCTGTGTTCATTCCTCTCAATTTTGTCATATCAGTGGTGTTTCCAGAAGCTTTTAAATAATTTAATTATCAAACAGCTTTGATTACTGTCAGTCTGACAGACTTGAGGGTTGACAAAATCCAGCTCTCTAGGGTGCCTATGAATAGAGCACTTATAAATCAGCTTGGGGCCAGAACATTGGGTTTGTTGTCCTCTTAACATTACACTAAATTGAGATTTTGTTGTATACAGTTTATGTACTATATCAAAGGATATACTAAGAGTCTGATAGATTAATAACTTTATTTCAAAAGGATATTCCTGGTTGAAACATTGTAATGCTGTATTTTCGAGATATCATGTCCTGATCTTTATTTTGCGATCCATCATAAATTATTATGAAGAAGATATGGGTGGAGTATATTACACTTGTTACTACACATAGTTAAATTGCCACACCACAGCTGTTATTTCATTGCTTAGGAATTCAAAGCTCTTAATCATCTTTATCTTGTTGTGTGGGTTACAAAAATTATGTAAGCTTTGATGTCAACAAGTTTGTTTTTTTTTTTTCAAAAGCCTTCATACCAAAAAATTAAGGTTGTAGTTATTATGTACATGTACATGTATATATAATGTAGGAGTTGTGATTGTATAAATCATTAAATTAAAAAAGACTGATTTCTTGATCTTTTTTGACAATCAACTAAGGCCCTGTTTATATGGTCTCGGGTGCCTGAAACAACCCTCCCCCCCCCCCCCCCCAACCCGAGTTACCCTGGGGGAGATATTTTTTCCACTCATTTGTTTAAAAAATTCTTTCAACCGTTTACATGAGACAACTTTTCCGCATGTAAACAGTCTGGCTTGACCACCTGAGATGATACAGCAAAATCTTAAATGCGCACACATAAAATACAAATCAAAGAAGCAACATTTTTGGGGCTAGCTTATACATGTTTTTAGCATTTGCTTTTGAAAGAAAAGGTTTCTCCTGCCAGAATTCTCACTGCAGTCAATGGAAACTCTCGATTCATTCGTTAGGATTGTCAGTCCATTTCACAAACTAGAAACGAACTAGAAGCAAGGGTGGCCGAGTCGGTTAGTGCATGGCCTTGGTGCATAAGGTCCAGAGTTCGATCCCTGGATTTCACATCCTTGTTTCCACTTCTTTCCTTTCAGTGTAGCCTAAGTAGCTTTAAATACCCTTAAAATGGAGCACTGATGGAAAGAGGGGGGTAAAATGAGCACACCGTCAGCTTCCTGGGAGAGTGCTCTCTAGAGAGTAAAGGAACTTCCAACATTAAATAAAATGTACCTTTACCTTTACCTAGAAAGAAAGAAGGTTAAATGGTGATGCATATTTTTTGAAGATGTGTCTTAAAGTATAATTATGCATAAATAAGTAGAGTCAACTTTGTCTCCTCATATAGACGCTCAGTAAAGTTGTCTTGGGTAGGAGGGCTGTCTCGCTAACTGAGACCATATAAACAGGTCCTAAGATTCATCTTCTTTTACTCTTCAATTAGCTGTTACTTATATAGTTCTTAACTTTGATTAAGACATATGGGTGATGAGACAAGAATCCAATTGAAGAAAAAAAAATTTAAATCCAAGCAGGCAGTTAATGTAATTAACTCTAGCTGCCATACTATACATGTGTAATCTTGACAAAACTGTCTGCTGCTGTTAACCTAATGGTAGCCTTTTCAAGTTGTTTTTTAGGGGCAGCTTAGATCCATGCAGTGCATCTAGATCATCCTTGGAGGTCATTGTCAATTAAGTTAAGAATTTTGCACCACATTGTCTAAGCTCTTGTAAATAGTTATTATTACTTTTCAGAGACATTAATTTACTTATTTTAAAATCGTTTGTACTAAAATGTGGATTAGATTTTAGTAGGATGATTTTCCAACTCAATTTTATTACAAATAATATGTACATGTATGTATTACTAATAAGAAACATTGTGATTAAAATTAAACACTTGGAAGCCAGCCATATTGCACTCTTCAACTTGTCTCAAACTTTTGATAAGTACAGTATCTCTTCCTGAAATGACTCAATTGCAGGACACTCATCTGAGCGGACTGTGTATATTTCATTTTGTGCAAACATTGTTCAGTAATAATTTAATTTTGTTTAACAATATTAACACTTTAGGATTATAAGTTTTATATTCTGAAGTGCAAATAACATTAAAGTCAATGCTCCCACAGAGAACTTTTAAATATTAAAATTAATCCCTTAATTATTGAGGGAGGCATAAGGAGTTTTAGTTTTGCAGTTGTGGAGATATTTTAGAGCAGGTCGTAGGTCAGTCTGGTTGTCTGTTGCATCTTTTGTTTTGGCAATTTTGGTTTTCGGTTTCTGTCAAAAGTATTAAAAAGCGATTTGTGGGATTTGGTTTCATTCATATTATGTTTTTTGGTTTTCTGTCTTTCATCAGCAATGATGCCAGCTCTTACAATGTTAAGCCATGTGATTTTATGTTGATAGTCATGGGCTATGGTCTCAAAATTTCTTACGTATCCTAACCTTCAATCATTACGAAAGTGGCCAATCCATGAAATATATTAGTTTATAAGCATCAATGAACTACTAGAATGTAGCCCCAGCAACCTACCCAAATTCCTATGCAATATACATGTATGATCACAAAAGTGAGGATTTGCCTATTTTTCCCTCTTAAACCAAAACCAGAGACAATGATATCCAGGCTTCATTTAATACAAAAATGTTACCATGATAGGATTAATAAGTTTTTGTCCTTATAATACAAGTGTCACCAGTTTATTGCGTGTTTCCGTTTGTGTCATGTAGGTATCATTAATGTGAGTTTGGGTGATTTTTTTCTGTGGTTTTGTGGTTTGAATATTTCCCAATGTCCCACTCCTTATGTAAGGATATTATTGGAAACTTGGTTGTTTTGAACTTAAAAATACACCAGAAATAATAATTTGTCAATGAATTCATCATGGGGAATGATGTTTGCATGAACCTGAGGTTTTCCTCAAAAACAAGTAGAATGTCTTTCACTTGAGTTTTCTATATTTGCTTGAGCAGACTCTGTAATTTTTTTCCAAACATCCCTGCAATAACAAAGGTTTTTCAGGGGTTCAGCTGTGTGACCTTATTAATTAGAATCCTCTGAAATGGTTTCTTCAGTTTTCTTCAATCATATAGAGCCTTGGGACCTTATCTGTGCAAAAGATTTCTTCAGCTGTGGGACCTTATACCCATTTGAAAAATTCCTGCAGACGTTCAATGGTTGATGTACATGTATGATACACACAGTCTTGCATGTTTCTGGCCCGGGTTGCTCGAAGCATATGGTTAGCGCTAACCGGCGTTAAATACCATGAAAACCTATAGGTTCTGATACCTCTTAACCAACGGTTAGCGCTAACCAGCCTTCCAGCAACCGTCCCCTGATCCATTGTCCTCTTTCAGCAACGCAAGACAAAGAAAATGCTACATGTACGTTGTTAATTTGGGTTAATTATGTCTAATATAACATTTTTGACTGTTTTTTTTTTACAGTTATCAATTCTTACATTGGAACAAACCCATCCAACTTTGCCAAAACCTGTTGCCTTCTTCCTGAATCTCTGGAATGCCGCAAAGCATGTCGCCAAGGAAAGCCAGAAAATTTGAGAGAAAAGTGCTCAGAATTAGAAGAGGTATACTGAAATGTAAATTTAAATAAAGGGTTTCAAATAGCCCACGAAATGATATCGTTGAATTTTCTACTGAAGAGAAATCATGCAGTTTCTTTTTCTCTGAATTGAAAACTCCAATCACACACGATTTGTCTTTATGTAAAATGTAATTCAGCTTTAAGTTTGATTTTTTCCCTTGAAAGTTTCCTGTTGAATTATTAATGGCTGCCATTCCCTGTATGATATCATATTAGATCAGAATCAATGTCAAAGTGATATTATAGATGCTCTTTAAAGTCAGGGCTCAAAGTTAACGACCAAATAGTTGCACATGCGACTAAATTTTTGGTTGTGTGCCTAAAAAATCATGTGATCGCACTTGCGCACCTTAAAAGCTCAAGTAAAGTGCGACTGAATTGCCTTTCTGCTTTCTCACCTAACTATACTTGCGCGTACTCCGAGTGATATGTCACAAAACAGAAACAGCGGCCTACGGCAACAACGTCAAATGCGCAGAATTTATTTTTGCCATTTGGGACAGCATTAAAGTCTGATCTTGGTGACCTGGTGGAATCATTGAAGTACGCGTCTATTATGAATTCCGGTTTTCAAGTATATTTTCTTTGCATGGTTACAAGTGTACATTGAAAAGGAATTACATGATGAAAACTGTTCTGTTATCTCGAATGTACTTAAACATGATGGGTCTCTTTCGATCTTCCTAGATAAGTAGGGAAGAGGAAAGTAGACTCTGCTTGCCGCCTCCACATTCTTTGATTTGCCGCTCATCCAAAGAATTGGATGAGTCGTACAGTTTCGACAAAGGATTAGGCCTAAGGTTGGCTTTAATGAATGTGTTGAATAGGATTCTTTCCATATGTCGTCTCGTTTTGTTTCTCAAATTAGTGTAAGCTGAACATATCTGAAGTTGTTTGGTTTTATCAGCGATGTTTTTAATGGTGGCTAATTTGCATATTTAATAATACGTTATTTGTTCACTTTTTTCAGGGTGCTATGTTCAGATGTGTGGAAAGGCATCAAGGTTAGATACAATTCAAAAAATGCAAAAGAAATAAGGCATTTAAACTTTATTTGTGGAAGGTTTCTGTGAAATGCAAAATATCGTATTTAAAGACTCTGGTTATCTATAAGCAATAGAGTAAGTTACAAGTCTGTCTGCCTGTGTGGGTTTTGGCCTTTTTTAAATTTTGCTAATTCAGTTCATTTCAATAACAGCATCCCGGAACTGCTGCAAGGTTGCTTCAAGGAATTGCATCACAGCTTGTCAAGTGGTAAGCATGGATTCAAGGGATATTACATGTGCATGCAAGGGGACAACATTTTAGCATCCTGCTTGCTCCACCCTCTTTTACTGTTGTTTTCATCTAAGCGTGGTCACGTGATGGGAAAACATGCTCTAATTGGCTGCAAACGTGACACGTTTTGTCTTCGATCATTCGAAGTTTTAGAGATGTTCATGCAAGTTTCCCTAGAATGGTGGCAAGACTGGACATCAAAGACTTTTTCTAAGTAATTGACCCTAATCTGATAGAGTGTGCTTCAAATACTTTCAAACTATCGCATGCAAAAGTTTCAACTGTTTGCTTATGCTGTATAACAACTGCCAAACTCAAACTTCAAAGAACTTGTTTTCCTGTCATGTGTGAGGATACCTAAACTTTGAGCCAGGATTCGAGCTAGGATCTGAGCCAGGATTCGAGCTAGGATCCAAGCCAGGATTCCAGCCAGGATTCGAGCTAAGATGAGCTTTCTCCGCTATTTATTCTTGAATCTCTCGCTCGTTTTCCTGTCATTTGTGAGGATACCTAAACTTTGAGCCAGGATTCGAGCTAGGATCCGAGCCAGGATTCGAGCTAGGATCCGAGCCAGGATTCCAGCCAGGATTCGAGCTAAGATGAGCTTTCTCCGCTATTTATTCTTGAATCCCTCGGTTAGGTTAGGTCTCGAATCGGTTAGGTTAGGTCTATTTAGGTGGGTTCTAGTCTAGTTAGGTCTAGTTACGCTTAGGGTAGGTCTCGGTTAGGTCTCGAATCCTGGCTCGGATCCTAGCTCGGATCCTGGCTCGAATCCTGGCTTGGATCCTGGCTTTATTCTTAGTTTATCTTGTCATGTGTCCATGCTTAGAAGAAAACGACCGTAATTATGTTCCGGCAGCTCACCTTCACTGTCAGACAATTCCAAGAATTCTAACTTCAGATTCCTCCAAATGACAAGCCAACTGACTCACTTGCTACTAAAGAATCAAATTCTCACTTATGTGCAGAAATGCACGTAAATTAGATGTACACCCAATTTTGACATCCAACGTGAAGCATGTATGTGTCCCTTAAAAGTGCTACTATGACGAAATTGGCATCTTTCCTATCTAAGCCACTTTATAAGACATAAACATGTAGTCTGCGCTAGAAGAAGAATGCTGTTTACTATCTTCAAATATCTCTTTTTGTTCCAGAGATGCTCAAGTTTTTAAAATATGCAAATTAGTCAAGTGATGATGTCATAAACTCAACCAAATTTTGATCAATTATGATGAAAAAAGATATGTCAGCAAATTTATATCAGAAATGCTTGATTCTTTGCAGTGAGATTCTAGTAGATTTGCTCCACAACATTACATGAGGATACCAGTTTTGTTACTATAGCAACATACCCTGATATCAAAGGCTTTGCTTGCCACCTTTGACGTTCTATTTTGGCATTTGCCAATGGTACCTCAGTTGCATGATCCTGCAAGGATACAAATATGTTAGATCAGGTTGTGGCCTTGTTAAATGTTTTTCTAGTTTAATGTCACCAAAAATATTGAAATCAGGTTGGAGGGGGCTAGAAAAGAGTGAGTTGCCATGGGAACCAATTTCTTTAGACCCGCATGCTTGTTGTTGTTGCGTGTAGAACTATTAGTTTCTAACTTAAGTGTCTCTGGAATCAATGCAGATATTTCCAAATGGTAAGCAGTGTTTTTAACCTTTCCTGGAATTCCATGTGTCTTTCTGCAGGTACCGGAAAGCACTGTGTTTTTGGTCACTTGGGATTAGTCTTTATTTGGAGTTGTTTTGTGTTCTGGTTTTGTTTTGTTTGTTTTACGTAATTTCTTCTCCGGTACCTGCAGAAGCTGCCAATTCTATGTGATTAACCTAAAAATTCAAGGCATAGAAATTTGATCATTGTACATGTAGCACTGTAAGTCAAAGCTTATTTCCAACAGTAAGGTAAGGGTAAAGGTTAACATTTATTTTTAGCTCAGGGTAAATGCAACAATGTTGAAGTTGGGAAGAAGAGCAAGGGGACGGCGGGTCTAATTTGCAGGTCGCAGGTCGCGGGTTGCAGGTCATTGTTTCACCAATACAGTCTAAAGTATCCTTAACATTATTAAAAGCTAACCTTAGGCCTAATTAGGCCTAAACAAAAGTTTTTAGGCCTAAGGTTAGCTTTTATGAATGTTTAGGATACTTTAATTCTGTATTGGTGAAACAATGACCTGCAACCCGCGACCTGTAGACATCTGTAGACATTTGTCAAGGAATGAGTCTCCTCCAGAGAACAGTGTTTAGTACACATTGTGTGATGGGGATATATTTACCTAGCACAGCAATTTTGGTTGATTGGGTTAACTTGATCAAAGGTGTCCAGAGGTCTCTTTTCTTTTGTGTTCATTGGGCTGATGAGTACAGGGAAAGAGTACATGCCATGGGTCAAAACTCACTGTGTTAAGCATGCGTGGCCATTGCTAAGCGACTGAATCCTCAATCATGTCATACTTGATGTTGTGTGGGCTCACTTAACAACAGCAGCCTGCGTTGCAGACAGACTAAACCGCCGGTATTGCCAGTCTGCACAACGGCTCCTAAAAGCTCGTTCAGACACCGCGCAGGTTTGCAGGAATTTCTGTATCATTTTACGATTGGCTAGATTCTTACACGCTCTGTGATTTGACGTTTACTTACTTGACACATCACACCTTCGGCATTTGCTAAAAAGTCCAAAGGTGATGTTAAATCCCTGGGAGTGCATGGTTGCGCTGATGCACTATATCTAGGTTTTGACCTGGGTTCAAGTTACATGTTTGGCTGGGTGCAGGCTAAACAACAGTAGAATTACTATGAAGGAAGGCACAGGTCACAGTCAGAAAAATATATTATGGAGCCATGCCGTTTGAAGAGTGCTGTCCAAGGTTGTAAACACTGGTTGGATCAAAGTGAGTTTCAACTCATGGCAGACTAGATGTCTCCTTTCCCGTACTTGTCAGCCCAGTGATTGCAAAAGAAAAGAGACCTCTTCCATGCAGCAGGGAAAAAGAGATAGGGCAAAAACACAAAACATGCATGTTGCGCAGTGATTCCAAATCTTGGGGAGTCTTCCTTAAGAGAATGGTATTTGCATGTGATGTCCTTTATCAAGGACAGTAATTTGTGCTGCTTGTTGTTAGAACTGTATGGAGAAAGGGATATTTTTGGCATCAGCGAGAAAGGTGTGTCAGAGACGTGTTGAGTGTTCCATGCACTGTCCGTGGTATTATGGTAGATTTACTTGGCACTTAGTTATTCACCCCTTACACTTACAGGTATTTTCCTCAGAGCAACTCCCCTCAGTTTCCATGAGGAATGATATGTCAAAGGCATGCTTCAGATACCATCATGTTGTTGCATGTGTGGAGAACTTGACTGGCACTGTTAATCCATGCATAGGTATGCAGCATTATACACTAGCTGATGGCCAAGAGTTTAATAAGGGAGGCAGCATGATCCAGTGGTTAGGCCATTGGGTTTTTCATGTGGTTGCCCTGGTCTCGAATCCTGTTCTAATTAACCTCTGGTTGGATTTGTTTCTGGTTGTCCTGGATTCAACTCTACTACGCTTTGTAAAAAATAGCCAGCTGGTTGCCTCCTGCCAGCTGGGGTTTTTATTCATGTTTCTTTCATTATTAAAAGTGGGGTGCCTGTGAAATAGCTTGATAGCTAAGTGCACTTCCACTATAAACAAAGCATTTACAGTAAGTTTGGGTTTGATCTTTACTGATGAGGGGTTCTCAAAGAGTGGCCATTTTCAATTAATTACGTTTAATCAAATTTAGTTTCCATGCACAATCCTCCTTAAAAGAGGTGTGTATGTCAACTCCTTCCAACCTTTGAACTGGGAACACACTCACCTTGAATGTGCATAAGAAAAAACAAATTATTCTCAAGTGTCTTTCGTTGGCATTAAATTTTTGTTATGAAGAGTAAATTGGGGTGTGACATACGGTACTAAAGACGTCGGTGAGTGAACTTAGTTTCCAGAAATCACCTTAAGAATACCAGCTACATAGGATCTTAAGTTTCAGCTTAATAATAATAAGTAACAACACTGTTCTTATACCCCTAGCCACACTGAGGTGAATAGTTACTAAAACATTGAGATAATATATCACAAAAAGATGATTAGTATTTTTAACTCATGTATTCCTGCAATAGAATTACAAATTTTTGGGTGCGAGATGCTTGGAGGTGAAATTGTGTAGCCAATCAGAGCGTGCATTCAACACCATCCAGTGCCTGTTTTCGTATATAACAAAAGTACAGTGTAATTATGCTCTCTTTTTTTCTCCAGTTCCACAGGCTGATTCAAAACCCAAAGGTAAATATTTAGTGGAGATGTAAAATTTCATCACACCTCAACCCTTGACAATCCATAGATTTTTACATAACTTTTGATCATTAGAAAGAACAGTTCATATCATTACATTAGTTCTCTGTCGGCTTTTTTATCACGCCTACACTTTTATGCGTGCATGAAGCAACAATGACAACAGTAACCAAACAATGCTGTTATGCAATTTTAATAATAGAATATATTAAATGTGAATAGGCAAAGACCTGATCTAGAGAAACATACAGTGTAATACTGTAATTTATAATGAAAAATTGCTAGATCATGAGTGGCCTCATTAAAAAAAAGTATCAGGCTTCTTTCCTTGATGCTTGTTTTAACAAGTGTAATGTTATCAGATAGAGTATACTTTATTGTCTTGCATAATAATGTTGCTCTTTTTAGGTTTAAAATGCTGTAAAAAGCTGAAATCTAATGATTTGAAATGCAAAAGAACTTGCAGACAGGTGAGTGTTCAAGCTGATTTTTATATATTATATATTACTCTTTTCCTGTAAGTGGGTTTATAGAGTTCATCAGTGATTTTAAATTAATACTTAATCATATTTTTAAAATACACGTAGATTGGCAAACTTGTTTAGAAGCATGAATGTCAAATTGTCTGGAAAAACGGATTTTGCCCGACAGTATAGTTAGTTTAGAGGCTTTGCAAAGTGGCAAAAGCTGCTACATTAGTGTGTATTGTCACGAGGTATCAACATAATGCCAGGTCATAATTGTGTTTAAGCTTCTAAAGCAAGTAGCCTTAGACATTCTTCCAGTGAACGGTGGACTGACCATCAGAATTTGGCCTATTGGCTTCACTCTTTTTAAATTCAGGATATTAGTCACAACCTGTTTGAAACTGCACTTAACTTATTGTAAGAACATGCAAAGTGTTTACAATTCCCCAGCCCCTACGGAAAAGAATGGTATTTTGTTGCAGGGTTTTCAATGGGAATTTAGTAGGTGGCAAAACCTGAGAAGTGAGCGGAGAATGGACAACGTGTTCCAAGGACTGTGCGCGTTCCGAGGGCCAAGGGCACGAAGCTTGTAGGGAGCACCAGGGGCATCCTCGCCCAGAATATTTTGAAATTTGGGCTTCTTAGAATGCATTTCCTGCATTCTGGTGCACGAATTAGGGCATTTAAACAGAACACTAATTTCTCACTAAATGCCATTTGTCTGCCACATAACATTGCAACAGTATGTCATCAGCAAGGCAAAAGACGCTAAAATAGCATGACATAGCTCCTTTAACACTCCTTTGCATTCTATACAGTTGTGTACAATGTATTTCATCTGTTGTGACCGAAAAGACCTTTCTCTAATGTCCTATTGTCACACTTCAATAAGGCAGCTTACACCAAGTACTGGACTGCTGCATCGCTGGATCATCTGTGCTCTATCTTCGCCTTTGACGTGGATAGGGAAACAAAAATCGCTACTGACATTAGTCAGTTTTCAGGCATCTCATTTGCTTTTTTTAATGAACAAAACTTTGCTTATCCAAGGCTTGTGTTCTGTGCAAATGTTTCTCGTGTTATAACTAGAGTAAAGAAATATAGGTGACAAATTCACATGCAATAGCCAGTGAATTCCTCCTGCCGCCAGCTCTTATTGAAAACCCTGCTGTTGACTGGTTTGTTTGGTTTAGAAATCCCACTTTATATACACAGGGTTTATGCTACTCCTTGAATTCCTTGAAAAGCCCTGGAATTTAATTTTGGACTTCAAGGGTGCTTGGAAAACCCTTGAGAAAAAGGATTTTGGGGAAAACTACTTGAAAACTCCTTGGGTGAAAAGTGTTGCAGTTGCATCCTGCTAAGTTAAAGATACATTTCAATATATACTTGAGCCCAAAATTGACTATTGGGGAAACATTAAAACCGAAAATTAAAATACCCATGTGTATAGACTTAACTTGCAGGATGTGGGAAGGAATATCTAGGTAGGCTTTTTCAGCAAAGAAAACACTGATACACAATGTATGGCGTAGAAATCTTCTTACAAAGACTGACCTTGAAAAAACTCAATTAATAATTCTGGTCCTTGAAAATTGCTTAACTACTCCTGGAATTTTATCGACAAAATCCAGCACAAAACCCTGATACATGTAATAACCATATGGTAACCATATGTTTTTAACCTGTTTTGCAGGACCTGCAATCACAGAAGAGTGAAGATACTGTCATTGAAAACCTGGTGCAAGCCTGTGGAAAGCCATTTGCGCATGACAATACTGAGGTATCAGTTGCCTGTCCAAGACTTTTTTGGTTATTTTTCCATGACAAATTATGTTACTGCTTCTTTCTTTAGCTTTGTCTTTTTTGGTAATATTTTCTAAACTTGTTTTGCTTGATTTTGCTTCTGCAGCGTAATGATTTCTGGACTTGTCTTCTGGCTAATTCCGACAAAAATCCAGGTCAGTTGAGGTGGCACCCAATTGCATTGAGCTCAAATGACAGCTAAAGTAAACAAAACAAGGAGAGAAGTGACATAATAATTATAAATACCTAGTCAGAATTGACACCAGTTGGCATTAGTCACTTCCAAAAAGGAGAAGGGTCCAGAGAGCAAATCATTGTCAAAGAAATAAATGGATTATGGAAAAAAAAGGTTGTCAGTTGGAAAGAGCCACCTAAACTAACAGAATTAAGAAAATTGAGAAACTTTGGGTGAATTTTTTTTAAAATAAAGTCTTCACAAATTGTTTTGATTGTGTCCAATTATTTTCAAAAGTCATATTTGCTCTGCATCATTTCTACCAACATTAAGTAGTTCTAAACTTGACAGGATTACCAATTTTCTCCGGTGTTTAATGAGATGACTAGCATTTTTAATAAATAATAGTATTATTAATCTGTTGATTTTTTGTATATTGTTCCGAGTCTGTAACAATTATTTATTGTGGCCACGACTTGGAAAATAAGCGAGGAGTGTTGAGCACTTTCAATACCCTAGCTACATGTACAACTGTGCTAGAACAGACTCTCCACTTAAGAATATTCTGTTCATCTTTTATCAACATCTGTGTCCACTCAAAAGGGTGAAAGTGTTAACAACAATACACATGGTAACTAACTAGACTAAGTGTGGAGTCAGAAGCTGTTTCTTAATGAAGACATAATAAAGGATTGAATTCAATTCTTTGCAGCTCCAGTGTGTCCCACAGGAACCCCACCTCCTCCAGTGCCAGGTAAAAGAAAGTAATGAAAAAAGTTCCTTTGTTTAATCATTGTCATTATCATCAAGGTAGCCACAGCCATCATGGCATGTTGGCTGTGACCGTTTCCTTCATCAGCGTATCTATGAATGGATGGCAGATGACCACTACATGTATGGAGGAAAGAAATGTGTATTAAATTTGAAGTGTGGGGATCTCTCGACTACATTTATGTCTTAAAGGAAGGGTTCCTGTGAAGAATCAGCAGCTTTTTCATGACGGTATAAATGTCCAAAACAGTTGTATATTACGAGATTCAGGATCCTTTACATTGGCAGTAGTTATCATGGTGTCAGAGAGAGATCATCCACTTGGTGTATTGCAGTTTTTTTAGTGTCTTTGGTAGGGTTTACGGTCAATATGCGGACACTGTGACGTTTACTTATAGTTGCATGAATTTAATATGGGGCTAAAGAAACCAGTTCAGAGTTTCAAAAAAGCATATGCCTGTGTCGGGGAAAAAACAAGCATCTTTTGGAAATTGTTTGCAGAAATTTGCATTCAAGATCTTTTGTATTTTTAACCCTTTCACCCCCGTGGGGTTCCCCATTGACGCGTAAAATCGTCTGGCGTTAGACAGAGTAAAATCTATAAGTGGCACTCTTGGGAGTGAAAGGGTTATAATGGGGACATAGTTTTTGAGTGAATCTAGCTGTTGTTAACCCTTTCACCCCTGTGGGGTTCCCCATTGACGAGTAAAATTGTCTGGCGTTAGACAGAGTAAAATCTATAAGTGGCACTCTTGGGAGTGGAAGGGTTATAATGGGGACATAGTTTTTGAGTGAATCTAGCTGTTGTTAACCCTTTCACCCCCGTGGGGTTCCCCATTGACGAGTAAAATCGTCTGGCGTTAGACAGAGTAAAATCTATATAAGTGGCACTCTTGGGAGTGAAAGGGTTAATATATGCTTGATATTATCCCGACGCATGCACTTATTGGACGACCCTTCAGATAGAAAGTCTTTTGCCTGAAAAGCTGTGAGACCAAGTCTCTACCTGCATTATCGTAACTGCCCTTCTTGAGGGGGACATTATAAGGTCTCCGGAAATGTGGTATCTGTTACTGGTAATTTTTAGCCTGGTATTTCGGAAATAATTTCTGAAAATTTCGGATTTGTGGTATGATCAAACCCTATCGAAAGCGGTTCTCTTATGTTTTGGTTCATGGTATTCGGTGCAGAAATTACGTCACGGAATTATCAGACTTCCGGTTGCTCCAGGGGAAAAGAAATTGAAAAATCTACAACCTTCCTTCTTGGTGCGGCATCATGCTTTCATAATATTACAAGCGTGATTCGTTTAACAATCTTTTGCTATACTGACAAAGGTAATCCGCACGTGCAAAATAAGCAACTTGGGGAAGAATTAGTGTAGAGCATTAATTTTGTTTTCGGTATTTAACTGTTTTTGAACCTTGTATTTCGGCATTTGCCAATATTGGG
The DNA here is from genome assembly GCA_949126865.1 of Montipora capitata. Classification (NCBI taxonomy): domain Eukaryota; kingdom Metazoa; phylum Cnidaria; class Anthozoa; order Scleractinia; family Acroporidae; genus Montipora; species Montipora capitata. Next base: position 14,512,936 of record OX421451.1, on the reverse strand, counting down.
CAACACCCAATGTCCCCCTCCTTCTTCATCACAAAATTCATGTTACTATTTGTGATTTGACATGTCCTGATTTTGTGGATTTTAATAGTTTCTGGGATCGACAGCGCAAGACTCCAATGTTGTTCCAAGGCTAAAGACTCTGATTGTTGGAGGCTGTGTATTCAGGTCTGTCTTTAAATTTGCGTACCCCTGCATGAGAGGCAGATTTCTCATAGTAAGTAGGGCTTGAAATTAACGAGAAAATCCAGTCGCAATTTTGCGTCAAGAGACGAAAATTTAGTCACAGTTTCACAAATTTTAGTCGCAAAATTGTCATGCTGCATTGTGTTGTCAGCGGTGTAGTGGTGTGCATGAACCCACAATACTTGTGTGTAAAGAAACTGCTGAAAATGGCGAATGCTACCATAGGAATGGAGTTATACATGTAACATCACAGTGAAACAAGAAACAAGAAACAATTTTGTCATTTCTTTATTTTATTTTAGCAAAAGTAGCAGCAAAATGGCAACTGCTAACCCTTGAGTGAGAGCACTTGATTGTCTCCCATGAAAGGTGTCCCACATTCGATTCCCAGACTCGATGTTATGCGGGTTGAGTTTTTTTGGTTTTCTATTCTTCTCTTAGAGGTTTTCCATTGGGTACTCTGGTTTATCCCTTTTCCTCAAAAACCAATGTTTGATCTGATCTAAAATTGTTCAGCTGTCCCCAATTAGTGCTCTAGTGCTAGAAGACTTGACCCTTACATAAAGCTCATTGTTCTTTGTTCACTTTTGTCTACTAAAATAATAGACTAAAATAAAATAACAATGTTATAAAGCCCATGCAGTCATTCATGAGACATGACACACTGCATTAATTTATATTTTCTAAGTAAGAATTTCATGAAAAATCACTTTGTTTTGGTAAGTCCTAATCCTTATTGTCCTTCCTTCAAAATTAAAAATTCCTTTCATTAATGAGTCATGAAATTAAAGTCTATATTATACATGTTGTATTTTAGATGTATACGTCCAAGTGGGGAAAAACTCAGAACTGGGAGTCGTTTGATCTAAAATGTGGCTATAATCCCAAGGAGGTATGTTGTTGCCTCCGGTCTTGTTAACATGAAACGTGTCTAATGTGAGCCAAGAGTTTAAGTCAAACAGTTGAGTTTAAGTGTCAAAAGTGAGAAGAGTTTGTAGCACCCCTGTCTTTCCTCACCCATTATCCACTGTTTTATTTCCATGCACTCTGCATTTCTCATACCTACATGTACAAGAAAGACACAAAGCAGCCTGTGAGACGCCAGAAATACGTCTGCGTTCGCAGGCTAGTGAGACTGTTTTGTTTTGATTTTGAAGCAATGAAAAGGAGTATAGAAGTTTTTAAGATCTAAACACCACTTCTATCCTTGCAGATTGACATGATGAACTGCTTGGCTGATGGTGAGTGACAAGTTTGCATGATGTCTAGCAAAGATGGTTTGACATTCCCTTAAGCTTTTAGCCCTTAACCCATTGACACCTCAAATGCTCTAGGATGCTCCAGGTGACAAGTAAAATTGTCACACTTCTGTATCCACTGAAATGGATTATAAACAGTTCCCTAGCCCTGGTTATAATGTATATCTAATGAACAAATGCTGGAATTTGAGTGAGTTAGAGAACAACAGTTACTATAATAAATAATTTAAATAATAATAATAATTATTAATGCATCTGGTGAGTTAATAATTTGCTTTTGAAGAGAAATCAATTTTAACAGACGAAGTGATATATTAAGTGAATCATATATTGAACTGCTGATCAATATGAAATGATTCATTTATAATTGGCATTTTGTTTCCTTTGCCATTTGAATCTAACACTCATTTGCAACACTTGAAATCCCTCCTTGTAAACAGAGGTTGTTTCTTCTAGGTGTTACATTTATCTGCCATTACTAATTTCAAAATCCAGGGAGTGTTTGATCAAGGGGAAAGTGAAGTCTGAGATGTTAACTTTTTTTCCAGCTCCCAGTGGCTTTTTTAGTTTCTGTTTCAATGGGAGTAATGGCAAACCATTAAATTAAAAAAATATATAAATTATAAGAATTTGCACTTGAATTAAAAGGATGTCTGCTCTAAGTTAAGCTTCAATGTTATTGCCACTCAGTTGTTTTTAAGTAGCAGACTTGACAACCTTTTACTCATAGGAAACTGTTTCTTTGATCACAACAATGGCCCAGCTCATTACTTAATGTGTGGTGGTTTTTTTTTCAGTGAAATCACCTTGCCAGTTGGGTTGTTCTGGCCTCAGTTTTTGCAAGAACTTCAACAACAGGTGTGTAGAACATGAGCCCACTATGTACTTATTGACTGCAGTAAGACAGCTGTGTGCCATAACTGAGAGCCAGATGGAATCTTTTTTCCATCCATCGCCGTCTAACTCAGTCAACAAGTGTTTTATCATACTTGCAGTTAATTTTGGTTTTCTTTATGGCATTTAACACAAAGATGTTTTTTTGGCCATTGAAGTTATGCTTACATGCAAATTGTGCAAGACTTCGTAAAATTCAACCAAATTCAATGAAACAAAGCATCTTCAGACGGCATTACCTGATGATTGCTTGTGTAATTGCTTTCCATAGACACACTGAACTGTTCCGCAGTTGTAATGCTGACTCGGATTACGAGGCCAAGAGTCAGATGCAGGAGTGGACGAAAGGCTTTGTTAACTTGCCAAACAATATGAGGATTCCAATCAAGGACATAAAGAAATGTCTTCCTGATCAATGGAAGGTATGCGGTGCTTGTGTAGTATTTTCATACTGTCCCTCAGCAGCCTGCTGTTTACTGTTTGCCGTAAAGGCAATGCTTAATCTCTCTGATCAAACTCAAGTTAAAATGTCCCAAGTTAGTCACCAGTGGTTTCAATGTCCTTAATGGTTGGCTGAGAAAGAGGTCTGAGATTTGTATACGTAATAGACCTTTTCGGCTTGTACATTTTGTTTTCCCAATACAGATAATGTGATAATACTCAGGAGGTTTGGTCTTTTGTTTTGTTCATTAAAATGAGGGCACGCAAGCATGAATGTGCCTGTATGCACTCTTTTTAATGAACAAAACAAAGGACCAAGCCGCCTCCTGAGTATTATCACATGATCTCTATTGGGAAAACAAAATGTACAAGCCGAAAAGGTCTATTGTATGGGCCTAAGGGCAATTGAGGATTAATTTCACACGTATTTTCAAAGTTTTCACAAAATTGCCTGAGTCGCGAAGTGACTAGCCTGTGAACGAAGACGTATTTCTGGCGGTCGCCAGGGGAGAGAAATGACCGCCGGAAATACGTGAAATACGAAGTGAACAGGGCAATTTGGAGGACTTTGAAAATACTAGTGACATAAAACCTTAATTGCACAAGGACACATTTTGATTACATGCTTATCACATAATAGGCCAAAATAATTATTGAGGGAAACCTGTTCAGTGCACTCAACATGCTCCAATTCTGATAAAGTTCAATTCAATAAATCGTTGCTGTCAACAGAAATAGCGTTTAAAATGTATTTTATATGTGGACAAAAAAGTAGTTTAAACAGGAAGAAGATTCTCTTGTAACTTCGTTTGCTCTGGATAAGCAACTTGTTAACCAATCAGGACCAAGTAATCATGCCCTCTTGATTACCAAGAGTGTCCTCGTGGTTAAGGAAAAATGCCCGCCATCTCCGCCAATCAGCATTCAGTAATTTTTCCCTGTATGTGATAATGCCATTAACTGGGCCACAGTGGGGGACCAAAGCAAGTTTTTATGATGTATCACACATGAAAAATTCAAACTGTTGAATTTTGTTCTTTAGGCCATTGCTTGTGTACTCCAGGTTAAGCCTTGCAGTATCAAATCTCTGAGAAGCACCATTTGTAGGTTAGTATTGTCATCTTCTGCTATTTTTTTGACAGATCAACATTGAGCTCAAGATACGATAGTTTTTACTGAGTCATGTGCAGAAGACCTAGTCGTTAATAGTATGGACAGCTGTTAATTTGAAATCTATGGATGATGGGTCGCACAACATTTGGTCAGAACTTGCACAGATTGTTTCTATAATTTGCACAGATCCTTTCACTTGGCTAGGGTTTGCACCAGGTACCAGGTATCACCCAATTTTACGTAATTTGGGATTAGAAAACCAGTGATCTAAGTTCATGGTAACCATTTTCCTGTTTCTGCTTTATTTAGACCAGACTGTGTTCAGATTCTAAAGCAATGTCGAAATTCAAGCTCGCAGTTGGCGTATCTGTCTCCTGAAAAAGTCTGTGACGAACTCTCACTCCCTGAGAGACAAGTTCCGTGCATTTCCCTCCAAGAGTATCTGGGTGTGTAGAGATGCAGTAGAGTAGCTAGCGTATAGTGCTTGTTTCTTTTTTCTATGTGACTACCGAAAACAGAAAATATTCTGGGTCAATATTATTTTGGCTGTACTGAAAACTCAGCAATTTCTGGGGCAATTTGTGTCACAATTTTGTAGCAGCAAACCTTTCTAGCATTTTGTTTCCTTGGATAAGCAAGCAAACTGGAAATGTCAATTCCCAAGCTGTTTGAATTTTAAACATCAGTGGCTCAATTGACCATATTCGTATTCTCAGTATTGGACTGGAACTAGCTTGCAATGGAGGCTAATGCGGGGAAATCTTTTCAAATGCAAATACTTTTTAATATATTCCCCCGCGATAGCCTCCATTGCAAGCTAGTTCCAGTCCAATACTGGGAATACGAATATGGTCTATTGGTTGAGCACTAGGCTGCCATGCGGGAGGTCGTGAGTTCGACTCTGGCCGGATCAACAATCAGGGTGTTAAACGAGGGAGAATTTAGTGCTGCCTTTGTAATTTCATCTGTACAATAAATGGTTAGACTTTCAAGTCTTCTCGGATAAGAACTATAAACCGTAGGCCCCATCTCGCAACTCTTGTTCAAAAAACTCTGTGGGACGTTAAAGATCCTACTACACAGTGATAGAAAAGAGCGGGACACGGAATTTCTAGCGTTGTAGTCTGGTCTGACTGAGGGCCGCAAGATCATTAACCTATGGCTACGATGTGCTACCGTCATAAAATAAAGACTTCGCTTCACTTAACGAAAGTATTATTAGCTCGCTGGGGAAGTGTGTGTTTTTGAACTATGGTTTCACTTATTTTTTCTGAAGAAGGCCTCTCCAAGTTACCGTTAAAAAGCTTGTTTTTTTTTTTACCTTTTGCTTTTCCTCTTCAAGCTTATTAGAGGTGTAAATGATGCACATCTGACTGATAAATATTTGTTGTTTTTTAGTCCCAAGCAAGTATCCTGATGTGACAGATGAAGGTAAGTTAGTGTGGTTTAAAAGATATGCCAATTGTAAAAGTGGATCCAGCCGTGGAGCTTAACAGTAGTCGGTGTGCTGTTTGCTTGGTGCCAGGGAACCTTTGCTGATGGGATTGTCTAGATTATGTTTCATTAACATACGAGTTCCAGTTTAAAGCCTTTTAGCTTTGATAATGAGCTAGTTATTAGCCATCAAAACCTGATAAATTCTTGGCTGGTAAAGGCGCTAATAATCCCATACACTCCTTGTGAAATTTCGAATTTTTAAAGCATCATTGCTCAGAGATCATCTGGTATATCGGGTTCAAATTTTGGCTCATAATGCATGCAACGCACTTTCAATATTCAGTACTTTATTCTCGGCTGACTGAAATTCACATGTTTCCTATCTAAGCCATTTAAAGACATTAGTCTGTACGAGAAGGAAAATGCTGTTTACTATTTTCCTGGAATTCTATGTAATAAACCTAAAAATTCAAGGGATGAAAATTTGATCATAGTAGCACTTTAGCACCACTGTATAAGGCATAAGCTTTCTACCCTCTACATTCGTGTTAAAGCAATGCTTACTTTTGACCTTATTTTTGACCAATTTTTTTTTGTATTCATAGCTCATTTTCCACCTTGTATTTTTATGTAGTGACCCATCCTTGTAATCCTAATCCATGCAAAGAAGGTCAAGTTTGTGAAATCACCAGGAGTTGCTTTGGTGCTAGACTTGGCAGGTGTCAATCACACACGTGTGTCCCAGGTAACCGTTTTTGTGGCTTAAATAGAGACCTTTAGCAAGGACGATGACGACCACTACGAGAACGTCGTCTAAAAATATTATTTCCCGTTATTGTAATAAGTTTGCGATTATTCCTATTCGATCGGCATGGAAAGTGTGTGTCCACATTTCAAAAATAAATTTGCTGATAACGGTGTGGATATTTGGAGAGAAAACTTAAAATTAATCATCAGGTGCTTATATCCTCAACACAACCTCAAATTTGGTCATATCGTGTCATTGTCAAGCCGAGAACTGCAAAGAGTTGTACCAAAATGTGAAAAGTACGCGCGGTGCGTGCAGAGCTATTGTTTATGCACATTAATCCTAGGGATAGTCCAAAGAATTGCTTGATTCTGATTTGAAGGAAACAGTACGCAAAAATCACATGATCGAGCAATTTCCCATACAAACACATCGTTGGCCTCATTCAAGGTAAGGTATTCTTTGAATTTTGAGGCGCAGAACAAGGCAAAGACGGTTTATTTGAATACAAAGAGAAAAAATTGTGGTTCATAGAAACGTTTCTTTCGACACTCAACTGAAAAGCGTTTGTTGTTGATCTCATTGCAGCTAAAGCGGCCATGATTCTGATGTCTTACTTTTGCAAACTCGATTTGACTTCAATAAGAGAAAAGAGATCCTCTCACTTATCTGCACAGTTTAAAGCAATTTGATTTTATAGTCACCTGGTCCCAGTTGTTCGAAGCGTGGATAGCGCTATCCACTGGATAACTCAATTGGTTTTGCTGGTGCTTATCCGGTGGATAGCGTTATCCATTATTTGAACAACCAAGGCCTGGCCACAGTTGTTCAAACGATGGATAGCGCTATCCGCTGGATAAATCATTATCCAGTGGATAAGTAATAGCGAAACCAATTGCGCTATCCAATTGATAGTGATTTATCCAATGGATAGCGTTATCCACCTTTTGAACAACTGGGGCCTGAAGAATAGACCATTTTCGAATTCTCACGGCTGGACTGGACCTAGCATGAAATGGAGGCTAATGCGGGCAAATCTTTTTAAATGCAAATTAATTTGCTCGCATTAGCCTCCATTTCATGCTAGATCCAGTCCAACCGTTAGAATACGAAACTGGCCTATTCAGATGGATTCAGCGGTATGCGAACTTATGACCTCTGCCATGGCAGTTGACTGCTCTGAGCCGCTATGAAGCCGTCATCGCAGGGGTCATGGGTTTGAAGTCCGTAAAAGGCACCTGAACAATTCAGACAATTGGAAATCTCTTCTCCCTTTTGTGCTTCGCCCCTTACTTCAAATATATACATTTATTTCGATTTGACTCAATTTCTGCAGGTTGTGCACTTGGTGATGCCTCTACTTTGCTGGTTCGAGTTGGCGAATATGCCAGGGTAAGCCTACTCATTACATACAACACCGGTAGTCGAGTCGAGATCTTGCTTATTTAATACTTGAGCTGTCAGGTTATAAATTCATCCAGAGGTCAAAGGTGCCATATTACAGTTTGGCTGCATTTCGGCTCAAAGGGTTTCTGCATGCTGTCGTTGTCGTCAAATTTGGTCATTTCACGTTGTTTTTTTGTGAAGTACGCTAAAGAAATGTCCGTGCTGCACGTGCAGCCCGATTATCTCCCCTCTATTAGGAAGTTTAAGCAAAGAACGACAACGCCACAAAGCAAGAATATCATTGGTTAAAAAAGGAAAAATAATCTTGCTTCACGTGCAACACGAATTTCCATGCATTTTTGCCGTACTTCACAAAACAACAACGTGAAATCATGAAACTTAGGGTTTGACGACAACGTGACGGTGAGCATGTAACAATAAACCAGCCATTCATTGTCATTCTCTACCGTTCGTACCCATCCAGTTACTGGATAGACCTGGATAGTTCACCCGTGTTCTACAACGTGAACACTTGCGATAGCCTGAGCGCCAAGTTGTATTTTAGAGTAACCGTGGCCGTTAACCTTACTTTTAAAAACTCCCTATACTTGTTGTGTGACTTTGCCGTTGCCATAGTCTTTGTCGTTTCTTAAACTCCTTATGATAATCGCAGCCGTCTGTCAAGAAATCATCGAAGTTCGTTCCTTGATTGTCTTGTGTTTGTAAATGTATTTTTATTGTTCCCAGGTGCCTGTAGCCAGCGGTAGCGTTGGATGTTACAGGATCTGCCACTGTGGTGCCACGTCTAAACTTAGTAACTGCGTCAACTTGGACTGTGTACGAAGGAAGCCTTGTTATTTAAAGGGAATGGGTGATTACATAAGTAAGTGAAAACTCCGGGGAAGGTAATGAGTTGCCTTTGATTACATAGGTCTTAAAACCCGAGTTTGAGGTTCGTAGATTAAGTTACCAACGGAGTTTTCTCCGTTAAATTATGGGCCAAGCGCTGAACGCGCGGGCCACATCCACGAAAAAAAAAAAACATGGATCCATAACTTACAGTTCGGAGTGACAAAAAGGACGTCACTGAGATACTTATTGTATCTCTGAGGTAATCGGGCACGCGGGAAAGGAAAGTACTTGAAGTCAAGCGAAACGTCAAAATCTGAAAAAAGAATAAATCTTATTGTCTTTTTGAAATAGTTGCCTGGAGAATCGAAACACAAACAACATGTAAAAACTCGCCAGAAAATGTTTCATCAATTTTTCAAATTTAGCGGTCAGAAACGACCCACTGAATTAAATAACCAGTAATAGCGCGCGTACTGTCTGAGAGATTAAAATAATATCAGCTTCGACTCTTTCCTGTATTTCAGTCGCTGGTGAGGTTTTAACGAAAAGTGTGAAATACTTAGGGGGATTTGAACAAGCTCAAATACTAACATCGGAGGGTACTTTTCTTACTTTGCATCAAATTCTAACCATTCAGACGATGGGCATAGAGTTGTGTTACCATTGTCCTGTAGAGTGGGATTTTTGCTTGCGTTAAAAAAAGTTCGAACTCGGTGAATTTCTGTATCCTTGAATTAAGTGAAGAAACGCCGGAAATTTTGTGCTCATATCTTCCTTGTAAAGTTTTTAACCACGGGGAACGGTTTTCTGCAGATGACGGTGACATGTTTATGAATGACTGCAATATGTGCGTTTGTTTCGCCGGAGAGCTGACCTGCACAAAGATGCACTGTCCCGCAGCTTTGCTTTCACCAGAGTATAATGCAAGTAAGTCAAGATCTGAAAGGGAGAAGTGATCGTTGCACTTATCTGGATAATTTAAGCCATTGTCACCTATAGACACCTGCATGCGTGACATAACCCACCAATCAACGTCTTTGGTTCCGATGATACATTTGCACATTCGAACTCGATGCCGCTAGTACGAATCTTTTTTGTGAAGAATTTCTAAAAACGCATCATAATGGTATTTAAGCCGTGAACTTAACAAAAACTTTCCGGAAGCCGAGTCGATCTTTTCGGCTATGTTCGGAAATTTCATTGGTGGAAGCGGCCAAAAAAATAAGACCATTCTCTTTCACTTCTTTGTTTTTGTTGTCTTCAGCAAAATTTCCTTCTTTTTTTTACTACAACGCAGTGTCAAATGCAGTACGCTGGCCGAAGAACACGAGTTCCAGCCCATTCAACATCCCGCCAAAAACGCGGGTTCCAGCAATGCGACATTTCGGGTGCTGGCTTACATGAACGGTTGAACGTACGGACGGACAGTTGTACAATGACGTCATAACCAAAACCAAACTTTTTGGGTTAACAATTTGGGTTGCCATATTTTCTGCTACAAGTTAGAAGAGAATTTTCATGCCTTCATGACAAGCATCAGCCTACTGTTGGTTGTGTGGCATAGTCAGAATGCTAAATCTCTCAAAAGTGTTTTAAAAACAAGAATTAAGACGTGTTGTTGTTATTAGGTCGACTCAAGCGGAATCAGACCCCTGGTAATGAGTCCGTTGGCATCGATGTTATCCGAACTCTTCCTTGTGGTTGTGAGGATTTTTATCTACCGGTTTGTGGAAGTGATGCAAAGACTTATCCTAATCGCTGTGTTGCGCGGTAAGAAAGCTCTGCTATCTTATAAGAACGCGGAGGAAATTTGTACTGTATGTTTCTCCTTTTAGCCACGGAACTGTGTCTTATTCCACCCCTTGGTTTCGAAGACAGTTTCGTTTTTAATGACAGGGGCTTTTTCCATTTGTCCACAAATTTCGGGTAAGGAATCAAATGGAAGGGAGTCTTAGAAAAGAAATTAAGGAATTTGTGATTTACGTCACGTCGTAGGCTTGACTTAAAGTAATATTGGAACAACCGGAAAATTCCGGTGCACTGATCCATTTCTACTCTTGCTATGGCGGTGCTTAGTTACTGGGGAGCTTAAGCACATACGACGACCGGAAGAGAGCTGTTGTCCTTTTTAACTTGTCTTGACATTACCACATTAATATTGCTAAGTATCTTTTCCCTATTGGGGTGGATTAGTTAAAAGATCTGGTAGAGACTACCTGGCATGCGAAACGCTCTCTTCGGTTGCCGCCTGCTTCGTAAGACGTCGCGTGTGTAAGCTCCCTAGTTTCTTATTTTTGCGCGACCTTGTTATCGTAAGTGGCCCGGAAGAACCAACCAGAAGATGGTGTTCGATTGGCCATATAGAATTTTCACATGCAATTTTTGGTCGAATGGAGAGTGCCTAGGGTCTCTTTGCGGATCGCCAAGGCTCATAATTTGAATTTGGGTTAAGTAAAAGGCAAAAGGTCCAAACAAAGTTACTGTATTTCCTTGCGTCTCGGATTACTGGTTTTGTTTTGATGGGTGAGTTCATCAAGGGGAGTCTTTGTCTCCCATACTTGACCAAGGAATCAACCCTTTCTCGAGTAGATTTATTCATAGAACGCCTCCTTTGGAAGATTCAGCACGCCCACTGTTGTAAAAGCCCATCAAAACAAAGCTATCTCAGCGTCAAGGGAAATATGATACTTTTCTTGGGAAAAACCTTTTCCC
>OX421451.1:14466911-14496911 GCA_949126865.1 Montipora capitata | reverse complement strand
CAATGGCATAATTCCACCAGGGGCGTGCTGTCCCCACTGCGGTGAGTGCAAACTGGCTAGTATTGCTGGTTTATTGTTTATCTACCTCAAATATTCTCCTTTTCGTACATGAATCTCTTTAACTATGGCTTTGCCTTTTCCTCTTTTAAATTCATCGCATAACTTAAGAAGTTCTTACCAGCCGCTTGTCTCAACCTAAGCTTATGATTGGTTTTTATGACTACCTTTGTGATCACAGCTCAGATTTCGCTTTTTTGTTGCCCTTTCGGAAATGACTTAATGATTTTGTTTTTAAACATTTTCCTTACAGCTGCTCAAGTTAGGATTCTGTACAGTCTTAAACAGCTCATAAAAAACCGTGAAGGATTCAGCAGGCATGAACCAGTTACACTGGAACAAGTGATTCATCTTCTACGGAGACACGTATCCACTGTAAGTAACAAATAAATGTCTCATTTACCCTCACATCCAGTCTTTGCAACACTTGCTGAATTGGAGTGCAGACATGACGCAGTGGTGAGAGCACTCACTTCCCACCAATTCGGCCAGCTTTGGCGTCACATGTCAGTGGGTTTTCTTCGGGTACTCCGGTTTTCCGCTCTTCAAAAACCAACCAATGATTTGACATGAGTTGACTTGATTTAATCTCTGTACAAGGCACCCAATTTTTGCCCGGCGCTAATATTAAATACAGTTGGCACGTTACTGACAAAATTACGATTCAAAGGCTGAGACAAAAAGAAGAGTCCTTTTGCTGCTCACTGATTCACTTACCTCCGTTCCTTTTATTGAAATATAAATGTGTTTGAGGTTGGCTTGGTCTGTGTGCCAAGTTTCCAAACAAAGGCGTCAATAAAACAAAACAAGAACAAAGTTGCTAATAATACCGCCAGTCGGGTGGGTCATGGACAGTAACTTTGTATTTCAAATTCGTTATGATTTGATTAGCATCAAAATTGTCTGATTGTCAACCCTCGTTGCAGTGTGAACTCAATTCTCGTTTACTTGATAATTTGCTTAGTGCAAGATCGAAGCGGTGATAGCCTAACAAAGTAGTTCATCTTGTTTCAGACCGAGTGTGACCTTTTCGGTTATCATAGCGTGGAAGGTGACCTGGTTGTGTTGGTCATGGCCGTTACAGGAAAACCAACAAAGCTTCAGGTACGATTCACTCATTGAAAGTAATTTTGACCTTTTTTTTTGGGGGGGGGGGAGGGGAGGGAAAGGAACAAACGGGGGTTTAGTAATAGAAACGAGCCTTAAAGAAGGCTATGACTTTAAAGTGCTACTATAATAAAAAAAATCAATTCCTTTTTTCTTCAGATTTTGTAAGTGGTGATTGGTTAACACTTGACTGGCAAAATTTTGAGCTTTCATTTTTGTCCAAGGGTTGTTTCTGACTGAGTGTAAATTATTAACTTCACGGTCCGCCATTACTCCCGTTCCAAACTGACTGACTGGACCTCAGAGAGTTAGATCTAGGGAAAAGTGACGTCATTTACTCACTAGCTTAAACTTTCAGCGAGTAAACGCAGCTTATTATATATGCAAAACACGAATTTAAAAGTCTGAAAGCCCCAAACTCCCGTGCTGCATATTAATTCAGCCGCGTACACACGCTTAATTAAACTATCGAGTCTTTGACGTCATTTTCTCCTCAATCCAGCTCTCAAGAATTGCGGACAATTAAATAGGAAAATTCCGGTTAAAAAAACAAAAAAAAACAGGTGTCTTTTTGAAATCAATTCTTAAATCCAGGGTCACTTACTGTTTAGTTAACATTGTTTTGAAATCCAAATAAAAAGAACAGTGAATTGTTTGGTCATAGTAGCACTTTAACCTCCTACAATAACACTCGTATGAGTTAGTCCATCTCAACATTGGTAATGACTTCTCGTCAAGTATTGTCAATGTAACCAATCATGGTACGATGTCTACGATTACGTCACATGAGTCTAAGATAACTTTTAAACTGGCTCGGAAATTAATAGTCATGAATAATGAAGTCGAAGAAAACGGTCATTCCAACTAGAGCTACTGGTTGTTCACCTCTAGTCCAGAGGCTCTTTACGCCACGGCTTTGTATTTCCTTGTGCGTCATGAGTGGTTTGTCGCCATCCGTGAACTGTCACTGGGGAGTTCAAGATCTACGATGCGACGGCAACGAAAACGTCACAAATTTTGCATACTTAATGAGCGAAAACAGTAGCTCTGCACGTGCATTTTTCATGTTTGTACATCTCTTTCACGTTTTCGGCAAATCTGCAACGTGCGGAAATGACTAATTCTCAAGTTTGGCGGAGAACGTGAACACAAGGCATCGAATTTGAATTGTCTGTCGTAGCTTCAAAGCCGCACCTCCTAATTCACTTCCTTAAAAGTTGCGCTAGTTTTTAGAAGTTAGACAAACCGACATAATAACGAAAAAGATCAATAAACCTGAACTTGCAATTTTAAATGACGTTTTCGTTACCCTCGTGTCGTAGATCTTAAACTCCGTATTGTGAATATGTTTGACGGTAAAAAAATTCATGGAATCTTTGATTGAAGTCCGCGCGTTTACAAAAGACGCCTATGCACTGTAGCCTGCTTCGTGCAAATTGTTTCGCAACGTTTTCAGCAGTTATATCGCGAGTTATTTTGAAAAGTTTCGAATGACTTTTCTTGCTGTATAGCGTTCTGAAACAAGTTGCACGAATTATAGTGTAACGACGGTGGCTTGGAAAATTTGGTCACTTAAATGCCTTTTTGTACGTCATCATAGGTTGAAACTTGCAATCGCGAAGCTCAAAAGCTGGAGGCTTTTATCAACACAGCAACGCCTTCATTTACCTCAGACATTGTGCTCTCAGCACTCAAGGGCGCACGCTCAGACGTGCCCAGTCTTTCAGAAAAACCGGTCAAACCGGCTTCCGATTCGCGCAGTAGTAAAGCGAATCGTGTGAACAATTTGTTAACTGCTACTCTCTTACCCATTCTCCTCCTGCCTGTAATGCTACGAACGGGTAGAAGTTAACAGTACGTGTTTCCCAGAGTATTTTTATGTCCATACAAGGAAATCATGAATGTAAAGAGAGATAAATTATTGTATTTTTTGAAGTAAAATGTTCAGTTTGGACATGTTGATGACCCGTCTTGGGCGTTGCTCTCCAAATCGTCGTTGGGTTTTAAAAAGTTCCTTCCTTTTCACAGTGAAACTCTTAGCGTTCGGTTTTTTGCTCGCTTATTTTGTCACACGTTAGAAAAACTAATCACCTAATATGGTCTGGTAATTTGTTATAATTTCAAACCGCCATATTGTGTCCGAAACCGAAACCGAAAAGATCGTTTCTGAAGGGCTAGTAACCGTAACGCCACAAAATAACTTAACGTTTGGCATGCATTTTAGAAAATTTCTTTTCCGTCCTGTGAGAAGCAGGGTCAAACGATATCATTTGAAGTTTTTTGTGACTTCCTCGAAAAGTCTTCTGGGACGTTTGTACCAATCTTTGGTCAGGATGCACCACAACGTGAATAAGATAATAAGCTGAAATTGATATTTTAAAGTTTTGTTTTGGTGGTGTTACCGTTACTCAAACACGAAGACGTACTGCAAAAGGAGTCGCTTCGCCCTGTGCTTTGGATCTAACTATTGGAAAATCAAGATGATAATCCCGGGCGCACTCGTAGCAAAACATGGCGATAAAAGCAACTGATAGTCCTTTAAAAAAAAAAACATTCAAGGCAAACAGTGTCTTACAAAGCATCAAGGACAGCCGGCCTTTAGAGGCGTTTTACCGCGCAAATTTTCACAGAGCTCCTCATGTATGCGTCAAAAGTTGATCCACGTTCCCCAAGGTAACCGCGCCTTATGGAGCGCGTCTTCGTGAATTTGCTTTTCATACGTTATTAACTCTGGTTATATGACCAAAGGAAGAAAGAGTAGTAATGTTATAGCCTTATAGCTCGACATTTTTTTAAGCAATAGATCTCTTTTTTTGTAAAAAAAAAAAAAGAAAAGAAAAAACAGTTCTAGAGAAACGTCCATACATTCACATTCACAGTTAACAAGCTCAGCACCATCGCCCAGAATTATCTGTCAAGAAAACCACACGTACACTTCGTGTCTCATCAATTTGTTTTTTTTTTTTTTCAAGGAATAACCCTTAAGACAGGTTACTAAATTAATATATTCCATTCTTTAAAAGATTTCTCAGAAACGCCACGACGGTTATATTCGCTACCCGCGGATGAAAGCGATTATTGCGTACCGTTTTTGCATTCATTTGAAAAATGTTCTCGTTGCTCACATTCCACCCGTTATTCCGCAGTAATCCGTAAAATTCAGTGCAGTTATGAGTTACAAAATAAATTTTGTCATCTCCCTGTAGGCTGCTTTTTTCACCCCTCCCCCGGAAATTTCAGGACAATTTTCAACAGTAATTACCAAAAGGGAAATGCGTGTTATTAACTTTCCATTGTGGCCTATATCGTTACATGGTAGCAAACTGACAGCTGTCCGAGCAGGTTTTTTCGTTTGGAAGTTACTGCTTACCATTAGTCAGCAACCGATTACCAACGAGTTTTCGTTTGTACATGAGCTTGTGTTCAGATCAGTAAAATAATACGTTCAAAGTCTACAAATAATATAAAATACGTCATATTTATTTTATGCAGAGGAAGAATAACGTTAAATTACGTGTAACAAAAAAAATTCATCTTGTAAATAATATTGTCAATCGAGAAAGATAAAACGAGGTTTGTAAAAACTTGATGAGCTTTCAAGCATTAAAAACCGTTTTTGTAAAAAGTGTGACTTGTCTCCATCTTACTATAATTCTTTGTCGAAAGGATAAGGGGTTTAGTTTCACTGAATACTGAAAAGCTCTTGGAGGTTCTTAATCCAGGCTGTGAGGCTTCTGGTGGCTCCGCTGCTCTATAATGGAAAAATTCACTTTAGTTAACTTTCAGGTTTGGTGTTTATCTTTTTCAGCACTTGGACTTCTTTCATTTGATGGTCGGTTGTTATCCAAATGGTCTTCAAACTTAAAAAGCTAAAATCTTGTGGAAACGTTTTTGATTGCTTAATAAACTGAAAGATAAGTTTCCAGTAATTCAGGATTCCCTTAATCAGGCTTTGAACAACTGGGCCCGGCAGATGATATGAGAACTGACTCATAACGACCTCAAAATAGCTAGCGCATTAAGTGGGTGGGATCAGTGACCAGTCAACATTATTACAAAATCAAGCGTTCCATTAGTCGTAGCTAGATAATATTTCGGTTGCCAGCTGCTTGGTGGCGAACTTTTGTAACTGCGAGATGACCGCAAACCATTTTCTCGGATTTGCCGAGGCCAAAAAAGATCAGAATTTAGATATTTATATTATCATCCAGTTGATGTCAAATGTCAGTGCTTCTCTCCTCAACGCGAGCACAACTATACTCGTTCCTGTGGGGACGGACCATAACCTGTATAGGAAAATTCTGGGCGATAATGTTTAGGACGCCTCGTCGTGCTTTAACACTCGACGGAGGATATCTGTAACTGCAAGAGGACTGCTAGCCTCCCTGGCAGACGTATTTCCGGTTTTCCTTTCTCCCCACCGAAAAGTAGTTACTTCTTGGTGGACAGAAACGATAACCAGAAACACGTCTGCGTAGCATGATGAAGGACTGCTGGATGAAACGAGTCATGAATTCATGAATTGCCAGTATTTTAGAAATACAGATAGGTCTTCCGTTGAGACGAATTATCCATGGTAGTTGGTAGGTTCATCGTAGCCGGTTTTTTTCCCAAACAAGTCCCTGTCGGATGACCCGTGTCTCCTTTTAATTTTACTAATGTGTGCTAACAAATCGTCCCTTACCTGGAGCTGTTGTATCCCTCTGTGGTCAGAGCTTCCTTCCACTGCAAGTAGTTGAACCTGTCCTAGTCCATGGCTGCACATGGGATCCACCTTCAAAGTACATACCACTTTGCCGCTCTTGCCCAACATCACTCGGATGCGACCGTGATTTGGTTCCCAGTCCATCGCGTAACTGTAATGAAATTGAAAAAAACAAAAGCCCGAGTCGAGTCACAAAATACACCAATCAAGACATGGAGGGTCGAAAAGTTCATTTTCCTAGAAAGAAAATCCGACAATGTTTTGGCAAGCGAAGCGTGATTTTTCGGACGCGCAGCGGATGAGCGAGCGACGAAGTCGCGAGAGGTCGATTTGTCTGTCTTGAAAGGTTTTCATTTGCGTTTCGCGCTAAAAAGGGGATGACGTCATTCGCAAGTTCGGCAGTTGAATGGCGCAATCCGACGAAAAGAATCGAATATGTTTGTTTCTCCGAAATCGAAAGAGGAAATTTGTTTACTTTGTGCTAAAGGCATCAGAAACAAGACGAAATATAACGAAAGCTCATGTCAATCTCGAGTCACCGCTTGGAAAGGAGATCTCTAGTGATAGAAACGAAACACTAGTTCGTCCCGCGCGCTATCTACATGAGACGAAGGACTTTTGAGAAGTCTAAGAAATTTGCCACGAAGAACAGAACGAGTGCTGATTGGCTTCTAAACACCTACTTAACGACTGGTGAAAATTTCATTCTGTGAACGAAAGAGAGAAATGGTCCTAGCACTTAACTGGGCAATTTAAAGGGGCCATGTCACGCAAAAGGATGTAATTTCATGACACCCAAAATAACTAAAAAGTAGATTGAATCTTTGCAATAACCAGTCAAAACTGTTGAACAACATACAGAAATACAGCAAAAGGAAAGAGAAGCATGGATGGACAAAAATGGGAAAATTGAAACGGATTACATTTGGGTAAAATTGAAAAAACGTCGGCTCGACGTTTTTCAAGTTTATGGCAAATCGCCTGGACAAAGGCCGTTATTGCTCAGAATCGTCTTGTTTGTGATGCAAGGATAATTTTATAAGTAGAGGAAGTCCACCTTGCCATTTTCGAGTTTTAAACTCGTGATTAACTAAAGATTTCCCCTAAACACCCTAAAATAACGTGACAAAGCCCCATTAGAGTGCACCTAAACCCAAATATTTTTTGTTCCTAATATAAATCTTCCCATCCAAAGCAAACATGTGTCAGCATTGTTACCAAGAATTTCGCTTTTTCTGTGCCGTGCAAGCCCCGTAAACTACGCAGAATTAGCAGTAAGTTGGACCCAAAACCGTGATGTGAGAGGCATGGGTCTATTCTCGATTTTACGTCACAAACTGCTTTGCATTCCTGTTTTCAAAGAAATTTTGCATTGCAAATCAGTTTTCACATCATGTTCGTGGGTTCAAATTACTGCCAGTTTTGATAACTCTGTGCTTCTTGCCCAGCAGATAAAATGCGTAATTTTGAGGTAAGAATCGTCAAACATGTTTGCTTTCCGTGGAGAAATCAATTTTGTAGACTAAACATATTTGGGTTTAGGTGCACTTTAAGCAACGTTTTCTTATAAGTGCGATGATTATTTCTCTCTTTCGTCTATAGCCCGGACTTCATATAAATATATTTCTTTCTTACATTCTGTATTACAAGATGCACGATTTAACAAGATGACCCTCCTGCTAAATTACCGATTATCGACAATTCTTAATTTGCAGTGAATTATCTATTAGCGGAGCTTGGCGCACCGAAGGCGCTCGCGCGGAGCTCCATGGGTAAAAAATATGGTAACCCATATTTGGTTTTGGTCAACGTCAACCCCTATTGCAAACCTCGTTTTTTGGCGGGAACATCTTTGATATTGGACATCCATGTTATGGTTAATTGACACCTGTCAAAACAAGGTATTCCCTGTCCAGTACCACGCGATCACCTCGCGGGCTCAAGTTTAAAGCTCATCCATTTCAGCTTTTTTTAAAGTTGACCACTGACCAGGTACTGATCTTTGATTGGATCGCAAGCTCAAGCCAGGTTAACTTATTGTAAGAATAAACAATAAGGGAGCTCCGCTTTCAGGCTTGGCTAAATCTATTTATCAAAAACTTGATCATTGGATAATGCATTTCTAGTGTTTTGATTGGCTTAGCCATTATTGTATATGAGCTAATATACCTTATTATTCCAAAATTACCACATTTTACCATATTTGGTCAAGAGAACCCGCAAAGTATGAGACGGTAATACACTGAAGTGTCCCGGTTTGACCGGTTTAGAACAGAGCATATACGGACGGAACGGGAGTTTTTTTTCAATGAAGGAAATTGTTTTCATCACTATGCAAAGCCTGAGAATTAAGCCTGTCATCGCTTGGCACTCGTCATTTCGTTTAGCTAATCAAATAAAGGACATTTAGCTGGCTTTTTGTGATGTTTACATCGTTCGCTCTCGCCCTGAAGAAAAGATTATGCTTTTTTTTGTTTAACACTCCTACCAAATGAAATTGAAGGAAAATAACACCTTTTATGTAGTAGAATAATAAATCTCTTATTCCATGGTTTAACATATAATTCTCGCGGACATTTTGCTCATTGCTCGTATTTTTCCACGCCCCTGCAGGGCTCGGAAAAATACTACGCAACTCGCAAAATATCCGCGCGTATTATATTTGAATCCACGAATAAGATGTATATAATCTACAAACATCACCAATTGTACGCATCAGTTTTCTTGTATTTACAAAATAAAGTAGGGAAGATTTATCCATAATTAATGAGCGTTTTTAATAAAACAATTATTCCACTCGCGCTTGTTGGATATGAGATGTTTGTAGCCAACTCGGCGCTACGGGCCTCGTTGGCTATCTATCATGTCATATCCAACGTGCGCTCATGGAATGATTGTTAAATAAGGTAAAGGTAAAGTCTCTGCTTACGAGCCAGAAGGCCCATCAGGCCGGCGCTTATCTCCGGTTTCCGTAGCATGAAGTGACTAGGAGTATTTCTACTACCCCCTGGATGGGATGCTAGTCCATCGCAGGGTTACCCCAGCATTTCGCCGGTACCCATTTATACACCTGGGTGGAGAGAGGCAAAGTGAGAGTAAAGTGTCATGCCCAAGAACACAACACAATGTCCCCAGCCAGGACCCGAACCCGGACCACGCGATCCGGAGTCGAGCACTCTAACCATGAGGTTACATTCAAATCACATTCAAAGTTGTAGTTTAAATCACCGCGCCTCATACAACACTCTTATCGACAACGATATTCGTCATCACAATGGTCAAAATTTGTTGTGAACTCACTCGGCTCCGCCTCGTGAGTCCACAACAATTTGACCACTATGATGACGAATATCGTTGTCGATAAGAGTACAGACAACGCTGAATCATTTTCGATTTGTTAATTAGATTTTTTATTGTGCCTTTTCTCCTATAATCATAAAAATTACAATTTCCCAGGTTGAGATTGGTTAAAAAAACTCCTGTTTTTCTCTAATTCACTTGCCAAGTTGTTATCAGGCAGTTTGTTTTCGGACAGTTCAATAAGTCAATCACATTTAAAGTTGCAGTTTAAATCAACCAATCACATTCAAAGTTGTAGTTTAAATCAACCAATCACAACTCTGTTTTCAATCACCATATAACTCCTAAATTGGGGCTTTCTTTATTTCTTTCAGCACGGCATTAAACAATTTACGCTTCCGTCTGTTAATGTAAATTTTATGATTAATTGGTAAGACTCGTGATAGAGCGATTTTCAGTTCAGTGTCGAAAGTAATTAGCGAATTGCTTGGTTTTGAATTACTTCACTCAGTCATTGGTTCAAAGTTCTCGCGCCACTTTTTCAACCAATCAGAAGTGAAACGAAAACCAATCGTGGCTCGCGCGGGCACATTTTCCCGGGCTTGGTCGGCTACGTGTAATTACTTCGAGTTCTGATTGGTTTACTGGATTGTCTCCGTCTTTTTTGATTGGCCAAAGTAATTACTTTGGTTTTGGTTTTACGGCACTCGATTGAAATTCGCTCTAAACAAATCGGACTCCCGCTGCGCAGTCGACCGATTTTGTTATCACTCGTATGATTACAGACAGAATTGGACCGCTCCACTCAGTCCTATTACCACTTAAGGAAGATGCCTACTTACGCTCTGCTCACTCGAGATGCTCGGGTTTCCTATGAGAGGTACTTACTTACACAGGGATATTTTTACGCGGTTTAAAACTATACCGAGAAAGCTGAACTTAGCAAGTGCTCTTGGTATCCAAAAAAAAAAAAAAAAAAGAGGGTAACCATGCATTCAGAGATAATCAACCTTCAATATGGAAAAGAACGCCATACATTGCTTTGTTGATCACTTATCTTTGAAAAATGTTTGGTTACCCCCAATTTTCTTTTCGGGTTCCAATAACACTTGGTAAGATCTGCTTTTCCCGCATATTAATAAACCGCCCAAAAATAACTTTGAATTATTAGGCACCGTAAACTAAGGACCACGAACGTTTTCTTTCTTTTTCGGTAAAATACCTGTCTGCCAAACACCCGGGAGAAAACCAGCCATTACAAAATTGGATCCAATGTATATACAAACATTTTATTTCCCCAGTTCTGTATTCTCATATGAAAAAAAATATATATTCCAAGGTAGGTATCTCTAATTCGGATTTACGCTTATCGGTCATGCACCCATCAGCGACTCACTTGGCTTGAAGTTCTTTGATTTCCATCACGAGGCTCCTCTGTTTCCTGAAGAGCTCTTTTACTTGAAGGATAAATCCCACTACATCATTTGTCTCAACTGTACGACTGATGAGATCCTCGACAGCGAGGAAGTCCAGATTGACCTACCAAAACAGAACGGGGATAGAATCGGATCGTGTGGAAGAGACGTTAAGATAAACGACCGAGTTGTCATCGGAAACGTAAAGAAAAAAGCAACGTTTTCTCAAACGTTTCAAAAACTCATTTCAGTTAATGATAACTGAAATGAGAAAAACTGTGTGTGTGTGTGTGTGTGTGTGTGTGTGTGAAACGATATGAGGGAATATCAAAATTTACCATTGTACGCTTTATACGTTTTCCATGGCACTTGAGATTTGGTCATTTTTACGCTACAGATATCAAGTTCAAAATGCGAGAAAGAAATGTTCGCAAGTTCCAAACGCACGCGCAGAGCCATTCTTTTGCTTATAGAATGTTGTTGTTTAGTGGTGTTCTCGTCAAAGTCGTCGTCGTGAAGGACACCAGGGAGTTTAAGAAACAGGGACTTTAAGATCTACTACGGCGACGCTTATTTCCCTTTCGTAAACGGTCGTTGCCATTTCTCAGAACGGTCGTTGCCATTTGAAACGGTCGATGCTAATTTTTAGCTCTGAATTACACTCATTAGGTCTAAGAACTCAAAAGGTTGCAGTTACTGGGAGTTGTGTCTCGCTGGTCATATGAGTTAGGGTTCGGGTTTGGGTTCTGTTTAGGGTGAGGGCTACGAACCCGAGTTGAGTCTTGACATTTTCGGACTCTTTTTTTCCTCCAGTTTTTCTTTTATAAATGTTTTTTTTTTTTCCTTTTTTGTCTTAATTTTTGTTAATATTTTTTCTTAGTTTGTTTCTTTTAATTTTCTTCGAAGTGAAGTGTGTAGTCGACCGTTATAAATGGCATCGACCGTTTCAAATGGCAACGACCGTTTCAAATGGTAACGACCGTTTACGAAAGGGAAATTTGCTACGGCGACGGCGACGAAAACTTCACTTCAAAATGTAACTTTGCACAATTTTAAGTCTTTCGCGGTTATTTCATCTTGTTCACTTCGTACAATGTGGGTGAAATTATCCTACAATTGAATTTATAATAGCTGTTTTGGAGTAAAAATATAGAATGACAGATTCGCAAATGTACGCCCACGTTGTCCTTTAATTAAACCTCAAATTTGGTGATTTAACGTTGTTAGGGACCTTTAGCATCAGGTTTTTCATGGGAAACTGCAAACCGCAAAATATCGCGTGACCAAGGTCTTGCCGTCGCGTTTGCGGTTTGCAGTTCACGTTTTAACCGCGGAAAAGGCCTCTAGCGGTAAGTAACTAACGGCAAGGTTTTTTGCCACTAAAAATTGCATAGCCTCACGTTTAAAAGCACGAAGTAGCGTTCTATATCCACCTTCTATGTGCTAGTTAGATTTTTGAACTCGAATGAATGAAGTATTTATATTTTTTGGGCGATCAAAGTGATACACTTCCACTTGACAAAAAAAAACATGGCGGCATCAAGCCGAACTCCTTGCTAAAGTTCGAAAGCCAGGAAACCTGAAACTGCAAACGGCTAACCGCAAACCGCAGTTTGCGGTTTCCCGCGAAAAACCTGATGCTAAAGGTCTCTAATGTCATGCAGAGTACGGCAATAAAATGCGTGCCGCACGATTCTTTTTCCTATTTTAACCAATCATATTATTGCTTTCTGGCGTTGTCATAGCCGTAGCCGTCGTCGTTTCTTAAACGAAAACGTCACCTCGAAATATCACTTTGCTTTATCATAATTCTTTCGCGGTTATTCTATCTCGTTCACTTCTTACAATTTGGGCGAAGTATCCTAAAAATAAATTGGTACGAGCAGTTACAAAGTGAAAACAGAGAATGAAAGATTCTCTGTTGCATGCTCACGTTGTCATCAAAACCTCAAATTTGGTGATTTCACGTCGTCGTTATGCAGAGGACCGCAAACATACTTGCTAAAATCCGTGCTGCACGTGCAGCACAATTATTTATGCTCTTTGAACCAATGATATCATTGTTTTGCGCCGTTGTTGTCGCCATCGCCGTCGTAAAATCTTAAGCTCCCTAATGACGACCGCTACGGCTACGACAACGCCATAAGACAATAATATCATTGGTCAAAAAGAAGAAAAATAATCGTGCTGCACGTGTGGCACGCATTTTATTGATGTACTCTGCATAACAACAGCGTGAACGCACAAATGCAATTGTTATACCTCCCAACTCAAATACGTTTCCTGATTGGAGGAGAACGTGTAACGTGCCATTGGTCAAAACTCAATGACGCCCTAGGGCGAACAAAACTCAATGACGCCCTAGGGAAACAACACCTTGAACTTTAGACTTGCACGTGATCAGGTCGTGCATCTTGAAACCGCGGCAAATTTGTATGCCAGCCGCGTCAAGCAAATAATTTTAGGGACTTTAAGATCTGCGACGCGACGCGACGGTAACGAAAACGTCATTTAAAATTGCAAGTTCAGGTTTATTAATCTTTTTCGTCGTTATGTCGGCTTGTCTAACTTCTAAAAACTAGTGTAACTCCCCAGGAACTGAATTAGGAGGTGCGGTATTGAATATACGACAGAAAATTCAAATTCGCTGCCTTTTGTTCACGTTCTCCGTAAAACTTGAGAATTGGTCATTTCACGTCGTAGATTTGCCGAAAACGTGAAAGAAATGTACAAAAATGAAAAATGCACGTGCAGAGCGTGCAAAGCTATTGTTTTTGCTCATTAAATATGCAAAATTTGCGACGTTTTCGTTGCTGTCGCGTCCTAGATCTTAAACTCCCTTTTTACGCAGTCATGACAGCTAAACGATTTCAAACTCTATATTTTGAGTTGGGAGGTTCGCCTCGGGGAACATTGAGGTCTCGGGGAAACAAAACTCACTGTTTCCCTTGGGACCAGTCATTAAGTGCTTAATCTTTCATTCTGTATTTTACTCTGAAACCGCTCGTATAAATTCAATTTTACGATAATTCGCCCATATTGTACGAAGTGAACGAGATTATAAAACCGCGAAAGACTTAGAATTATGCAAAGTTGCATTTTGAAATGACGTTTTCGTCGACGTAATAGATCTTAAAGGGTTTCCACGTGACGTCATCGCCGCCATGTTGGTGGACGAAAACAAAAGATCTCTCATTACCTTCCTTTGTTCGTCCACCAGAAGTCGTAGATTTCTCTATTGTTATTGGTGTCTCTGGAGGTTGGTTGAAAACGTCCTACACGGGCAACAGTTTCCTTCAACTTGTCTCGCAACATTGTTGCATTGCAAGTTGAAACCCTTTGTTGCTCGTATTACCGCGTGAGTGACCAACTTGTCTCGCAGCGAAATATAGTGTTGCAAGTTGAGGCGTCGTGTTGCGAAAAGTAGACTCGACTTCTACTTTCTGCAACAAATTTTAGCTTTGTTGCTCGTGTTACCAGGCCTCGCAACAAGTTTAAATTCAAAGTTTGTGATTGGCTGTCAGCGAAGCGCGGCTGCGAGGCAAATTTTTTAAAAAATGGCGGACGGAGAAGACGAGCTTGAAGCTGTTGAAGTAGACCAGAAACTCTCGGA
Source organism: Montipora capitata (assembly GCA_949126865.1). Lineage (NCBI taxonomy): Eukaryota > Metazoa > Cnidaria > Anthozoa > Scleractinia > Acroporidae > Montipora > Montipora capitata. The sequence goes on along the minus strand of OX421451.1, from coordinate 14,482,714 downwards.
AAGTCAGAAACTTGCCCTGTGCAAAGATCTATCGTAGTCTTTGGGACACCTCGTATGTCCCTTCAAAAAGCAAGCAGCAAAAGGAAAATAGGAAGAAGGCTTGGAGGAACTGTCACAAAAAATACAACTTATCGCCGGGCTGTCGTAGTCTTTGGGACACCTCGTATGGAAATCCATTGTCGCATGTAACCTTTCGATTTCGTTTTCGAGACAAGTTGTTCACGCACGCGGTAATACGCGCAACAAAGGGTTTCAACTTGCAATGCAACAATGTTGCGAGACAAGTTGAAGGAAAATGTTGCCCGGACCTTAAAGACTGGTTTACACGTACGACACAGGCAAGCCATAAGCACAAGGTGTCATACGCAGGCGCAGTGAACAAATATTTTGGCGCCAAAATTTGAAATCCAAAAGGAGATGCTTAGCGACGAGGAGATGTTGTTGCTTTCTCTTCTAATGCGAAGAGAAGGAGCAATAAAAGAGAAGCCAAAAAGGGTTTGGGTAAGGGAATCCTTTCGTAAACGGAAAGAGCAAGGCGAGTTTCATAACCTGGTGAGGTTCAGGTATGAAATAAAAATGACTTTCAATAACGTTAAACAAAATCTTGTTAAACATTTTTAAGAAGCAAGCTTGTAAATTAGAAAACGAGCTCCTCTGTTTTTTTGTGCTTGTGCTTGGCTTATCCTGGTTTACACAGGTGACGCAACGACACAAGCATAAGCACAAGAAAAGGAACAATTTCCTTATCTTGTGCTTCCGTTGCCCCGGTTTACACGTTGGTTTCTTGTGCTCATCCTTGCATCTTACATGTAAACAAGCCTTAAGCACTAGCCAAACGAGAAAGAGAGCTGACTGAGTTAAACGTTTCGCTCTCGTTTGGCCAAGAACTCTCATCCACTCTCGGCTACTCACATCGACTCTCGAGAGCTGTCATCGAATTTGAACCTGGCTTGCTCAAAATTTTCATGAGAGTTAGCGAGAGAGTTTTGCGGTCAGCAGTTACTGTTTTTTTCCAGCGGCCTCAGATAAAAAAGGAAGAAAAAATATGGCGTCGGATTCGGGGACAAAGGACAATAGGCCTTTTGCAACTAACGATCACCTGGTACAAAATCCGCCATGCTGGAGGGCAAGCTCATTATTATTCCCCCACTGGGACATTAAAACAGAGACCTGAACCAGTCAAGCTTGACTTGCCTTTATTTTAATGTCCCAGTGGGGGAATAATAATGAGCTTGCCCTCCAGCATGGCGGATTTTGTACCATGTGATCATTAGTTGCAAAAGGCCTATTGCCAAGGCTAAAAATATACCAGCTACCTTGTCGTCATATTTACGTCAAAAAGGGTTTTCCCTGGGTGGTTACCAGGCTCTCTCTCTCTTTTCACGGTTTGCGCGTGAACTCTCGACAAGCTCTCGTCAATTCTCGGTCTCGTTTGGCCAACTCTCGATGACGTTTGCATGATAATAGAGCTCAATTCCCGGAGGATTAGTTGGGGATACCAACATGGCCGCCGTTCCGTTGTTCAGGAACACTAACATGGCCACCGTGACGTCACGTGAAAACACAGTTCATTTCATGAACGGGTAAGAAATGTACGTATGGGGTAAAACGTACGTATGGGGTGTGCAAACCTTTTGCTCATTAAGTATATTTTTTGCGTCTTTTTCGTAGCCGTCGTCCTTGCTTAAACACGAAGACGCGCTATGTATTGGTACCTTACGCACATGCGGATGAATTGTCAATCAACCGTGTACGCACACAAAGCTCTGTAATAATTTGTACAATTGTTGGTTTTCACTCACGTGTTAACAGCCATGTTTTTCAACGAAAACAAAACGAAGCGTTTGCATAATAATAGAGTTAAATTCCCGGAGGATTTGGTCGGGGCACCAACATGGCCGCCTTTTCTTTGTTTAGGGGCACCAACATGGCGGTCGTGACGTCATGTGAAAACCGAGAATTAGAAATCCCTTTACGGGAATATGTCCGTAGTGTGTTATATATGTCTTAAGCGTGGTTCCCACTTGTGCGATAAGCACAAGTACAAGCATAAGCATAAGAAAAATCGTGAGGGAACGGTCGTAAAATAAGCATTAACAAGCATAAGCATAACCACAAGAAAAGGAAATTTTCCTCTCCTTGCGCTTGTGCTTATCTCACGCTTGTGCTTGTTTCACACTGAAGTGGGAACCAGCGTGAGTTAAGCATAAGCACAGACACGACTATTAGCACGCCATCTTGAATCTTATTAGATCTCCCCCGTATACCAAATTTTCCTCGGCTTGTTTTTCTGTGTGAACGTCGCAAAACTCATCCTTGTGCTTATCGCACAAGTGGGAACCGGGCTTTACTAACCCAGTTCGAGGTCCGTTCTGTAAAATTACGGCCAAGCGCGAAGGGGAGGGGGGCTTAATAGAGGATTTACGGTAGTAAATATTTAATCGCTAAAATACAGGATTTTAGTCAGTACCAATATTTTATTGATCCAGTTGGGAATGGTTTTCTTTGTCTTTTCATTTTCCTGCAATTTGATTGGTTGCCTTAAACAAGCCTTGGAATCTGATTGGTTGTTTTGTTTTTGGGCTATCCGTCTTGCTTGAATGGACTTCTCAGACGAAAGCGTTGCGTGAGGCGACCCCTAGCGCGTCTTTGTGTTAAAGCTCCTTAATGTTCCCCACTGATAGCCTATTTAGATGATGGCGGAATTTACTTCCAAGACCATCATAGCCGAAAGATCACCCTAGTTTATGGAACAAACTTTTGCGTTTTTAACGAAGCATGATAGAGCAGTCAAGGCTTTGCAAAAATTCTTAGAAAAAAAAAAAAGAAAATCCGTCGTTGTAATTTCATGAATTTCATACATCTTCCAGCATAGACCAGAATACTTCCTGAGGCTACTATTGTCAGGCAAGTTATCACCAATTGTCTCTTTGTTCCCGGGGGCCCTTTTCTTGAGAGTTCCACCCCGAAAGAGCCACTCACGAAACTGCGATACAACTGTTTTCAGGGGAGACCCTGCAGCTTTCCAGACGCGGTATGTGATAGGAGAACGAAAGAATAGCCCTTTTGACGAAACAAAAGCCCTGATAACAAAAGAGGCTGCAGGTCACAGGGCCAATGAAAATAGCAGTCTGGAATAGGCACAGCATTACTCGTTGAGAGGACTGGTCTTTTAATGAGTTTTCAAAATAAAAGAGATAGAAAAAGGATTGTGGCGTTTGACGATTTAAAAACACTTTGATTTTAAGATACGGAGGGAATTGTCCCACCAGAGAATTTAAAGGATTTTCGAGAAAAGGGATGTAGGAGAGCAGAAACCTATAAATGATAGAGCCTTTGGTAAAAGCACACTGGTCTTGGTTGTAAAATGACGCCATTTAACAAATAGATTCCATGCTGCCGTGCGTCTGTTCAGTAATAGGGGGCTTGAGCAGGAGACGTTTTTAAGCCACCGATGTTTACCGCCAGGACAGCGGGCTCTCTCAGATTTTTAAACTGATTGTCTCTAATTCGCTACTTTAACAAATCCAACAGAACAGTTCATTTTGGGGAGTTTTCCATTAAAACAATGGATATCCAGTGCAAATTAAGCATGATACAGTACCAAGAGTAAATGATTTGTATTGCTTTTCGTCAAAGAACCCCCCCCCCCCCCTCCCTCAAAGCGTATTGCATTATGGGAATGGCAAAGTAGCGAATAGTCAAAATATACTTAGCAGTATAAATGTGTTAGTGTCAAGACAAATTAAAATGTGGCAAGAACAAGAAAGTGGCGGCACCGATGTTCTTACAACATTTTGACGTCTTCTGTGATTCATTACTGAATAGACGATCGGCAACATGGAATTTATATGATAAAGAATGATGAAGCTAGCTATGCGCCAGTCCTCCTATAGATCATAGGTGAGAACCAATCAAAATGCGCGCATTATTAAGCTTATAATATAATAGGCAAATAGCCCACAGGGACAGAGATTTTCGGCCTACTACCTTTGCTCCCGCGAACACGGCCTGTCTCCCTCCTTCCAATTTAAATTTGATAGTCAAGATAAGAGGGGTGCCAGGTTCATCCAGTCCGGGTTGTGCATCACTGGGTATCTCCAACACAACACAGTCTCTTTGAATACTCTGTACATGGATACCTCCTAGGGTACTGTACAACTCTGTGGCCTCGGCAAACCTTGAGATGAAAAAACTTGCATGTCAATCCGCTGCGCATCAGGTCAACCTGATCTGCTATGCAATTCATTACATCTAAAAACGAGCACTGGATCCTTCGAGACAATTCCTTCTCAGTTTCTGGTTATGGAGGAAAGAGAGAAACTTATGCTCGTAAATGGACAATCCTACTATTATTAGCAAACATCCACAGGGACCTTAAGCCCGAGTTCAACCGTGTCAACTTGGCTGTAGAAGTTAGCTGATCAAAAGTCGTTCCACCTGTGAATAGCTTATCTACTGTTTGGGAAATAAATTGGTATAAACGAAGCTGTCGACAGAAAAATCGTCTAGTACTCGCGTCCTCCACGAAACCTCAAATTTGAGAATTGTACATCGTTTATCAGAGGGCCTACAAACAAATGTAGAGAAATGTAAAACGGACCTTCCCCCAGATCCCGGTTGTGTCATCTTGCCGGCTTTAATCGGGATTATTTTGCGTTGTTGTTGCCGAAATCATCTGAGGTATTGTTACCCTTTTTGATACGTTCACATCGTTATTAGGATTTTGGTCATCATGGTGAGGTAAAATGAAAATGTATAAAACATAACTCGGAGAACTCTGAACCAAAATGGATTTTCTTAGGCCGATACTATCGACACTCATGGCGCAAACTCAATTTTCCACCCAATGCAAGCCTCTGTGTGCCACAATGTCATACCCTGCCATTTCATTAAACGGGGTTCACATTTTGCTCAGCGACAACAACACAATGAAAAAAAAAATTAAAAACTATTTGTAAAAAAACAAAAGGAGGCATGACTCTCACACACAAATTGAAAAATAGTGTTAATAAGCAGTAGCAACGCCAGGAAAAAACGTAATAATAATAATAATAATAATAATAATAATAATAATAATAATAATAATAATAATAATAATAACAACAACGACCGTGACAACAACAACAAATTGTTCACCATTGTCTGATAGCCCCCTCGAGTTGTTGGTTTTTTTGTTTCATGGCTTGCTGTTTTATGAAGTCTTGCGTTGTCTCATTGGCAAAGTCCTGAAGGCGGCTGATTTCATCCTGTAACAAAGCTTTGCAGTGTTCAAGACTTGAGATAGATGTTTTACATTCCTCAATGACTACGGCTGTTTCTTGCTGCATGCAAAAAAGAAAGACACCGTTATCGTAATAACCAGTACATGATGCAAATATAGGAAATCGTATGAACGTGAGTGCATTTTGGGATGTTTTGAAAGTTCTCAAAATTGCACGATTCGTAATTGGGACTTTTTAAACTGAGATCTGCGATGCGCGCGCGGTGCGACGCGGTCGTCAACGAGAACCGGGGCCACAAAACAAGAATATCATTAGTTACAAGAGGAAAAACAAGGCCCGGTTCAAACGTCGAACTTTTCATGTGCCGAATCTAATGCAAATGAGAAAAATCTATTGTTTTCGCTCATTTGAATTAGATTTGGCACATGAAAAGTGCGACGTTTGAACCGGACCTAATCGTGCTTCACGTATTTTAGCACACGTGCTTGCTGTACTGTGCACAACAACGAAGTGAAATCACCAACTTATAGGTTTTTACGACAACGTGAGCGTACAAATACAAACCTTTCACTCTATATATAATTTTCACTCTGAAACTGCTCGTACCAATTTGTTTTTAGGATACTTCGCCCACACTGTAAAACGTGAGCGAAATGGAGTCATCACAAAAGACATAAGACTGAGCAGAGTTATATTTTGAGGTGACGTTTTTGTCGGCGTCGCCGTCGTACGTAGATCTTTAAGTCCCTATATTAACTTTCTTAAACAACGCGAGTCTGCTATCGAGACAACTAACAAAACATCGCCAGGCAAGCCTTTGATACACGTGCCTTCTTACATTCGCTCACCTGTTTCGCTTTCAACTCCTTGAGCAAGTCTCCATTTTTCTGAGAACAAAAAAAACAGAAACGAGAAAAAGCCCCGAAGGTTAGCTAGAATGATGTCATTAACGGTAGCTAGTAAACTCCAAGCAAGCCAAAAATCGCGTGAAGTGATTAGCTCAAAAATCACGCGTCAAATTTTTATCCAATCATGACAGCTAAAAGTAACACCATTCATGACTTGTAAGAGTTCATTTTCCCGCGCTTGGCTCTTGTACGTTATGATTGGCTCGTTTGGCTGTCTCTGTCTGTTGCAATAGGCCACTTCGGAAAATACCATAATACTCTTTGTTTGTCCCCCCAAATTTTGCATAAGCATTGTTTTTGTTTTCTCTTGAGACAGTTGTAAGTCCCAGGAGAAACTGGAAACAATGCTTATGCAAAATTTGGGGTGACAAACAAAGAGTATTATGGTATTTTCCGAAGTGGCCTATTGGTTAGATATTAATAAAGAGACGTGAATTTATCGAAAATGACTCGGGCATACTCGGGAAATAGGTTCGTCTCCTCTTCGGAGCTTTAGGGAAATTCGAATATTCCCGAGAGTCATCAGTGCTAAAAATAAATATCTTTCTTCCTAATTAAAATTACTTTGGCTTTAGATTTTCAGCACTAAAGTGAAAACCACCGTCTAGCATCGCAGTCTCACATTGTTTAATGGCACCGAAACGCCACGAAAGCAAACTAAACAATAATATACAATTACATGCGTCTGTTTTCCACAAAAAGAGACACAATTTGTGTGCCTGAAGAACACGCACTCCTTAGTAATTCGTTTCTAGTAGCCCACAATGGGGACAAAATTCCTTAAGACGGTAAAAAAAACAACAACAACGAAAATACAGGAAAAAACACCGTTTATGTAAACCGAGTGATAACAATATTGTTACTAAAAGCATACTGTTACAAAGACACTTTAGGACGAACAGTACAGAAAATCAACATTAAGGGGGCCGGAGTGAAATAGATTGATCCACATCATCAGTCGCAAAGTGTCCCTGGAATTTAAACCTCCATTGTAGGGGTAACCATCCCCACACCCACGAGAAAATAACTTTTTTTTTCTCGGGAGTGGGGAGGGTACGGCTCCACGAAAGCTACGTTTATAGCAAGAAAAGATGTTCCAGTTTCATTAGTTTAAGATAGCTTTACTCGAAGGTGTAACATTTTTTGACGCAGAGGGCCTTACTCCTCATAATCTGACTTTTTCAAAAAAGGAGGAAATCTTTAGAGGAGAAATTTTAAACCGAAGTAAGGAAGGACTCCACATTTTGAGGCATTGAGATAATTCTCTGCAGTTTTCTTGAGATGTTATGTTGCTTTGAAAAACTTTTTTTAAAAGCCACGGTTAATTAAAGTTGGGAACAGGGTAAGCTAAAATTCATAAGAAAATAATTGGCAAATTTGTTATTGTTCAATTGAAAATCGATGTTTGTACATTGAATGCAAAGAACGCTCTATCGTTTGTACAAGCGCATTAATGTTTGTCTTGTTCTCACTAACGCCGTCCAGGAATGCTAATGAACTTCAAACAGTGTAATGAAGATGTTAATGAATGGTTTATACACTTTTATGTTTCTATTGATTTTCAAGATGGTGTTAATGACTTGAATGTTAGCGCAAATGAAAGTATGTTTTTCCCTTTTGTATGCCGAATGACGACGCATAAGAATGCCTAAAAATGTTATTGAATGTAACAAAAATGCAAAAATCGTGATTGAATCTGAGTTACGTGCAATTGTTCGTTTTTTGTCGCTCATGAATGTATCTTCGCGCTATTGGTCGTCACTTCACGCAAATGAATGTGTATTTTCGCGTAATGAACAGCAAAAGCAAATACTTATGACGTCAACACAAATTTGATTTCATTCTCCCACCTTTTGCTCGGTTATGGACCACATCATGTGCTAATCAAAAAGCATTTTTAAGGAGGGGGGGGGGGGGGGGAAGGTTGTGAAGCAGACTACGATTGGGACAAATGACAAAAATTATTCCAGGGAAAGAGTTTGCCGAGGTTATTGAGTCACATTAAAGGGGAAATTTTTGCTTTTATGCACAAATGATTTGCAAGGAAGAGTCGCGTTTAGAACACGAGGGCTACTGACTTGGGCTCTTCACTTGTCCTATAACAAGCAGAATTATCAATATTACGTGAATAAATCACTACCCAGCGGATAAATTATGGTAGCACTTGAATATATTTATTTGTGATTGATTTAGTGGAATGTGTGACCGACCTTTCAACGATCCATGGCTGATTGATAATTGGAAGGGCGGAATTTGTTCGGACCCGAAAACCAATCAGTTACAAAACTCCAACGGCTAGCTTTGATAGGCTAGTCTTTTAAGGTTGTTTTAAGATAACAAATGGCAAAATGATTGTGGAGTTTGAAAACCAGTCGGCCCTCAAGATACAGAGCAAATTGTGACCCCGAGAAAAGCCCAGACTTCCGCGAAACCTGCCTCTAAACACTTCAGAACAAAATGAGCCTGTGTTAGTTCTAAATACATTCCAATAACCATTGCTGGGGAAAAATATTACAAGCTTTTGATTTTATTTCATTTTGTTAACCTTTATTTCATCATTGCTAAAATTATTTCGGTGATCACGAATACGCTATTTTTATTTTCGTGACAAATGCAAAACAGGCAAAGTTTTAAACCCCTCAAGGCTCAATTGATTCAAATTTCAAGGGATGTCAACTGCCATTTTCATACACGTCAATCTGTTTGACCTAACGGTGTAACCTTTCCGAATTCCTGTTTCTCTTTGGTTGGAAGCAAATGTTCGCTGGGTAAAAAATTTCTCGGGCAAAAGACTGTGCTGGCGCTTTCATGGCAAAACTCTCAACTCTTGTCAACTTTTGAATCATCTTCGCCTCATTGCGGATTGTTTAGACACGCAAGAGAAAATCTGTTGCATCGCTGTAAAATTTGCATCGCGTTGCTTCAAAAACAACAAGCGGAAGTGGCGAAAGGAAGGCTACGGAAGTTTCTTTCGAAAGTGGATTGGTGGCTTTTTTAATTCAAACACACTTTAAGATCAAACTGAGAGAAAAATTGCGTTGCACAGCTCACTAAATTATGAGTTGGATGCGAGATCAAGAGCGTTTGTCACGCATATTGCTGGAAGAACTAAAATGCCCGATCTGTCTCGGCGAATTCGTGGAGCCAAAGAGCTTGTCATGTTCCCACGCGGTGTGCAGAGAATGCTTATCAAATATGGTACAAGGTGTGGACTTCGGTGGGAATTGTTTTGTACGGTGTCCCACCTGTCGCCTCCGCACTGACATTGATTTTCCGGGGGGAATCGACAACCTGCCAACAAACTACATCGTGGCAAGCTTGATCTCTGGGAATAACAGAGCCAATGAGATCAAGGAGCTTGAAGACCGCATCAAGAGGGGTAGGCAGGCTTTAAGCGTGAGGAGGGAGTTAATAACAGAGATTGTAGACATGTCAGAGGGTCTGAGCCACCAAAGAGAGCAAGTCGAGGGCGATATCAGACAGCACGCACAGAAAATTGTGCAAATGGTGCGAGACAGTGAGGAAAGCATTATACAAGAGTTGAATACGACAGTAGCGAGACAGCAGCGGGAATTGAGACAAAAACGAGAAGCACTGGAAAAAATGACGAGTTGCGCAAATGAAATTTTCCAAGGCATTGAAGAGAAGGTCAACACCTTGCCCACAAGAAAACTAATCGAGGAGAAAAGTTCCATTTTGTCACAACTTGTAGATATTGACGCTATAGAACTGGCAATCGGTATACCAGAAGTGGTAACCATTGGATTCATTCCAAACATCAGTGAAAATGATGTTGAGCACTTAACAGCACTGGGGAGAATAGAAATGAGCGATGCTCAAGACCAATCCGCTTTGGGTCAGGTAGTTCCAGATTATTCAAACGACAATGTACAAATCAGTGCTTTTGGTTCAAGTGGCAATGGCAAAGGGCAATTTATGCTCCCATGGGGTGTGGCTGTTCGCGATGATGGCTGCATAGCAGTGGCTGACCATGTAAACAACCGCATACAAGTGTTTGACAATCAAGGTGTCTTTCTACAAGCTTTTCCCGACAGTGAGACTGAGACCGTTAGACTTCCAACTGGAATTGATTTTGACCTCGATCACAACATGGTCACCTTTGATCGGCAAAAGCGGGAGATTAAAGTTCTGGACTCCATGGGGCAGTTAATCAGGAAGATAAGCAAAGATGGAGACTTGAGTGACATGGTGGAGGGGTTATCAATTGACTCCGAGGGGCGGATCATTGTAACTGATGCCTCCACTGAACAAATTTTGGTGTACCACCACAGTGGAAATTTGAGCCTTAAGTTTGGAGCAACTGGAAAAAACAAGTTGGGACGACCATCATGTGCAGTGTTTAACCGTGGTCGCTTTATTGTATCTGACACTTTCAACCACTGCCTCAAGGTGTTCAATCGTCATGGCATCTACCTACAACAGATTGGCAGACCCGGTAAAGAGGCTGGGCAATTTTGTCATCCAAGAGGTCTGGCAGTGGATGCATCAAATAACATCCTAGTTTGTGATTCAGGAAACTGTCGAGTTCAAGTGCTTGACTGTGATGGAAACTTCATCAGGAGTTTTGGCAAGCAAGGTCATGAAGTAGGCAACTTTTCCATGCCATACTCCATTGCCATTGGCAAGCAGAGTGAAGTCATAGTGTCCGATTGCAGTAATGATCGCTTGCAGATCTTCAAATTTCCCTTCCTGTAAACCACTGCACTTTGAATTGCCTTTCTAAAGTTCTCGGAATTATTATTAATAACAAATGTGGTTTGGTAGAATAATTATGGGACCATTTTGAACAATGAAGGAAAACTGGAGATGTAGCAGTTTCCTCCTTGGTGTAAACACATTTGTGTGTTTAAATCTCTGTGCTCTTAGAGCAGATTTACTCAAAAAGGTAGGCATGAAATTCTCTGGAAATAAGAAAGGTCCAGTGTGGGACAATTGTCCCTCAAAAAGGTCTGTTTTTAGGCCCCCTAACAATTACAAAAACAATAGTTATAAACTTGAAATTCTTTAGGTTGACAACCAAGAGAAAAACAGTACTGAAGTCACAAGTCAGTTAAATGTATCTACACCGTGCAGTAAACTGCAATATATGTCGTTCGAGACTAACGCTAATGACTTAATCACTGTAATATGAAGATTCCAAACTTATAATGGCTTACGTCACAGTAGGTCGTTAGATTGTGAACATTTTCGTTGTAAGCGGAAGCAGATCGAGAAGCCACCGGGTGACTATACATTTGATATTTAAGACCTTGTTTCTGCTTTGTAATCATTACTTATAATGACGTCCATATTTCTTAGATTTCGGACGCACTCTTCCTCACGTATGCTACTGAATAAAATGGAACTGTGGTAAGCCTGTGTTTCAAACCGATGGTGTTAAATGTTACAATACTTAGTTTTTGGCATCTAAGTAATCATAATATTGTCATTACAGAGTGACCATTTTGTATGAAAAATACAATCCTTAATTGTCAACTAGACATCTGGCCCCAGCTGTTCAAAAGGTGGATAACTCTATATCCACCGCGGGATAAATTGCTATCCATTGGATAGCGCAATTGGTCTCGCAATGACTTATCCACTGGATAGTAATTTATCCGGCGGATAGCACTATCCATCCTTTGAACTGGGGCGTGGGGCCCGTTTCTCAAAAGTCCCGAAAACTTTTCGGGCCCGAAAAGCCATTTGTGAAAGTGCCAGCCGCTTGATTTGGAAAGCCGATGTTTTGACATGTTTTCAAGGTAACAAAAAGAAAAGAAAAGTGACTGTGAAGTTTGACAACTTAAATCCTCTCCGTTCTTGAGATACAAAGAGAATTGTGACACCCGAAAATGGCCCGTAAAGTCTCGGGACTTTCGAAAAACAGGCCCCTGGCCCCAGTTTTTCGAAGGCCAGATAACTTTATTCGGTGGGTAAGTCACTATCCAACCGATTCAGTCTGTGCAATGATTGAAGTATGTGCTCACGAAACAGTGGATATGCATACTTGAAGCACATTTAAGTAAAGGCGTGTTCAAAAACCTTTGTCAACGTGTAACGCAAAAAAAAAAAAGATTATTTGTTACACTCTGGATAGCGACTTATCCACTGAATAAAGTTATACAGCCTATGACCAACTGGGGACTGATGCACAGTAGCTTTCAACTCTTGCATTTGAGAAAAAAAATCAACAAAACTCAATTCCAATTTCATTGACATGAAAACTCAATAAAAGGGTGAAAACAAGTTTACAACATTTGCGATAAAGTTGAGTTACTCTTCCATGACCGTTTAGTCTATTTTCCATGTTGTGTATTTCCTTAACATTTCCTTTTGAACGAACCTCTGGTATCTGACTTCCATCCCTGCTGTATCATTGGGATAGTGACGCGGAGGGCCTCATAATCAGACATTTTAGGTCTTTAGGGGAGGAATTTGAATAGCAGTAAAGAAGGACTCCAGGTTTTGTGGCATTGAGATACAGGTATTGGGGAGCTTAAGCACGCGTGTTTTTGAGACGCGGACGGCAACCGGAAAAGAACATTTCGCGTTCCAGGACAGTGGTTTCTCCCACATTTTTACACTAATCATCTCTAATGGAGAAAAGATACTTGGCAATGTAAATGTGGTTGTGTGAGAGACAAGTTAAAAGGAAAAACAGCTCACTTCCGGTTGCCGTCCGCATCTCAAAAACGCGGGTGCTTAAGCTCCCTAATTTTCCGCGGCAACGTAAACTCCGAGGGCGCTCGTCACAAACAGTTCATGCGAGTAATTTGTGACGCCAACACGGATTTGATTTGCTGGGTTATTCTCTACTTGCACACCCCCAAAATTTTGCATGCAATTTCTCCTAGGACATCAAGTTGTCGTAAGAGAAATCGAAAACAATGCCTATGCAATTTTTTTGGGCGGTAAAAGAGGTGTATTATGGAATTTGTGCAAGCAGACAAGGGGCCATATCGGGCCAGTTTTTCCACCTTTAGAAGCTGTTAAAAAGCATTTTACGGGAAAAGGTTGTGAAGAAAACTACGTTTGAGACAAAGGACGAAAATTATTATAGAGAAAGAGTTCGCCGTGGTTGTAAAGGCACCTTTAATAATGGGAAAGGTTTTTGCTGATTTGCCAGGAAGAGTTGAGAGAAGGTCTCTGAAAACAGACCTGTGATACAAAAAGCAGAATTATCAATGTTTGCCTCTCCGCTGCGCACGCTAGGAATTTGATGACATAAAGGTTGCTTACCATTCACCCAAGAATCCCGAAAATTCGGTTAAATGTCAAATGTAAAAAAAAAAAAAGAGTCATTTTCCCGATAATCAGTTTGGAAAGTGTGGAGTATCGGTACGGAATTTCGGAAAGTTTCGTACCTCGTACCATTTTACGGATTGAAAGAAGTATTTATTTGAAGTGCGGGTAATAGGCGAAAGATTGAAGTCAGCCTCGCAGTTAACCTCAGTTGGTAGAGCATAAACCACTTTCATAAATGGCGACCACTTTTACATTCTTTTGTATTTATTTTAATTAGACCTACTACCCTCATTTTGAAACAAATATTCTTTTGAAATTTGCTCGTTGGAGCGAGGTTAGAAGGGCTTGTTAGCATTAAAACAAAAGAATATTTTATATTTTAATTTCGTCGGATTGGTCGATATGCTTACCATTATCCAACGGCCACCCAAACAGGAATTTTCCAAGAAATGGTAAGCACACCAAAAACCTCTCTACTGAGAGACAGAGGGAATCGGTGACACCCGAGAAAGGCCTGACAAGTTCCCCGACTTCCGAGAAACGGGTCACTGAACATTCCAGAACAAAACGAGCCTGTGTCAGTTCTGAATGAATTCCAATAACCATTGCTGAGCGAAAAGAAAAAAAGCCTGTCATTTTATTTCACTTTGTTAACTTTTACTTCACCAATGCCAAAACTATTTTGGTGATCGCGAATACACGTAGACGATTTTTATTTTCGTGACTAATGCAAAACAGTCAAAGACGGTTTTGAACTCCTCAAGGCTCGATTCTTAGAAATTTCAAGGCATGCCAACTACAATTTCCATACAGGTAAACCTGTTTGACCTAACGGTGTAACCTTCCTTCTTCGTTGGCAGCAAGTCTCTGGTGGGTTAATTTTAACATTTTGTTCGGTGCATTTTGTTCGGTGCTTTGATGACAAAGCTCTCAACTCTTCTCAACTGTTGAATCATCTTCGCCTCATTGCGGATTGTTTCGACACGCAAGAGAAAATCTGTTGCATCGCTTTGCTTCAAAAACAACAAGAGGAAGTGGCGAAAGGAAGGCTACGGAAGCTTCTTTCACGGAAAAGCTCGAAAGTGATTTGGTGCCTCTTTTGATTTGAACACACTTTGAGAGCAAACTGAAAGAAAAATTCCGTTGCACAGCATGTACAAATCATGAGTTGGATGCGAGATAAAGAGCGTTTGTCGCGAATATTGCTGGAAGAACTAAAATGCCCGATCTGTCTCGACGAATTCGTGGAGCCAAAGAGCTTGTCATGTTCCCACACAGTGTGTAGAGAATGCTTATCAAATATGGTACAAGGTGTGGAATTCAGTGGTTATTATTTTGTAAGGTGTCCCACCTGTCGCCTCCGCACTGACATTGATTTTCCGGGGGGGATCGACAACCTGCCAGCAAACCACATTGTGACAAGCTTGATCTCTGGGAATAACAGAGCCAATGAGATCAAGGAGCTTGAAGATCGCATCAAGAGGGACAGGCAGGCTTTAAGCGTGAAGAGGGAGTTAATAACAGAGATGGTAGACAGAGGGTCAGAGGGTCTGAGCCACCAAAGAAAGAAAGTCGAGGGCGATATCAGACAGCACGCACAGAAAATTGTGCAAATGGTGCAAGACAGTGAGAAAAGCCTTATACAGGAGTTGAATACGAGAGTGGCCAGTCAGCAGCGGGAATTAAGACAAAAACGAGAAGTACTGGAAAAAATGACGAGTTGCGCAAATGAAATTCTCAAAGGCATTGAAGAGAAGGTCAACACCTTGCGCCCAAGAAAACTACTCGAGGAGAAAAGTTCCATTGTGTCACAGCTTGTAGATATTGATGCTATAGAACTGGCAATGGGAATACCAGAAGTGGTAACCATTGAATTAATTTCAAATATCAGTGAAAATAATTTTGAGCACTTAACAGCACTGGGGAGAATCGAAGTGAGCGATGCTCAAGACCAATCCGCTTTGGGTCAGGTAGTTCCAGATTATTCAAACGACAATGTACAAATCAGTGCTTTTGGTTCAAGTGGCAATGGCAAAGGGCAATTTATGCTCCCATGGGGTGTGGCTGTTCGCGATGATGGCTGCATAGCAGTGGCTGACCATGTAAACAACCGCATACAAGTGTTTGACAATCAAGGTGTCTTTCTACAAGCTTTTCCCGACAGTGAGACTGAGACCGTTAGACTTCCAACTGGAATTGATTTTGACCTCGATCACAACGTGGTCACCTTTGATCGGCAGAACCGGGAGATTAAAGTTCTGGACTCCGTGGGGCGGCTAATCAGGAAGATAAGCAAAGATGGAGACTTGAGTGACATGGTGGAGGGGTTATCAATTGACTCCGAGGGGCGGATCATTGTAACTGATGCCTCCACTGAACAAATTTTGGTGTACCACCACAGTGGAAATTTGAGCCTTAAGTTTGG
>OX421451.1:14449411-14461911 GCA_949126865.1 Montipora capitata | reverse complement strand
AAATTTGGGCATTTTTCCCTTGCCTTTTTCTCCGAAGTCGGTGACCCCCAATTTTTTTTCATTTTTGGAATAAGTAATTTATGGCCTAACTTCAGGCGATCAATCAATGTGGGAAGATTTTCGCGCGAGCGTCCTTAAGTTGATTTGGTGTTTATCTTTAACATACTCAAACCTATTTTTGCTGGCGAGCCTACTATTCTTGACATTAGCCAAAAAAATCAAAATTTGAATGTAAGATCGGAAGCATGCGCAGTCGATTGTGGTGGGTCATGTCTATTATCCGGGGTATTGATACCCGAAATAACGTCACATACACGTCGTGGAAGGGAATCTTACAGTCACAGCCTTTGAGTCGAGTACTTTTCTAGTGAGTCGTCATTGATCATCATTCAACCGTATATGTTCAGTGTTTGACCACCGAGTCAAATTGTTCTTCAATGTCTTCAACCGTTGAGTGAAGAGAAAATCAGTTCCCGAGCTAGACCATGAGCAGTCGTCCTTGTTTCCCCAGAACCACGCACGACAAGTGAAATTATTTTATGCAAAATAATGGTGAAAACGGGGCGTGTCACGCAATCATGCGCTCAACTGTGTCATTAAAAAATAAGAGACTGCTCCCAGTCTATTCTCAAGCACGACAATAAATTTAAATTGACATTTGCTCAGCCACGCTCAGCATTTCTCAAAAGGATACTCTTTTGCTGAAAAGGGGCCAGAAATTTGAGAACAGAAGTTTAAATTCAAAGAATGAAATGACATGCCATTGTTTTGAAATTATCCATTTGCTTATAAAATAGTAACGCCCGCGACACATGCGTATGCACACCTTTCTTCGCTTTTTAAATACTTTCACGCACATTTCTGGTATCCTCTTTCTTCAAAAATTTGCAGCTGTTTTAAAAAATATATATATTGGTCACTGCTCCCAGTTTCCACGCCAGCACTCACTTTCTCACTGAAACTCCTAGTATATACTAAATAGTTGGGGCTAGATTTTACATACTGTAATTAAAGTTAATAACTTCAAATGGTTAGAGCTGTGTCTAAAAAAGGATGAATAAAAGATTTAGCAATTTTTCCAGAGTTCTGTGTTTAATCAGTTACCAGTAACAAAGTACCTCAAGCTCAACTTTTTCTTCCATTTTTCCCAGCTTTTGCTTCATTATCTCCAAACTCCTTTCCTGAAAACAGTGTTAATTAATAATTATTGATAAAAGTTGAATCTCTTGTGCACTCATAGTTATTGGTAAATGTTTATTTGTCAATGTATTGAAGTAAACTCACAAAACTTTGTAATTTGCAAAAGCCTTTCTAAAAAGAAAAAGGTATCAATGATTTGTTGCTGTAATAATTCAGGGGAAAGGTTATTCATCTTCATAAATTGCACTTGTCTTTGTTCCCAAAAAGAACTTGCCCATTTACTGACTACAGTACATTTAGGTGCTATGTGATCTTTCAAATTTCCCCCAAAGAACTATTTTCTCAAACTTGAACGTCCAGCTTATACACAAGCTATAACAGTAGCAACTGGTGGATACACTGCTGATGGCAAACTGACCAACAGCTGTTTGTAGGCTCTGATTGGTTACTAACCACAATATAACGTCGCATTTTCCAAGAAAACGACAGTGACCAGGAATGAATCGGCATTTCTGAAGTGATTTTTCAAAACCTGCTACTTACTGCTCTTAATTGGCTGTAGTAAACCTTCATGGAAGAGTACCTTGTCTTTTGTGGAAGACAGCTTCTCCTCTAAGGTTTGAAGCTTCTCTTTTAAAACATTATGCTCTGTGAAATGAAGAAAATGTCGACATAAATTTAAAAACCTTTTTTTTTGCTCAACATCAACAGGAACCTAGTGATGTCAGAATGAAAAATAAAGCACTTGCAAGAATTATTCAGGTTTATACTTGTGGTTACTTGTGGTCAAAATAATTAACAATAAATAATGAACTTTATTTAAGGTGGCTGGAACCAGTTTCACTACTTTTATGGACCTTTTTGTTAGAAGGGGTATCACTACAAAACTGTATCACGTAAAAGAAATGTTATGATACCATACCAAACACCAATTATTGCTTAACAAAATGCGCTCACTATTTTGACATAATAGGTTACCATGGCAACATGAAAGCTCTCCAAAAACACCCTATATTTCGTCTTTACTTGCTTATATCTCAAAAATAAACTCGGTGACCCCCATTTTTTATAGTAGAATAGTAATTAGCAATTTGAGATAGAACTATCAGCAAAGTTTAAAAAAATTCTTGGGAGCCAATTCAGGGCTACCTTACTTTTCGAAAATATGGTAACCCTGTGGTTTTAAAGACAAATCTGAAAATGACTGTCTCGTTGTTATATGTTTACATTGTCATCAAAACCTAAAATAATTATCATGATTTCACATTGTTGTTTTGTGGAATACGGCAAAAAATGCACGGAAATTCGTGCCGCACATGCAGCACGATTATTTTTCCTTTTTTAACCAATGATATTCTTGCTTTGTGGCATTGTCGTTGCCGTAGCCGTTGTCTTTGCTTATTAAATTCCCTAATGTTGGTCTAAGTACAGATATTTACCCATGATGTCTCTTTTAAAAGATTGAAAACTGCTTTGTTATTGCATAGCCCACATGTAAAAACCGTTTTTTTTATAAAACTGATAATAACTGTCATACTGGTGCACAAAGTGTCGGCTAAGGAGCCAATGTCATTTTCCAACTGCTTGATTTCCTTTTTGTCTTTGTTTTTTTCTTCCCTCAAAATTTCCTGGTGATCTGGAATGAGACATGACAAGATGTATGTAAGGTTACCTTAAGTGACAGTAGTATGTTTTACATAAAAATGAGACCTTTTTCAATGGTTTGAAGCCAACAGCCTGTTTCTTGAAACTTTTCAGGGTGCCACAATTCCCTCCATATCCCAAAAACGAAAAGCTCATGAGAAGCAAAAAAGATCCCAATCATTATTTTTGCTTTTTGTTACACTGTACATGTACCTTAAAAAACAAGAACAAGCAGAACACAGTTTCTCAAATGGATTTTCAGGATCGAAAAGTTTTTGGGACTTTCGAGAAATGAGGCCAACAGGAGGCATAAAATTATCAAGACTTGATAAAGACAGACCATTCAGGCCACTGCAAAAAATTACCAGTAATTGTTTTCCTAACATCAGAATTACACATTCTGAAACCCATGTCCAGAATAATAATGATGAAATGAAATGGCGTTAAATTTGAACATTTTCAACACTCATTAAACAGCAAAGATATTCAGGGGCAGATCTAGGGGGAGGGTGCAGGGGGTATGCACCCTTCCCCCCCCCCCCCCCCCCCCGAGTTGACCTGCAGCCCTTAACTAAAACATCACAAATCAACTAATGCCATTCTTTCTTCTTCCTAAGAAAAATCCTGGATCTGCTCCTGAAATTTATTTTATAAGGGACTGTGTTTTGTTAAAATTCCATAGTCAGTTTGCATACATTCTTTATACAATGTACATACATGTAAAGATTCAAGGTAGAATTCAAAAAAGGGATCATGGGCAGTGCAGCCCACTTGCCTTGAGACACTGCGATCATGGGTTCAAGACCTTGTCTGACCACTCCTTGAATTTGATCCTGGTAGTCCCTGGTTCAACTTCTTGGCTGAACCTGTGAATTGGCAGCTGGTTTGCCTCTGGCCAGTTGAGATTCTTAAAAGCATTGTTGTTCTGGACTGAGTTGCTCAAAGCATGGTTAGTGCTAACCACGCTTCAAGCAACGGGCCCCTGATGTATTGCTTCATTGCTCAAGTTTTATTGGCCCTGAAAAGCCTCTATGGGGAGCGCTCAGTTACAGTATGTATGTACATGTACATGCATGTATGGGCAGTTAAAGATAAACTAGCAATAAATTACAATAACATTATTATTGTATACTGATTATACACCGTACCTGTTATTTCTATGCCACTTGTTGCAGACAAGTTCTCTTTTGCCAAATTGTCCAAGAAGTGTGACTGGCCTTGCAGCTTCAACAACATTGCCTTTAAATTTGCTAGATGATTCTGCAATACAATGTATGTGCAGCAATATAGCTAGATAAAGAAACGGCATGGAAATTTCCTTAGCATAAATTATTACAAAATTGCAGAAGCACATTTTATGTACTTGAAAGCACAAGAGACACAGATTGCAATAAGTACGTTGCGTCGATGTTGTCATTGTGTCTGAATGTATATTATATTATATAGAAACAAAACTAATCAGATCTATTGTTTTTGGCACCAACATGTACTGTATAGTCTCCTCGTGTATAGTATCCTGTATAGCTCACAACTTCTAGGATTATGAAATATGTATGTGTGAACGAGATAACAGCACATGCCACGCAAATCAAGGATCGGGGAAAATCATAATGTGATATGGTTGTGGTGTGGAGGGCAATTATAGACGAGCCGCATCCAGTTATGCTACTCGTGTACTAATCACTCTCAGAGCAAATGTTCTTTTCGCTGTTTTTTGAATTTAGCATAATTATTTTGGGTGTATGGGGTCAGTGGTTGTTCTTCAGATACCAACAGTTCATGCAGTCAAAGGAATATTGTAATCAGTCCCTACTGGCAAACAATAAAACTTTCCTTTTCTTCAACACAATATTCCTTTTGTTGTTAAAATTCTCACTAGTTGAGTGGGGCGGTGTAAACCAAACCATGTCCTTGATTACAACAATAAAATTATTATTATTATTATTATTATTATTATTATTATTATTATTATTATTATTAATTTTTGAGAAATTTGAGCTACTTTCCACTTCTCCATCTTTTTTTTGTGTATTTAAGCTAATCGGGAAAAAATTCTGGAGAGTTTAGGGAAAATATTAGCTTATCTAGATCTCAACTTGTAATTACTTCACTTCAAAATACAAAATGTAGTTATTGTTGAAAATAGTTATGGAAAAATAGTTATGGCTGTAGCTCCATTCTGATCATTACCTCGTTTTTTTCGAGCTGCAGGTCATAATTTGTATGCAGTCCATCTCCAACTTCGAGGGATTTAACTTTGCTCTGAATTGCAATATCTTGAGAAATCCTGGTTTATAAAAGCATTCATAATGAATAAGTGACTGAAATTATTGGGACCCACACCTAAAAAGAACTGAAAAACCAACACTTGAGTTATCAATCCCCAAAACTGCATTCTTAAAGTCCAAAGCACATAAACTTTACCTCGCAATATCGTCAAGTTGGGACGCCATGTTTTTCATCGTTTCCGTTTAAAACTGACCGCCAAAAGAAACGAGACCGCAGTTGCTTGATACAGCGGTATTGAATTGGCACCAATCCTCGCGCTTGGGCCACGCGCTTCCGATCTTTGGTGAAAGGTCCTGAAGGGGTTAAAAAGAACAAAGAACTGAAATGGGAATGGGATAAATGTCTTTAAGCGTGTTTGAGTAAGGCCCGTAGACCCTCGTAGTCAGATCTTCTCGCTCAGTTCCGGAAGGTAGACAAACAGCAGACTGTGCACAGCGGTGCAACCAAACAAAAGTCTCTGAGCATGCGTATCCGCTTGTCATAGTATGGTTATCTGCAAGCAACATGGCGGGTAACCTGCTAGCATGCGTACTTTTCTTTAGACTGGGGGAAAAGGTACGCCTGACACAATTTCTTTACGAGTCGTCCGCCGCCCACCTGTAAAGAGTGATGTTATCATATGTCATGCTACAGGAGCCCTGCATGCTATAAATGTGAGCCAACCAGATTTTACCGGAAATTACCTGCACGTTGCGATTCAAGGAAAGACGCGACGAAAACAAAATAGAACTCTAGCTGGAATGTCTGCGAAGTCAAACTTTATCCATACAATCAAAGGTATTTCTGCAAATCCAGCTTGACAGTTGGTGCGGTTTCTCTGTTCAGGCCATTAAGGAACAAATAATTTCAAGGTAAAGTCGGAGAAAAAGCCGAATACTTCAAGTTATCATCAGGCGCAATCAAGAGTACAATGAACTTTATTTAAACTCGATTATTTGAGGTGCCAATAAAAGGTGCTAATTTCACTGTAATATGATGAAAATGTCTAGTTTCCCAGCAGCAGCTACTCAACTATCACCATTGTTTAGGGGGTACGGAAAAACACCTACCGACCTACCGACCCCTCTTACTGGCCCCCTCTAAATTGATTGGAAATAATAATGTGAAATATAATGATGATTTACGATAATATGGAAATTATTTGTATATCGGCGCACCTTCCTTCCGCCATCTTGAACGAAGGTGCGCCGATATACAAATAATTTCTCTATTTTGTAGAGTGTTTTGTCGTAGCCCCGCAATGATAAGTCTCTGCTTGAGAGCCAGAAGGCTCATCAGGCCGGCGCTTATCTCCGGTTTCAGTAGCATGAAGCGACTAGGAGTATTTATACTCCCCCCTGGATGGGATGCTAGTCCATCGCAGGGTTACCCCCAGCATTACGCCGGTACCCATTTATACACCTGGGTGGCGAGAGGCACCGTGAGAGTAAAGTGTCTTGCCCAAGAACACAACACAATGTCCCCGGCCAGGCCCCGAACCCGGACCACTCGATCCGGAGTCGAGCGCACTAACCATAAGGCCACCGCGCCTCCCGAGCCCCGCAATGATAACCTTCGGTAAAATATGTGTTTGGCAGAGTCAAGCTGTTCTAAGAATTTCGGTTCTACGTTGCCAAACAGCTATAGATTCTTTTTCTAAAACATCACCTTAAAGATTCGCAACTAGGGACAAGTAGGCCCTCAACGTTTTCGGAAGAGATATTTTTGCAATTTTTGGCACTTAAAAGGTCACCTAGCAGTTTCGGATAAGCAAATGGTTTTCTGGGAAGTTCTTAGAAGGTAGCGTTCAGCTATCAATTTCTGTGAAGATATCATTCCCTAAAATTTTCGGACACTTCAATTTTCAGGTAAGATATCCGAACAGATCAAATTCTTCTTGGTGATAAAAACATCTCTTTAGACAGTCTTTATACGTTAAAAGGAGCCTAGAAATGGCTCTCAAAGGCTTTTGGCTTAATTTGCTCGCTAGGTTCCCTTGTATTTAGGGGTAGGCCGGAAATAGTAAGCATAACAGTAGTGACTGCTAAGTAAAAGGGAACAGAATAACCCACTTCCAGACCGAGATTTGTGCAAAGGTTCAACAACTGTTGAAAAGTAAAAGAAAGGTGACCATAACAGCAGACCTGCCATCTCTCCCGGTTTTGCCGGGTGAGTCCAGGTTTTTTCTCTGTTCCTTCGACCTCCCGGCAAAGACGTGGAATCTCCCGGGTTTTTTTCCAGATTCAGACAAGAAGTGAAAAAAAGTGTGAATTCTTATTCTATTTCGTCCCTTTGCTTCACCGATCGATCGCATCCACGTGCATGCTGCACACTCGTTTGTTGCGTTGCACACGGAGTCTGGGGACAAAGTTCCTCGATTTCATGCATTCCTGGGCATGCTGTCGTCATAAGTGCCCCGGTCGTGATCTTTGTCAAATTCACATTCTGGCAATTAAACTGACGTTCTCAGAGAACAGTACACCTTGCGGCACCATGCTAGCAGAGCCTTTCTTTTGCTTGCTCGATTTGGGCGTTCGCGAGAAAGACTCTGCATAAATCGAGTAAGATCTTTATTGAGCATGCGCTGTATGTTGCCAGGATACAGTTTCGAACCCAGGCCTAAGTGCTTGGCTGCGAGCAGATCTCACCGCCATCTTGATTTTACATAGTACAGCGGGCTCAATCATAACCATCGGTTTTATCACAAAAGGGATGCTCGCACTGGGAAAACCAGTTTGACGAGAGAAAACACCATTGACTAGTACATAAGTTCGGGCTGCGGTGGCTTTAAAGAGTTGACGCGATTCAGGAAAGGCCTCCTTTTCTCCTCCTCAGTAAAGAAAAAGACAAAAGGAGGCTCTGCTCGCAGGGTGATTTTGCTACAAATGGAGACCTGACAGCGAACTTTTAGCTTCAGCAAAGAAAGCAACTGCTGCCAGTCTGCGTACAGCAAAGCATACAGATAGTTTGTATTTAGCTACTGTACTTGTGTGCCAGTTGAATGTAGGGTTTGTGTGGATTTGACCATTAAATGAGGCAATTTATAAAATCTCCCGTTTTTTCAGTGGATCTCCAGATTTTTTGCAGTCCACCTCCAGATTTTGAGCTCTGAGGGGTTGGCAGGTCTGTTAAACAGTGGAAAGATGCAGAACTCCAAAAATGTTACACAAGGAAGAATTAGATTGTGGCTTTGAATTTAAGCAATTCTTATAAAGTTCAAACAAATCCAAAACCATGATTTTAAAATAACAGCAGCAGGGAACAAAATAATTATTATCCCGGCCCATTGAATAATTTATTGGTTTATTTGTGCTTTACAATTTGCTTTGAAAAGGTTTTGCCAGGCCACAGGCGCCCCAAGCTCACAAAGCGATTTTGCAATGCAACTATTATTATGTAATAAGAGAGTTTAATGGTGAAAAGAGTTAAAAATTAAGTTAAGTTGAAAAAATGAACGTCTTTCTCTCGCAATAAACTTTCCCTAACTCAAATATGTTTCTTACTTTTGTTTTGTGTCGATTCATTAGCCAATGCTGATATAGTGAAATCAATACTCGTTTATACACTCTCAAGCGAAGCGAAGGCTGCACACTCGTCACCTCCGGAGCCGAACATCACTCCACAATTTGATCTCCCTTCACAAGCAAAAGTCGTCAATCCCGATAAAATTCCCATTTCCATATAACCCAATGATATTCATTCCACATCCATTTTATTTAGCGGTCGTTACTTTCGTTAGAGTAGTGGAGAACAAGAAAATCCGAGGAAAGTTCAGCTGTTTAGCAATCTTTTTATCCGTGACCGAGGTTGTGCGCCTATCGAGGAATTGCGCGAGCCAAATCTTGAATTTTTTCAGCTGCTCTGATTGGTTCAGTCGAAATTATCACGCGCCGGCAACGCTTCCAACCAATCAGAGCAGCTGAAGAAATTCAAGATTTGGCTCGCGCAATTCCTCGATAGGCACACAACCTCGGTCACGGATAAAAAGATTGCTAAACAGCTGAACTTTTCTCGGATTTTCTTGTTCTCCACGACTCTAACGAGCGCTAAATAATATGGATGTGGAGTGAATATCATTGGGTTATATGGAAATGGGAATTTTATCGGGATTGACGACTTTTACTTGTGAAGGGAGATCAAATTGTAGAGTAATGTTCGGCTCCGGAGGTGACGAGTGTGCAGTCTTCGCTTCGCTTGAGAGTGTATAAACGAGTATTGCATGATTGCACTATATCAGCAATGGCTAATGAATCGACACAAGACAAAAGTGAGCAACATAGTTATTTGAGGTAGGAAAAGTTTATTGCGAGAGAAAAACGTTCATTTTTTCAACTTAACTTAATTTTTAACCGTTTTCACCATTAAACTCTCTTACTAAATAATATTTATGCATTGTAAAATCGCGTTGTGAGCTTGGGGCGCCTGTGGCCAGGCTTGCCAGTTCAATAGGATGACGATTGTATAAACTAAGAACAACACAAGTAAGAGTTGAATAAAATAAATTGGACAGGCTCGTGTGGAGGACATTAATCACTGACTGCCATTTTAAGTTTATGCATGAGGGAGGGTGCTAGATCTTAAAATCTGGATTTTCGGAAATCGGTCGCGAAATCCGTTTTTGGATTTTGTGTTTGAATGGAAATCCGAAGATCCGGATTTTAAGATCTAAATCCGGTCTTCCC
Source organism: Montipora capitata (assembly GCA_949126865.1). Taxonomy (NCBI): domain Eukaryota; kingdom Metazoa; phylum Cnidaria; class Anthozoa; order Scleractinia; family Acroporidae; genus Montipora; species Montipora capitata. The sequence continues at coordinate 14,452,177 of OX421451.1, read as the reverse complement.
AGTCGAAAGCACCCGTAGACTTGTAATCTGAAATGACTGCCATTACTCCCGGCAGAACAGATGCTGTGAGATGCATAATGAAATGACAGTGTTCTGGAAAACAGCAAGTGATTTTCTGAAATACTTGATTACACAGCAAGATTGCTGACACCAAATCTAAAAGCAATACCATATTTACATTCATCCATGTGTTTCTTCGTAATCTCGTAAATAAACTGTAAGTAAACAGTAATTATATTATGGTCACTTTCCTTTAACGATTTTTTTTTCCACTTTATGATACTAATTTATATACACCAAATTTAAAAACCAAATACAGTTACTTTCCAAAAGTAAGCTATTTGAAAAAAATTTTTTTAAAGAAGACCGCACAGTACAAGCCCAACTTAAAGAGGTCAGGTGCAGCTGACGCTGATGCTGCCTTTACGTACCAACCCGTGAGTGAAGAAGATGTTTTTAAGGTTGTACCAAAAATAAACGTAACAAAGGCCACAGGTGCAGACAACATTCCTGCAAAGATTTTGAGGATTGCAACCCCTTGTATAAGCAGGAACATAGCAAACTTACTCAATGCGTCTTACCAGAACGGACATTTTCCACTGTCATGGAAGGTTGCCAGAGTAATTCCAGTTTCCAAGGGAGGTTCCCTTACACAGCGTGACAACCACAGGCCTACATCCGTTCTCCCAAATGTCTCTAAGGTTCACGATTTCTTTGCTAAATTGGATGTCAGGAAATATGCGCGAGAAGTAGACCTTATTGGTGAACATCACTATGCTTATGCACGGAACTCATCGACAGCTGTGGCCCTGGTTAAAGCTGTTGACTCATAGAAATTAGCCATCGATCGCGGCGAAAAGGTTGTAAGTGCCTTCCTTGATTTAAGGAAGGCGTTTGACATCATAGACCATAACACCTTTCTAAATAAAATGAGGTACAACGGTGTAACTGGTACTGAGCTCAAATGCTTAAACAGCTATTTGGATGAAAGATAACAATACGTGTCCTCTGGCGGCGAAGAATCAAGCAAGAGGTTGATTACTCATGGTGTTCCACAAGGGTCAATTCTGGGACCTACCCTGTTTAACATTTCTGTACGCGGACGATACCGAACTCCATGCCAGCTCTACGGATCGATGGATATTAACGAAGCCGAACGCTCGGTAAATGAAGACCTTACCAATATCGCTTACTGGTGGAAACAAAACGGACTGATAAGTAACCACGGGAAATGCGAAGTCATGTTAATCGGCACAAGGAATAAGCTAGAAATACTATAGCTACCTCCCGCGACTTAGAAATTTTTCTAGATTGTAAACTGCTAACTAAAGCAGACGAATAGTGTGAAATATTTAGGGGTGCACATAGATCGTAACCTAAGTTGGAATATGCACGTTCATGTAATATCTCGAAGAGTTCATCCCATGCACACTGAAACTGTTGAGCAGGGTATCTAAGTACCTCAGCTGGAAAGTGCTACGTACGATATATAAGCAAACGATCTTACCATGCAGTTATGGATTATGGTTGCATAGTCTGGGGTGACTGTGGAAAACAAAATGCTCTGCACCTCGAGCGTCTTCAAAACCAAGCTATGTGTGTTATCCTTAGGGCAAATCGCAAGACTTGTACACAATTCATGCGATCGAAACTAACACTGCTATCTTTAAGCAGAAGAAGACGGTTCATGAGATTACAACTTGTGTACAAAATCATTAACAACATAGACTGCCCACGCCAACTGAAAGGATACTTACTGTTAGTCAAACGCTCTGAGCTACATGATCGTAATTTCAGAGATCGTTCGCTAATAGCCCTTATCCACGATAGCCGCCATGTTGGTTTTCAAATTGTCATGTAAATTAGCCATGTGTTATGCTGGGGGGGCAAACATTGGAATAAAGGCAAATTGCGGAAAATCGTTTCGTCGAAATATTGAATTAACATTGCTAAAAGTACATTTTAGAATTTAGAGTTAAGTACCTTTTATAATAATTTTATATCTTTTGATTGCCTCCGACATTTTGACTTTCTACTTCGTTATCTGCTAATTTTCCAGTAAAAGAGAGAGTGTAGCTAATTTGCATGATAATAGCAAATCCAACATGGCGGCTATCGCGAATAAGGTCTATTGACGGTATGAGAGCCAAGTCAACTATGGAATTCTCTACCAAGAAATATTCGCGATACCCCTACTATAAGGGCTTTTAAGTCAAAATAATTCAATTATTTTCTAAATCTCGATGTAAATTTGCATGTCTGTAGTGTCCGTCAGTCTTAATATCTCGTTTCGTATTGTGATCCTGTATATATTTTTTGTAAATATCTTAATATTTATATATTTCTCTCTTTTTTTTTTCCTCTTTATAATATTACTATATTTTTACTGATCACCGTTTTATACCAGCACATCTTTTGATTTTGCTGATCGGTCTTTTCAGTCTAAATAAAGATATTATTATTATTATTCTGGAGGATATTCGTTGCTTAGTGCAGATAGAAAACGTGATTGATTTATGGTGACTTGCTGGTCCCGGAGAGAAAATGGCGGTCCCGCCACTTAATCCACCACACAAATCCAACAAAAACTAACAATTTAACTCGCAAAGTGCTATCATAGTTTATTAAAACAGACAAAGCAGGTCACTCAATTACAATGCAATTAGTGGGCAATGGCGTGATTATCTTAAGGTTTTGTCTTTCTTGACTATACTTGACCTCTCGTGGTGTTGATTCAATGGCGTTCCACTCAAGCGACCCAAACTT
>OX421451.1:14436911-14439411 GCA_949126865.1 Montipora capitata | reverse complement strand
ACTTCAAGTTCACACAACCACAAAAACATTGTCATGTATCTTTTCTCCATTAGAGATGATTCACATAAAAATCTGGGAGACACCACTGTCCTGGCATGCGAAATGTTCTCTTCCGGTTGCTGTCCGGGTCTCAAAAACGTGCATATTTGAGCTTCCTAGTATGTGCTTGTTGGATTGGATTCGTTACCATCCTACAGTAATGCACAGTGGATTCACAGGGTCATCAGTTGGAGGACCATTCAAGCCTGTTTTTTTTGTCAGTTTCTTTACAACAACTGCTTAAATTGTCTTATTGACTGCACTGATATTTTGCTAAGAAAAATCGGGTAACTTATCACAGGTTACACTTTATGTACAGGTTTTTCAAGGTGAGGTTTATAGATTAGTATAACATTGTTTCTAAATTATTGCTCGAAATATTGATTTTCTTGCAGCTTTTGGCATTTTGGAGAATGGTTGTTCTTCTTCTTGCATATGCTCTGTGTGTGAGTCGCAAATGGTACTGTGTAGCGGTGAGTTGCAGGAAATTTGGCTTGGTTGAGTAATATACATGTATTTGTGGGTAAACTTAAGCTGAGTTGTATTTAAAAATGTTAATTTTCATTGTCCTAATTATTCATCAAAAATGTGGAATGAATTAGAGATTTGAATCAAATTCCTTTATTTCTTAGACATTATTTTGTAATTCTAATCTTTTGATTCTACCTTGGAACATATAAATTCATTCATTCAAACTTCTTGACCTGTGGAATGTGACTTGAATGTGTTCTAGGCCCACCTCTTGGAAATGCTTGCTACGCAAGCTAAAAGTATGTTTTACACTGACCAGATCTTAAAAGGGTTTACAAAATTAAATACTGTAAAGACTCGTGTATAAGCGGCTGCTACCCCCAACTTTCAAGCATGAAAAAAAAAAAAAAACACTAATAATAATAATAATTATTATTATTATTATTATTTTTGTAACTCAAACTTGACAACTAAAATGTTTTGTCTCTTTATTTAGGTTACTACTGCTATCACCACCGCCTTTCTTATCGCTAAAGCTGTCTTGACGTCATTTCATGTAAGAACAACAATAATATTGAATAAAAGCAATGATTATTTTACACACGAAATGAAGAAGTGATCTTCACACTTATCTAAAGCTTTACAACAGCGTTGTAAAACGTAGTTTTAATTTAGTTTGTTTTGTACTACTTATATTTATATTTATCTTGATGTTTCTTTTCCTTAGTTATATTTACATTTTTTTAAAAAAAAATTTATCTTGGAGGGCTTATCTATAGGTGGTTTTCACACCTGTTTAGCCTTTCCTCAACCTTGTTGAAAGTCTAATAAATAAATAAAATAAATAAATAGTTAATGGAGCGTGACTCATTAGAGCTATCGTCCACGTGTTACGTTATTTCGTAAACATTACGCAACACAAACAAGACATGAATGGATTCCTATATTCTAACAATTCGAACTGAGTTCCTTTATCCTTGTCTTTAATACTGTCTGCTTACAGTTATATCCTTTATCTGGATTGGCGAAAAGCGACAACTATCCCCATTCATGTTGCGTTGAGCGCTACAGAAGTTGTTTGTATTAGATGGTACGTTAGTCACCATTGGTTTAGTCCTACTATAAAAGGTCTAGTAAAGTCCAAAGTATCACTCTGTGAGCTCTATAGTTATTATAACTGTAAGGAGTACGTACCTTTACTGTTTACGAATTTTATTGTTAAGGTCAAGTTTAATAAATTCGGGTTCACCTCTCGGTACTTACTTTGGTTAAGTCTCGCAGCGACTTCCCCAAGCTTTGGTTTTTTTCATGCTATGCCATTTTACGCTCTCTATCTGCCTTTGTTAGAACTTGTCCGATCCAGCACGTGCCAGTGGAATCAGCTCGAAGTGCTGGGGAGATAACTAAAGGAGGCTTGAGCTATTTTTACCGCATACGCTCTTTCCATTATAGCATGATGCTGGCCGGAGGTTTAGCTCTTAGTGCTGAGGAGAGTTAGGCTTGTATATCATTATTCGGCTTTTACCGGCCTACAACTTGTCCGATCCGGCACAGTTTGCCTCGTGCTTCAGGGAGATAAGTTCAGGCATTTAATCACACTACGGAAGTCGTCTGCCATGTTGATCGTGGAGCGGTGTCCCCCCCTTTTACGCCAACATTGTCTGTTGCGTTTTGTTATTGTAGTGTGTTGTAACTATAAATACCCGCGGGAACTGCGACATTAATGGACAATTTTAGCGATTGTCTCTTATAGTAGACTCCTGACAAATTCAGGTGACTCTAACAAGATTTGAACCATGACCTCCTGCGATGCCGGTGCATTAATTGTTCTAAAATTGTTCAGACAAGTGTGAGAATCACTTCTCCATTATATATAATTTTTATATATATATATAAAATTATTATCATTGCAATGATGTTCTTTTAATCATGATTCTTTTATGAGATTAATATGTAACGTCCTTATCTCGTTTAGTGTTCTGCACACTTT
>OX421451.1:14429411-14431911 GCA_949126865.1 Montipora capitata | reverse complement strand
CCTGCTAAACACCCTTACTTGCAATTGGAGACTGAATTGATAAGGGCCCGGCTCAATGAGGTTGGACTGAAGGAGCTGTGCTGCCGGCTAGGTGCTCAGCCCCTGCACATGTCCCATGTATGATGTCGGAGGACAGCACCACAGCCAGATGGAATAGACTTGGAGTCGATTTTGCTGAGGGAGGAAAACCGGAGTTCCCGGAGAAAAACCCTTGAAGTGAGGTTGAGATCGACTGAAACTCGACAGCCCACATACAATCTCGGGGCCGAGAATTGAACCCGGGTCGCAGAGGTGGAAGGCACGGTTGATAACCACTAAGCCATCCTGACTGCCCTCAAGGAGAACTTACGTCCTCCCTCACGACATTGTTTTGGAGGGGAAGGGGTAGCTGAAACAATAAGACTGACATCATGGAAGAAAGGGTTTTTTTTTTACTGAGCTGCCACACACCGTTGGCTCAGTTGGGTTCGGCCACACCAATACTCAGGGTCTTAAAATAACTTAGGAGAAAGTGCTGCCTTTGTAATTAAACTCGCAAACGGTTAGACTTTCAAATCCTCTCGGATAAGGACTATAAACCGTTGACCCCGTCTCGCAACCTTTCCTCTTAATCAACACTGTTGGAGGTTAAAAAACCTACACACTGTTTGTGAAGAGTAAGGGGAAAGTTCCTGGTTTTGTGGTCTGTCCTCCTTTCACATACATGCGTGGGTTGGGTAGCTGACGTGTGATTTCACCCTAGCCCATTGACTCTTGGGGGTTCCCCATTGACGAGTAAAATCGTCTGGCATTAGACAGGGTAAAATACTTAGTCTGACCGGTTTTGGCCGGTTCAGGCATCAAAGGGCTAGAGAAAGAATAATAAAACCACCATGGGACTTTGTGATACATGTATGTGGGGTATATAAATCGTAAACCATAAACTATAAGTTCAAGAAGTTAAAAATGCATTTTCCAGTACTGTAGCTTCTATGCCTTACTCCACAAGTGTCGTTTAACTCAATACTGAGCATAAAAGAAGCGATGTCTTCATCATAGGCCACTTCGGAAAATACCATAATACTCTTTGTTTTTCCCCTCAAATTTTGCATAAGCATTGTTTTTGTTTTCTCTTGGGACCATTGTAAGTCCCAAGAGAAACTGGAAACAATGCTCATTCAAAATTTGGGGGGACAAACAAAGAGGATTGTGGTATTTTCCGAAGTGGCCTATTGCAAGGTCATTTGATGGTGGCCATTTGTAGGCCAAGCAGCAAACAACAGTCAAATGCCCTATCACTCATTGAGGTAATTTAACGGCATCCTTTTTCTTAATAATTTCAGGCACCTCACTCCTCACTCACTGATTTCAGAGCGTAGTTTTTACACGCCACACGGTGAGGCTGACGTAATGTCTAAGGATATCACAATTTTTATTCCCATCTGCTCTGCAGGAGCCCATGAAAGACCTCCCCCTCCCAGTTCTATATCCCATGATCCAAATCTGGTGGCAACATCTGACCCTCATAGAAATGTGGTAGGGAATGTGGACCGTAGAGGGCGACGGTTTGGCCTGTTATGAATTGACCATTTACAGTTGTGTACTGAGTTTGTGTTCTTTTAATCAAACATGATAAAGCGAGTTGTTCATTCAAACCTGACTTCTTTTCTTACTCCAAATCTGGTAGCAGCGTCTGACCTTCATAGAAATGTGGTAGGGAATGTGGACCTTAGAGGGCAACGGTTTGGCCTGTTATGAATTAACCATTTTACAGTTGTGTACTGAGTTACGTGTTCTTTTTAATCAAACATGATAAAGCGAGTTGTTCATTCAAACCTTACTTCTTTTCTTACTTTAATGAATACTTATTAGCACTAAGATCTGTTTGAAATGGTCACTTCCAACCTCAGTGTTATTTACAGGTTTGGTTTCTAAGCTCAAAACTGTGACATTTATTTATTTATTTATTTATATATAAAAGCTTTATTTGCACAATAAGAATGTTAAGATAATACAAAAAGGGTGCTACTAGAGAAGCACTGAATCCTCATGTACAGTAGCTCTAAAACGTTTCTCAAAAATACTTACAGACAGAATGAACTATCAAGTCCCTGTGGGACGTTAAAGAACCCATGCACTATTCGTGAAGAGTAGGGGATAAAGTCCCCGGTGTTGTGGCTGTCCTGTTCTCTCCGGCAGAAGTGGCGGGCTTGGCAGTGATGTCCTAAAAAGGCTTATGGTGTAGGAGGTCACCTAAGCAGAAACAGCCATAAGTCAAAAAGGACTTTGCTGAGTGCTGGAACATGTAGATGTAGATGTAAGTCAAACGGTAATTTTTGTAGTGGAAAAATCCTATGAATTGAAATTCATCAGAGCCTCAGCCCAAGTTATGGAAATCAGCCCGCATGGCAAAGAAATAGAAAAATAGCTGACTGGGGTTGGAATGACTGCTGATCTGCCAATTGAGCCATCAGGTCAGACGCTAAGACGGATTTCGCCGGGATTTCTGTCTCTAGAAATC
>OX421451.1:14394411-14424411 GCA_949126865.1 Montipora capitata | reverse complement strand
TGTTTGGTCGTGTTTGGTCGTGTTTGGTCGTGTTTGGTCGTGTTTGATCGTGTTTGGTCGTGTTTGGTCGTGTTTGATCGTGTTTGGTCGTGTTTGGTCGTGTTTGGTCGTGTTTGGTCGTGTTTGATCGTGTTTGGTCGTGTTTGGTCGTGTTTGATCGTGTTTGGTCGTGTTTGGTCGTGTTTCATAAAGTTTGAAGGCCATTGAACATTCGATCAAACAACTTAAAACTTTGTTTTTGTTCTCGTGTTTGATGGGCGAAGTCTTGTTCGTTTGGACAGCCGCATCAAACATGTTTGGCGCGCGCATGCATACCACGCTTTCTCGGCTGCTTGTATCCACGTGTTTTTTCGTATTTGTGATCGACAGTTCTTTGCTTGTGGAGTTTGAGCTGAGTTAGATCAAACATGTTTTAACCGTTTGGCCACTCACTTCAACATCAGCATGTTTGGTCACCAAACGATGTTTGATGTAACGCCAAACATTTTCCGTTTGGCCAGGCCCAAATACTCTTTGTTTTTCCCCCAAAAATTTGCATTAGCATTGTTTATGTTTTCTCTTGGGACTATTGTAAGTCCCAAGATTAACTTGAAACAATGCTTATACAAAATTTTGGAGGGCAAACAAATAGTATTATGGTATTTCTGAAAGTGGCCAATGAAATCACTTTGATTGTTTTTTACTCGTGGGTAAAATTAGGGCACCCGGTGTCGCGGACTTCCGCGACATATATTTCCTGGAATTAATTCTCCTTTATGCTTTGTATTTTTTATCCCTTATTCTTTGTCTTACTCTTGGGATGTCAAAACACCTCGTCATTAATTCATTTATTTTTGAGACACGACACGTCGACAATGGCTACAGGCCATTTTACAGTTGTTTGCTCAGCGACCTAGCCTATAAATAGCTGCGAGGCTGCCGGTGACCTGGTATTGTTACAGTCCTCACTGCTTCTATCATGTAAATTGTGTTGTTGTAATTTTAATTAGTCTACATTAACATTACAAAAGCACGAAAGTTTGTGTCAAAACAGGGTCACCGGCAGCCTCGCTTCCATTGTTAGGCCAGGTAACTTAGCTACAACTGTAAAATGGTCTATTGAAGGGGATATTTTTTTGAGGCGCTAAAGTAGCGGATGATTATTCAAAAACGGGAGAAGAGAAGAACAATTTGAATTAGGAACAGATCTGGAGGTAGCTTTCGTTTTTTTGGAAGAAACAAGAAGATGAAAGCGATTAGGTTATGGTTCCCTGCCACATCCCGAGCAAAAACCTCTGAGACCAACAAACTCAACCCACATATAAAGCCGAGTTCACGAATCGATCCCAGGCCCACATGTACACATTGGTTGGTGGAGGGCGAGTGTTTTCACCTCTGTGCCGAGATCGAAGTCTCGAGAAACTTCAAAAGTGCTGAAAGAAGAAGTGACTGCTCTCGTTTGCGCGTATGAATTGTTCTTAATTCTATTGTCGCTTCAGGTTGTACGTCAAATAGACGACCAAACTGATATTGTGTACAATTCAACTGGAGTAGAAGGAGGGGGAATGGTGTCTAGTCGGTATGTTGCGACGCATGCTCTAACCTACTTTACTATTTTTCTTTTATACATTAAATTTGGAGATGATCGCAGTTAAACAGCAACCTTAGGAGTTGCGAAGAAAGCCTGCAAAAATCAAGACTTGATCGGGGCTCGAAGCGTTCTTTGTAACTGGTTTAGTTTCTGCTCCAATGAGATGATCTCCAACATTTAAGTAAATCATGTTATTACATTTTCAAACTCGGATATTACGTTTCTAGCTTTCTGATTAGTTCACTCAATCTCGGCTTTCAGCTCATGTATCGTATGACCTAATATGGAAACTGATTGCGCCAAGTGTTGCCAAGCCGGAAACAGATTGGCTTTAATTTCCAAGTGTCCAAGCGTTCAGTATTAAATGAAAATTTAATAAAACAATTATTCCATTTGCACTTGTTGGATATGAGACTAGTTATAGCCAACTCATATCCAACGCGCGCTCATGCAATAATTGTTTATTATAGTCTATCATATAAACTATATCATTGAATTCTTGTTGTTGTTACCCTAATGGAGGACACACAGACGACAAACAGACAGACGGACAGAGACGAAAGGAACTGCGACAGGCACAAAAACCTAGAGACAGACAAGTGGTCAACAGCAAAGAAGACCGACAGCTTCAGACAGACAGACACGGGGCAAGAACAGACTGTCTATATCATTACTTGAAGACGGTTTTGCTGTCCGCTCGCTGCAATAAATTTTTTGAATGTTTCATGGCAACTTGTAACATCTTTTCTGCAACGTTTTGTGAAGACAATGCAATTTTTCATTACCGCTTTCTGCCTTTATAATCGTGGAAAGCAATCAACTTGAAAGAAACGTCTCGGCTCAACGTCCAAGATAAATTACCCAGTGGTGTATTTTTTATTAGGGATTTTGTGAACTTGCGCCGTTGGGAGAGAAGAGGAGATGTATTTGTTTCTTGTAACGCAACAATCGAAATCGATGAGTTGCCGCCAAAAAAGGATCATATAAGGTAAAGAAGGCCAAATATAGATGTAGATGTAGACCATTTTCAGGGTAAGTGGGCTATTTTGAAAATAGCGCGAAAAACGTCATTGGACATGTTTGATGAAGGATCATTTCGAAAAGAACCCCTCTTCCATCCGGTAACTGTACAAACTTTGATTGATTGATTGATTAAAAGTTAGAGGACCAAAAATCTTGTTTCAAGCTGAGTTAAAATATTTATTTGCGGACTTTTGAAGTCCAACTTCCAAGCCATGGTTTTGTTTTTCTCTACTATTGATGGTTTGGTGTGGGTTACATTGACAGTTTGTCAGTTCGTTTCACGCTGACAAAGGGCTTGTGCTCGAAACGCCAGCTCTGAAATCTTTTAGGTTAAGATAGGCTGGGAGCCCATGTCAAGGGCGGCGTTTTTACAGACCGAGTTATTTTTAAATTGGATTTCCAGCGAAACCAGACCTTTCCAGCAAGTCACAAGTCTTACGTGAGAAATTATTACCCATGCGATTGTGAATTGTCACTCGTGCAAGCCAAATAAATAGCTTAATCTGTGAAAATGCCATTACGTAGACGTAGAATTGGAGTTGTAGGCTCCTGATAATGGGCTTCTGCCGTAGGGATAAATATTCAGCTTGGTACCCATCATGCACTGCACAGGTCGTACCCAGGCCCTGTTGTTTCCGTGCTTTCTATCCTATTCGCACACTCAAAACGTTAGAAATAACATTTTTCGGTGAGAATCTTTCGACAAATGCTAGTGACTGAAGGTATGAATTCCAAGAAACAACGGAGAAATGAGTTGCACGGAAGGAAAATGAAACCATTCCCTGTGATTGTCGCGTTGGAGCCTGGTTTTAGTAACTAGCAACACGAACAAAACCGTGACCGTGCTGAAAATGTGAGTCGTTTCGGTAAAACTGGTAAAAAGTAATTCCTTTGGAGACGCATACTTTTTTCTTTTGGAAAATTTCCGTTGATATGTAGACCATAGATCTACACCATACCTGAATAATCTTTCGCGCACAAATGTGATCCTCCTGTGGTCAACCCTGACCCGAGATAATTTCCATTTCGTTCAATTTCGAACAGGTGTCGATGATGATGCAACGCAGGAGTTAAAATGCGCAAGAAATTTCATGTTGCATCTCTGTGACGAATTATGGCCGGTTGCTTGGCAACGGGCAATGTGGCAATGAAAAGTCAAGAGTCGAAGGCAGGATTCGAACCTGCGACGTTCGTAACGTCGGCCAAATTGTCGTTTCGCCCGTTGCTAAGCAACTAGCTCGTCATCCTTCTCACTGTTAAGGATCAATAGCAGCCATCTTTGACGAATTTTTGTTATCCGTCTAGAGGTGAAAATGGACCTGGTGGCTGGGCCTTCCGAGAGGCTGAGGGTAATCCTAACAGAACCGAGTACGTTTGGCTATTTAATGTGGATCTTAAGGTAACAACACTTCTTTTGTTGTTGTTTTTCTTATTAAGAGAAGATTGCAGCTGATTGGTATTAGGCATTATGCATTCGTTGTGGTTAGGATGGTTTTAGAGTAATTTCCTTGTCGAAGTCGCTGCCGTTTGTGGGGAATGCAATTTGTGATAGATTCACTCGGGGAATTTTTGCCGTCTCTTGAACATTCAAATTCGTTTCAAGAAGGCGTCTCGCTATTCACAAATTGTCGTTAAAAGTTCCAATAACTTTTTCAGTACACTAAGCTACCTCCCCGATGTTAAGCTGTCATGATTTGATAAGCATCGATATATGAGCCATGAAAATTGATAAGTTTTGTAGTATGAGTCGATGCTTCCTTTGTAGAATAATTTTTTGAACCAAATTTCCGTAGATAACTGATTATTTTTGTGATAATTTCTCGGAGGACTGATTAGAACGTGACGAGCTTAGACTACCGAGATAAAATTTGTGAATGAGCCATTTGAGCCGGGGTATTTACGGTCAGAAAAGTATTTTAGCGTCTCATCCTTTTGTTTTCACCAGGGATGGTTACCTCAGTCAGTCACTGACATCGCAATGGCACACATGTTATATCAGACAGGGCAAGGAGTCAGGAACTATGTTCGAGAAAGTCTTGGCTGTGCGTTGAAAAATTAGTAATAACCAATTTGTAGATAAGCCAAAGAAGATAGAGACATCGATGAATTCACCACTATGCTTTGAACTTGTCCGTGGCCGATTGTTCGCGCAACAACCTCCCTTGTGGACGGACAGAGTGGTGCACGCTTGACGTCACGAGCATGTTGGTATCCTGAAAAAATCATTGGCGGCCAAGTTGGTTTCCGAATTGAATCTTCCAAAAACACTCTTCTCCCTTCCTCTTGCCTGTCGGGAAAATCTCCCCGAAATGAAAACTACCAAATAGACACAGATGCCTGGATATTTTAGAATATATATAGAGAAGTCTCTGGTCTATTTAAAAACACCGTAACATTTAGAAAAAAAGATATGATTGGGAATTTGTGTGCATATTTTACAAAAATTCTAAGGTCATCATCAGTTAGCGTGATTGGGGCTAGCGGCAAGTCTAGTTCTTATGATCAAATCAGTCGATTTAAATAAAAAAATGTTCTCAATGGTAGACAGGTGGGTAGGTTAGGGCAATAGGCTACTGGATAAACTAAACTGCGAAATGTCACTATTTGTTCAATGCCAGATATCATGAAATAAAATACGACAAAAAGAACAATCAAGAACAAAAGTAAACCCTTGGAGCCCATGAGACATGGACTCCTGAAACCCAAGATCAAAAAAACAATTCTTAAGACCAGGAGTGAATATGGCGTAGGTGGGCTCCCCAGCACAGTCACAAACGAGTCTACTTTAAGAACACCCGTTCCCGCGAATATCAGTCGTCATGCCCCTGAAAAATACATGGCAGAAGCAGTCACGCGTGACATGGCTTCTTCTGATTGGTTAAAATTGGCGGCCCTTCGTTTGTTTCGCGCGCAAGGTGTATCTAAAAACAAATCTATTTGTGACTGTGCTGGGGCAAGACCGCAAAGTGATAGACCAACGCTTTATCTAATTCACCCTTGTCAAAGGCCGAATATCCTTACATTTTCAAGAGCAAGTTTAAAACCCTCACAGCCTTGTCCTCCGCGTTATTTGTTAGCTTGCACGGGAGGCGGTTTAAGGGGAAGGCGGAGGGAAAAAAACGGGAAATCGAAGGGCGGTTACCACGGGCGTACCTCTCTCGCCACACCACCCCCGCCTTTTTTCTAGGTTTTTTCTTCCCTCCCCATCCCTCTCCAAATTAACATGTCGGCGCATGTTGCTTGTGCTTCTGTATCTAGTAAGGACCGGCGTTAAAACGAAGACGACAACGGCAGAACGTCATCTGAAATTATGGAATTGCAGTAGTGTTGGAATCACTTTGCGATTATTCTAACCCCTTTTACAAGACACAAGAGTGTCAGTTGCTTGAAAACTTGCGGAAACAACGCTTTAGTACTAGTTCCGCAACAATTAGCTTCAATAAAAGAATCCTTTCACTTTATCTTTGGTTGTCAGATATTTTTGTATACCATTGCTTTTTGAACTTATCGTTCACCACCGTCTCACGGCGAATCCGTGAGCGAAAACTTAATTATTGTCATATCAACATCAATATCTTTCCGACACAATCATTTTGCATCCACCCCAGTGGAGGAATAAACTTTTTCTTACAATGAAATTTCTACCAGCCATGAACTGGATTGATTTTCTACTTAAATTGGTACTAGGATAAAAAAACCGATACTTCTCTTTCTTTGGATTTCAAAACCATGTTAAATAAAAACACGAAGTGACCTTAGTTGCCTTGATTGATAAACACCTGTTTATTTTAACTGGAAATTTCCTATTTGATGGTCCGCCATTATTAACTTTGAAATCTGGAGAGAGCGTGATCGAGAAGAGAATGACGTCGAAGACTCGGCTGACTTAATATGTAGCACGGGAATAGGCCATTTCCGAGTTCATGTCTGCCTCCTTTTCAAAGAGAGTCTAAGTGCGAAGTTTTTGTGATGGTAATTAGTTCTACTTTACATATGAATGAAAACTAATTTTCATAACACTCGCTTTGAAGAGGAGGCAGGCATGAACTCGGAAATGGCCTATTTCGGGCTTTCAGATTTTAAACTCGTGTTTTGCATATATAATAACTAGTGATAGACTGACGTCACTCTTCCCTAGATCCAACCCTCTGAGCTCCAATCGCTCAGTTTTGAACGTGATTAACGGTTTACCGTCAAATCCAAAAATTACACTCAAAATAAAGAGCCTTTCAATAAAAATCAAAGCTCAAAATTTTGCCATTCAGGAGTTACGCACAGTTTCAAAATCTGAAGAAGTGATTTTTTTGTATAGCAAATGGCTTACTTTTTCCTCTTAAATATTTCTGAGTGTATTTTACCTCCGCTATGAAGGTATATCTATGACAAAATTCAGTGATCAGTATTTGAAATAAAATCGTCCAAATCATGAATGCATCAATCCAAAGCTGAATGGCAACAAGCCAATTCTGCAAATGGCCATCACGGAAAGAGGTATAACGCAAACAGCCATAACGCAAATAGGCATCACGCAAATGGCCGTAGCGAAAAAAGGATAACGCAACGAGGCATAACGCAGAACTATAACGCAGAGGCACAACTTAAACAGGAATAAAAAGTTCGATAGCGATTATATGTTCTTTCCCTTGAACAATCAGTTGACGTTTTTTTTTAGAGCTGAAATTATTTACGGAGTACACAGCTAGTCTCCATCCTTCAAAGGGTCTTTGCATTATGGCTATTTTACGTTGTGCCTTTTGCGTTATGAATATTTGCGTTATTCCTCTATACGTTATGGCTATTTGAGTTACGCTTCTCTGCGTTATGCCTCTTTCCGTGATGGCCATTTGCAGAATCGGCTTATTTCCATTCAGCTTGGGATTGATGCATTCATGATTTGGACGATTTTATTTCAAATACTGATCATTGAATTTTGTCATAGCTATACCTCCATACTCTGCTCACCTTGCCAACGGGAGAAAGAATGGCCTCATTTTTTTGGCTGCTCATTCGAGCTCTCTATTTCTAAACAGGATTCGTTTGATTCGTTTCTCTGGCTGATTGATTTGTTCGTGTAGTCTCCACAATAAGTGCGGCTAAGTAGTCTTGAGTTGAGTGATCAATAATATTGACTGTAGCCATTTATCAATTTAAAGTACTATCTGGGTTTCAGTCCAAATTCATCACATCTGCTGAGTGGAGTTTCCATTCCACGTGTTATTATCGTCATCCTCATCGTCTTCGTTGTTGAGTCTGTAAACGCCGCCTTCTTCCCGAAAGCTTGCTCCTCCTTGCGGGACACGCCGTCTAACTCTGGAACTGTCGGGAAAAGACAAGGCAACGCATTAACTTGCAACCCAAGGGGAAGGGGGTGGGGGCACGATTTCAACGACGTTGAGCGTAATACTGACATAAGCTTACTTTGACTGCTGCGACTGTGGGTTTGTGTCCTGTCTTCCTGCTGTAGGACCGTATGCTCCTCTAGGTTGGTCTGGGCTACCAAACAGAAAGGCCTTGATAAAACTTATAAGAGCAAACAGGGGAGAGAGTATCCACAGAAATAGGTCAGATTGGGACGAAGAGCTTCCAGACGGCATCACGGCATTGCGATTTGTCTGTAAAACAAATTGGAACAGTGACGATTGAAAGTTAATTAAAAAAAAAAAGACCAAAATAAACTTTCAAGGAGGTCAGAAATTTGCCACAAGAAGGCACTAAAACCGGTAGTTTCTATAATAGGGGAGAGCAAAAGAAGAGGTTAGGGCTATCTTTAGAGGGAATGCTTCTCGGGAAATGTTTTTAAACTTTTGGTTGTTTCATGCGAAGTGCAACAACGACCTCATTAACAATTCATGAGCGAAAATAACACGTCACGTGCATGAGCGTTAAAATAAAATACTCCTCATTAGAGTTCTTTATATAAAGTTAAATTGTAAAGCATACTAATAAGGCATACCTTGTTTTTCTTGCATGCTAATGTGCTCTTCTCACAATTTGAACGGACTCCAGAGGGACAAGCCATTTGTGGAACTCGCAGGTCGTGTTTTATCGGGTCTAAAACCACCTGATAAAACACTCCTGCTCGTTTATCTTCAAACAGTACATTGAAAGAAACCAAAGCCCAAGGATATGAAATACCTGCACATATTGTTGTTTGTATGTGTGTAATAAGACGAAGAGCCCAAAGTCAAAGACTACATGGTCAAAAAGGGGCAATTTGAGACAAAGGGTGATTTTATTTCCTAAATGTAAAATATCTTTTGTTTGCCAGTGGTTTTGACAGATAACGTTAGTTCTAATAGGTGGTTTGCAACCAACCTCAAGAGGCACAGATAACAATGGTGTAATGTACAATAGTCCATTTTACAGTTGTGTGCTTAGTTACCTGGTCTATGAATGAAAGTGAGGCTGGAGTTGACCTTGTTTTGATAGAAACCTTACTGCTTTTCTTATGTAAACTCTTACTAATTAGCATGATGACAACAACATCATTAACATAAGAAAAGGAGTGAGGTGGTCAACACCAGCCTCACTTAAAGGCCAGGCAACTAAGCACACAACTGTAAAGAGGTCTATTGCTGGTGGACGAACAAAAGGAGCTAATGAGAGATCTTTTGTTTTCGTCCACCAACATGGCGGCCATGAAGTCACGTGAAAACCAGCTATAGGTCTTCGCCATTTTTTTTCTCAAATCCAATTAGATTAAAATGTGCATGATCACATCATTAGTTCTGATAAAGGATGAGCGAGTGTTACCTGAACTTGTGGCAACTATAAAATATTGTTCATGGTCAAAGAATCTATTAAAGTTTTGATGGGTCAAGTTGACCAGCGGTCGAAAGCATGGGTTAGTTCAAAACAGGAGGCCGATAATCGTTCTTCACCGTGTTTTGTGACTCAAAAGGAGGCTCCTCCATTCTCTACTTGCACAAATCCCATAATACACCTCTTTTATCCCCCAAAAACAACGCCTATGAAATAAAAGAGGTGTATTATGGGATTTGTGCAAGTAGAGAATAGAGAGAACAATGCATCCTGATTGAAAGCCCAATGCATTAAAGGGGTTCCCCACTGACGAGTAAAATCTTCTGGCATTAGAGTGAAATCTGTTAAGTGTCAAACGTAAAAGGCCAGAAGAGCCAACATCGAGACTTTGCACTGACTTGTCTTAAAGTCCGGCCATTTTGTCAACTATCGGGAAAATTTGCACAACAATCAGAGCCTCTAAGAATCCATCACCCAAGATTTACCCAAATTAGCCTAGTCCCCATTAGCATCAGAAAAGTATGTCTATTATAAAAAAACGTTTTGCGGGAAAATAGACAATAGGCTAGAGCGGCTAACTCAATGTTGCACGCAATTGGACGTACCTTATTACATGAAATTTTTCGTGACACGTTAATTTCGGGAATTTCGCGATTTAAAAAAATCGCCAAATTTAAGTGACGCGAAAATTAAATGTCGCGAATAACATGACGCGAAAATTAAGTGACTCACATTATGTCAATAACTAAAACAGCGACTTTATTACACGCGTTTGTAACAAACATTTTGAGCTATTCTGTGGTAATGTTCTGGTCCTCTTCATCACTACTGCTTTCCGTCTCTACTCCAGGTAGCACTTCTTTTGTACAATCCTCAAACTGTCCATTTACTGGCTCCTTGAGTGTGTCTCACTCAAAAACGCGAAATTAAAGTGAGTCAAAATGCAAAATTTTCGCAAAATCGCGAAATTAAGGTGTCGCGAAATAAGCGAACCTCAAAATCGCGAAATTAACGTGTCGCGAAAATTTCATGTAATAAGGTATATCAGTAACTCTAGTTCATTGGCACGTGTTACCCTCGTAAAATAAGGTCCTTTACCTTTACCTTAACACAAAAATTTTTAACCTCGGGAGATTTGAAGTGGGTACAACATGTTGGTCTATTATTTATTTTCCCGCAAAACTTGGCTCGAAAATGGACACTTTTTTGACACTGATGGGGACAAAACTGAAACCAGATTCTTACTCTTGGGTAATGGACTCTTGATGCCACTGAAAAACCATTCATATTCCGTTTGTAAAACTGCACTCACCAATGCAACAACCAGAGTCGCACTAGGTGCCAGGCCCAAATCGGACAAACTCTTCACCAGGTCTTCCTCGGTTAGTTCCCGTCTGGGATAGGTGGTGTACAGTGTGACAGAGCTGGTACTCGATCCGAGATGCTGGGAAATAACAACAGACGATAACTTAGTTTGACTGTGGCAAAAAGAGCAGCAATAATATTAAATTCATACTGCCCATTTACAAGAAAACCAAGAAGAGTTAAGTTACTGCCTGTATTTCTGAACACAAGTGAGGTTGAAATGCCAGAGACAATGTAATTAGATGGATATTTTCATGCATCCAGTCAATTGCACAACTTTCAGGGCTTCAATTCATTAATGGCAGTGGAGCTGTACATTAATATCACTGATTTTTTCACAGAATGTGTAGACTACAGTATGAAAATCTAGGTTAACTTGAACTTTTGAACAATGAGAAGACAGCTTGGCCGAGTGGTTAGCGTGCTGTACTTGCAATCCCTCATTAATATTGCTATATTGTATCTTAAGAGACAATGCTGTTCCTCATGCATGGACAACAGAAATAAACTCCAGCGATGCTTAACATTGCGATTAACGACCGAAGTTACTACATCGTGAGACAAATGATTAAACGTTATATTATGATATTTTATTTACCGCCTTGATGACCACTAATCACCTCTTTTACGATATCAAACTTACATTACTGATGAACTGCCTTATGGTGTCTAATGTTGAATCAGCCGAAAAACTGTTTGTTACAGAGCTGCCATCAGGAAGACGAAACTGAAGACGGGCAGAAATGCTGAAACAAAGGCAACAGGGTCAAAATGTGGACTTGCGTTGTAATCAAGAACTCAGACACAGATTTTCTAATACAGACCCCTTTTCTGGTAAATAGCATACATATCATGCACTTTAGGTACCAGAGCAATTTTTCCAAGGTCAGAGAAGACAATGTGCTGCAAAAGTTTCAACGAAATTTTAATTTGGTGGTTTGAGTTTTGTGGTTTGACTTGAGTAACCACCTATACAGAACTATAAGAACAGGGCATCTAATGGCCCCTTTCTCTGGGGATGTCTGTGGCCTGGGGGAAGAACTCAGACCAAAATCTGTGATTTTCCCTACCCTACTGTATTTCAGAACTATTTTCAGATCTTTTTCAGCTGTTACATGGTTGGCTTAAAAAGAAACAACTGGTGCTGGAAAATGAGTGAGGAACTAAAGATGAAAAAAAAAAAAAAATCTGATGACACTAGCCATAGACTGCGAGCAGTCTCTCTTTTGCTCTAGAATAGTTGAAATGACCACGTACATTCAACTTTCAATGGCTGAAGCCGCAGGTCGCAAATACTTCTGTTTCAGCCATTTTGAGGTGTTCATTTGTTTCAACGAATTAGAGCAAAAGAGAGACTGCTCGCAGTCTACACTAGCCAAACACCTCAGTTTAACGCTGGAAATCATTTTAAAAATTGAATCTGCTCTCTGATTGAGCATTACAAATCATGAATGTGACGATGATGATGATGATGATGATGATGAAAGTAAGCATCTCATTGGTCATGGTAAAAAAAGAGAGTAATTTGCTTGCCAGACAGCACAACATTCTCTCAGACCTTGCAAAAACCATCTGGCAACAAAGCTAGGGAAAGTAATATTGGACAACAGGAACACAAGCAAACTTCTCAATCTCTTTCATTACAAAAAAAACTAACCAATCTCCTTTTGTTGCTTGCCTGTCACTTCCACCTGTAACATCACCTGACGATGATGAGGATGATGATGATGCGGTCATTGCTTGAGCACGCTGCCTTTCCTGTAATTCATTCTGTTTCCTGGCTTCCCTCTCAGCTTTATCTCTGGATATCTGCTGTCGAACAGCTTCCCTGTGAGCTCTCTCCTTAGCTCTGTCCTCTTTGATTTGATTCACAATGTCTTGTGCCTGCTTTTCCTCTCTGTTGCGCTTTGCCTTAGCCATCTCTTGCCCAAAATGACGCCTCTCAAATTCCTTTTTTCTGAGATCCTACAACACAGAATTTTCTCTTTAATTCTTTACTAGCTGCCTCAGAAGACAAAGTGTTAATTAATCATGTATAAGAACCATGAAAACTAAGGCGATGAGCCATGATGTAAGTGCCTGAAGAATACTAAAAATACTTCTTCAACTATTTTTGGTTGAAAAGGTCAATACTAGCCTTCTCTGCGTTAAAACATGTACATGTAAGTTACCGGTAAGGGTGGTTGCAGCTGGAGCCTACATTAGCCTGCACAAGCTTTTTAAAAGCCTGCAGCAAGAATGCCCGTGGTTGCTAACCAAGCTCTCACGAGTGACAACACTTTCAACATGACTTAATGCCAGTTAAAAAATCACCAAACCAACCACACTGGTATACAAGAAAAGAAATGAATACATTGAATAAGTATGTTAGGGGAAAAATGTACTCCTTGGTTATCTAATGTTGTCAGAACAATAATATCCTCACTGGCTGTTACTCACTGAAATGGCCAACCAGAGTTGTCGGCCAGATCCACACATGCTGTGGTATTGGAATAGCACAGCTGTCAGAACACTTAGGGAAATGAGTCCCAAAACCCTGAAGAAGGTGTCCAAGGTATGGGCTGTAAGGTCAGCTCCAATAAAATGAAGTGATAACACTTACTTGTTTTTCGTTTTCGTCTTTTTCTTGTCTTTTCTTTTCGATTAGCACTTTTGCTCTGGATATAAGGCAAAGGACAATGCAGTATTATGAGAGTTTGATTCTTATCAGAGAGCATCATGTCCTTTTATTGTTTATCCTTATTCCTAATACAATGTTGAAGATATAATGGCCTGCTACCATAAATAGCATCACCAACGTCGTCCCCAGGGTCTCTCTTCTCTGCCTCCTTTGTTGTTGAGGGTACAAGGTTGCAGGATGAGCAAAATTTTATTTTGAAGGCTAATAATTTATAAAGACCTTATTAAGATCTATTATAATTACGTTAAAGATGAAACAACAACAATGATATTCAATGTAAGGAAAAATGTAGACTCGGAAAAATATCCGAGTCCCAGATGGGATTTGAAGCCACGACCCTCCGTGATCTAGTCGGATGCTCTAACCACTGAGCTACTGGAGACTCTATGGTGAGCAAGGGTCAATTTGTGGGTCTCGACTGGAACCTCATCGCGCGGCTACACAGACCATAGAGTCTCCAGTAGCTCAGTGGTTAGAGCATCCGACTAGATCACGGAGGGTCGTGGGTTCAAATCCCATCTGGGACTCGGATATTTTTCCGAGTCTACATTTCTCCTTACATTGAATATCATTGTTGTTGTTTCATCTTTAACACACTCACTTTGGAGGTTGGTTGGCTGCATCTTGATATGCATTAATGTGACAGCGCGATGCTGTTAGTGAGTTTCAAATATGCTAGTCAATACTTGGCTGTGTAGCCGCGCGATGAGGTTCCAGTCGAGACCCACAAATTGACCCTTGCTCACCATAGAGTCTCCAGTAGCTCAGTGGTTAGAGCATCCGACTAGATCACGGAGGGTCGTGGGTTCAAATCCCATCTGGGACTCGGATATTTTTCCGAGTCTACATTTCTCCTTACATTGAATATCATTGTTATTATAATTACATTAATGTAATTAACCATCACAGTTAACCCACTGACACCTGAATCGCCCTGGGCTGTCCCCATTGTCTGGCGTTAGACAGAGTAAAGTCTGCTAAGTCTCACTCCTAGCAGTCAATAGGTTAACTGCAAATTTGCATTTCACAAACTAGTCCATGATTCAACTTCAGTCGGTACAGCAGCCAGTGGTGATGTAACCCCAAGGTCCTGGGTTCAATTCCCACTCTGGTCAGAGTTTTTCTCTGTCCTTGTGTGAGCCCAATTCCCTTAGTAGGGCTAACGCTCACACGGTTTACATGGGTAGAAATAGCACTTCACATAATGCTGTAATGATTAATTCTGTTGAAAGATAAGTGGTACACGGCCAACATTTTTTAAAAACAAACCCTTAATTGTACTTGGACATATTCATTGCCGTGAAATTGACATCTTAAATTCCCATGACCTGCTCCCGTCTGACCTTTTAGCTCAGTCGGTACAGCAGCGGTGATCTAACCTGAAGGTCGTGGGTTCAATTCCCACCCTGGTCAAATTTTTTCTGTCCTTGAATAGGCCCAATCCCATTAGTAGGGCTAACACTCACATGGTTTACATGGGTAGAAATAGCACTTCACATTACCCTCAAATAGTTAATTCTCTTGTAAGATAAGTTCTAGACGGCCAACATTTGTAAAAACGTAACCCTTCCTCGTATTTCATGATTCCTCTACTTTAATCAAATTCTACAAACTACCTTTCATTCGCAGGAATGGCAATTAAAATAAGAGAGGAATTAAAACTAATTAATTAATGCAGACCCATAAATTTGCTCTTTAAAATTTAATGACACAACATTCTCACCACTGATGTGGATGAGCTTTGGGTCCTTCTTACCACTTGCAACTTGTCTTAATATGAACATTATCATGACAAAAATAATTTATAATAAATATTAGCTTCTTCATTGCAACGGTGTATACGGTGTATAATTAGCCCTTGACCCATTGACACTTGAACTGCCCTGGACCACCCCCACTGACAAGTAAAATCGTCTGGCAGACGATAGAGAAAAATCTACTAAGTTCCACTCCTAGAAGTCAATGGGTTCAGGAGGAAGTTTACATAGAAGCCTCATAACTACAATAAACTTAAAGAAATAAATAGCCAGAAACCACTTTTCACCAAGATTGTGACAAATAAAAAAACGTTTTTTGGCTTTTATGCACTATATTATAATAATTATGACGATAGCACATAAAAGCCAAAAAACATTCAATTATTGATATAATTTTATGAAAACATGATAATACGAGTGCCGTAACGCTAAACAATTTTGCCTCCAAAGAGAGGTTCAAGCCTCTTTCAAAAGCAATGAGTTGTTCTTCCCAAAGGACTTCCCTGGTTCCCACATGGGGAATTGATGCCACTTCCCAAAGGAATTTCGTAGCATCCGGAGTGTGGGGTGTGTAATGTGGGTAAAGATGTGATTTTTTTTGTTGCATATTATGTTGTACAGTTCCAATGCAGACTCTCAGCCTTGCTCTAATATCTACTTGATTATTAAGATCTCTATCGCTGATGTTAATGAGTGGCGGCTTAAAATAAAATAGAAGATGGCAGCCAGTGTTGTGGCCCATTTGACTTGCATACTGGGAAATGTTGTGGGTACTGATTCAAATTCCAAATGTAAAGGTCAACAAATGCCTTTTTACTACCTAATTAAGTAGCATTATAATGATTGGTTCTTGATTTTAACGAGTCACTTTATTTTGTGACATCTGTCTATGTTACCAATTAAAAAAGATAGAGCAACAATTTTATGTCTCAGTCAGTTAATCCCAATATATACCATTGAGGTATTTAGGATCAAGTTGTTCACTTTTTTGTTTGTCATGTTTACCTCTTGTGAGGTTTTATGTTTGTGTTCACAAGTTCACTCACAAGTTCATTCATCTGGAAGATGTTTAGATTTTCAATTTCCTGTACAACCTCTACTTTGATTGACAGTTTACAACACTGTGTAAGTAGTTCATGACCTGACGTTAAAATAGATATGTTTCATTTCTGTCATTGAGTAAACAAAAAACAAGGGGTGCAATGATATGATTCTGACAAGCCAACAAAGTTTCCAAAAAGGGACATCACATCATGACCTATGAAGTACTGTACAAAAGAATAAATCTCTCCTGTAAAGAAGAATGTCATGAAAGAATCGCTTGTTTAATTAATAATACTGAAGGGTAAAGTATATTTGCCAGCACATAGTGAAGAACTTTCACCAGATTTTTTTCATGAAAAAATCATCTCTCTTGTGGGAAAAAAATGCATAGGTTTTCAAAGCAATCCAAAGAAAAAAAAATGAAAAAGAAAATTAATACGAAAACCATTCTTCCATTGATATCTCTTTTTCCCCCTAAGACTTCTGGTTGTTTAGTAGTGAAACATGACACGTGTTTTTGCTTTAAGATCTTTATGTGTACTTAGTACTTATTAAAACAGAACAGAGTGATGCAAGTAGCCGCCAACCTGTCAACTTTATCTTGCAATGATGTTTGTTGAGTGCCACTGTCTTGTACATGTAGTTCCTACACAACAGGAAGTAAAAAGAACTCAATGAAATAACATTGTGTGAGAGACCCTCATGCTTGAAGAGTCAAAATGTTTAGCCTTATCGTACAGAAGTAATGATCACCAAAGACCGTCTTGCTCTTCATTACCTGTGATGTTCCTGGTGTAGCATCCATATCACTTGTTGAGGCATCTTGGGCTGCCTGAGACACCGTGCTATCTGATGAATGTTGCACAGAACTAGAAGCTACTGCAGTTGATTGTGGGACAGAACTAGCTGCTGTAGTACCATTGATGTTGGTCGTCCTTGACTTTTGATGTGCCTAGAAAGGTGATTTAATTAATTAACGTCACTGTAAACATTTTTTCCAGTAACAAAAGAGTGCCCTAAAATGAGCAACAAATTCAAGAGATGGAAGAGACGAATGACATAATTTCAAATAAATGAATTTCACATACAGTATTCTAAAATCATGTTGCGACAACTTGGCAGAAAAAAATTTCTCGCACAAAAATTTAGGCAAAGATACAAGTAGGTCAAAGCCCTTTAATGGAGGGGATGTCGGTTTTGATTGGGTAACCCGTCACTCCTCAAGCTCCCCAGAACGCTCCAATCTGTTAAGTCTCACTCCCAGCAGTCAATGGGTTAAGGGCACATTTATTTATTTAATAATAAATTTACATTGATTGAACAGAGGTTGGTAATCATGCCTTCTAAACCCTGCCTACCTATTCACCATACTAGTACCCACTAATCAATTTACCGGCTTGAGTACCTCTAGAGCCTTGTTTGCTTTAGATAGAAACTCTTCAAGAGGAAGGCTACCACCAATGACTTCCACTGGCAAACCATTCTCGCCAATAAAGTATGTGACTGGGATACACACAACTGGGTCTAATGACACGGGGTAGTTGTGGAGTTAAGGATTCAGCGACAAGTGTATGACTTTATCATATAATTTTATCAGTCTGAGAGTATTAAATACAGCACTTTGCCTTTGTCTTCTTTGGGGGTCACTTCCTCTAACTTTTAGACCTGTAATAATCAACCTGAGTCTGAAAAAGTAGAAATCTATCTATTTACATATCAGTTACCTTAGGGAGCTTTTCCAAATTAATATCGGAAATTTTGGTTTCTGATGTCACTATCGCCATTTTCCGATTCCAATAGCTGCTTGTGTCTGACTCAAGAATTTCCGATTTGAGGTATCAAAATTCCGATAAAATCGGACATCAATGTAGAATGATATATCGGCACGCCATTTTTTTTTATCAATGAGACTGAGTGGATTTAGTATAAGCGTACTGGACCTTCGATCTCGCAGAACGTAATCTTTGTGTGCACATGTTTCTCCAATTTATGCTCCTGTTGTTTCTATTTTCAACTTCAACATCTCAACAACAACAAAAATGACTGATTTCAAGCTTTCATATGTGACTCTAAATACCGACTTGGAAACCAAACTTAAAGGTGAAACGCAACATGTCCGTTGATTTACATGTACTTGCCAATTCTTTAACGTAATGTTTGAAAAATAACTATCTGTGCCAGCTTAACCCTTTAAGCCCTGAGGGGTTCCCCATTGACGAGTAAAATCGTCTGGCGTTAGACAGAGTAAAATCTATAAGTGCCATTTGGCACTATCGGGGCTGAAAGGGTTAAATGGGGACATAGTTTTTTCACGCTGTTAGCTTAACCCTTTAAGCCCCGAGGGGTTCCCCATTGACGAGTAAAATCGTCTGGCGTTAGACAGAGTAAAATCTATAAGTGCCATTTGGCACTATCGGGGCTGAAAGGGTTAAATGGGGACATAGTTTTTTTCACGCTGTTAGCTTAACCCTTTAAGCCCCGAGGGGTTCCCCATTGACGAGTAAAATCGTCTGGCGTTAGACAGAGTAAAATCTATAAGTGCCATTTGGCACTATCGGGGCTGAAAGGGTTAAATGGGGACATAGTTTTTTCACGCTGTTAGCTTAACCCTTTAAGCCCCGAGGGGTTCCCCATTGACGAGTAAAATCGTCTGGCGTTAGACAGAGTAAAATCTATAAGTGCCATTTGGCACTATCGGGGCTGAAAGGGTTAAATGGGGACATAGTTTTTTCACGCTGTTAGCTTAACCCTTTAAGCCCCGAGGGGTTCCCCATTGACGAGTAAAATCGTCTGGCGTTAGACAGAGTAAAATCTATAAGTGCCATTTGGCACTATCGGGGCTGAAAGGGTTAAATGGGGACATAGTTTTTTCACGCTGTTAGCTTAACCCTTTAAGCCCCGAGGGGTTCCCCATTGACGAGTAAAATCGTCTGGCGTTAGACAGAGTAAAATCTATAAGTGCCATTTGGCACTATCGGGGCTGAAAGGGTTAAATGGGGACATAGTTTTTTCACGCTGTTAGCTTAACCCTTTAAGCCCCGAGGGGTTCCCCATTGACGAGTAAAATCGTCTGGCGTTAGACAGAGTAAAATCTATAAGTGCCATTTGGCACTATCGGGGCTGAAAGGGTTAAATGGGGACATAGTTTTTTCACGCTGTTAGCTTAACCCTTTAAGCCCCGAGGGGTTCCCCATTGACGAGTAAAATCGTCTGGCGTTAGACAGAGTAAAATCTATAAGTGCCATTTGGCACTATCGGGGCTGAAAGGGTTAAATGGGGACATAGTTTTTTCACGCTGTTAGCTTAACCCTTTAAGCCCCGAGGGGTTCCCCATTGACGAGTAAAATCGTCTGGCGTTAGACAGAGTAAAATCTATAAGTGCCATTTGGCACTATCGGGGCTGAAAGGGTTAAATGGGGACATAGTTTTTTCACGCTGTTAGCTTAACCCTTTAAGCCCCGAGGGGTTCCCCATTGACGAGTAAAATCGTCTGGCGTTAGACAGAGTAAAATCTATAAGTGCCATTTGGCACTATCGGGGCTGAAAGGGTTAAATGGGGACATAGTTTTTTCACGCTGTTAGCTTAACCCTTTAAGCCCCGAGGGGTTCCCCATTGACGAGTAAAATCGTCTGGCGTTAGACAGAGTAAAATCTATAAGTGCCATTTGGCACTATCGGGGCTGAAAGGGTTAAATGGGGACATAGTTTTTTCACGCTGTTAGCTTAACCCTTTAAGCCCTGAGGGGTTCCCCATTGACGAGTAAAATCGTCTGGCGTTAGACAGAGTAAAATCTATAAGTGCCATTTGGCACTATCGGGGCTGAAAGGGTTAAATGGGGACATAGTTTTTTCACGCTGTTAGCTTAACCCTTTAAGCCCCGAGGGGTTCCCCATTGACGAGTAAAATCGTCTGGCGTTAGACAGAGTAAAATCTATAAGTGCCATTTGGCACTATCGGGGCTGAAAGGGTTAATACACCGTGAAACACATTTTGGTCATTTGCTGTGCGGCAGCATCCCAACATTGACCTTTGAACGTATCTTGATCAGTCAGCACACGACAAAACAACGGCGTATAAACTGTTTCGGCTGCACAGTTTTAATATTTTAGGGCTTTTAATATTGCAAAACATACTCTCGAGGTTTCGAAAACTATATTATTTTACTTTAAAAAGCTATATTATTTTACTTGAAGTGTACCGGTAAGTATAAACTTATCACACATGTAATTATTGAATAAATTGACTTTAGGGCTTATTGGGGGCAGGGAGGTTAAAAAACGGGCATATCCGTCATTGGGGGGGGGGGGGGGGGTATAATGACTAGCAGAATTAAGGCATCTACCTGTATGTCACTCACATGAAGGCCAACATGCCATCAGCACTTCATACAGAATAAAGACTACCATAGATGTGATCAACATTATGTCCATAAAAGTGTACTTAAAGATTACTTTGTTTTAATGAAGGATACAAAGCTTAGAGAACTGAGTACAATCTTCACTAAATTTCACCAAAAAAACAAAGGAAAGTATGTTAATGAGTGTAAAGAATTCTATATCAACTACCAAAAAATACAATGTATTATACACCTGTAATTTAGTATGATGACGCCAAGAGGGCTTAAGTATGATACCGTTTTGAACCACAAACAGCAATCAGAAATTAGCTGATGTCCTGGCATGCGAAATGTTCACTTCCAGTTCCTGTCTGTGGTTCTGAAAAAAGCTCAATAATGCTTTAGCTCCCTAATTTCCTGGAAGTTGTCAAAACGTGCTTGCAGCCAGCAAGCTCATAGCTATATAAAAATGTACTGTACTTTTCAGGGCCAAGGGCTGGGAAATTCTTCCCACCTACAAGATGTTTCAAACCTGCCTAGTTTAATCCATTGACTCCTAAACTGTCTCGTATTCATGTCTGGCATTGGACAGCCAGGTAAAATTTGGCACTAACAAGAAACTTACATTGAATGTGAATTTACATTATATAACATTAACAATACAACTGACCTTTTGTGATCCAGTTTAACTGCAATGCATTTTTCCCTTGATAATGTCTCTGCAATCTGAGTTTAAAGACTGTAAGTTGTTGACGATGATATCAACAATATTATTGTGACAGTCCTTCTAAAGCATTTTCAGCTATAGTACCGTCCAAAGGAAATATTGACAGTCTCAACTCGAACCTTGAAATTCTATTCTTGCAGTTTGAAGATGTTCAACTTTTGAGATGTGATGCTTTGGCATGAGCTGAAATATTTTCTCTAAAACAATGTGACGTCCCACACCAAAGAAGAGCTTATAAATGAAATCTGAAGGTTTTGGAATGAAAGCAAGAGTGGAATGAAATGAGAAGGTTTTGAAATGAGAGAGAGTGGATTCAAGAAAAGGGCGACAAGTGCATTGGTGATGGACCTTTAATTTGTCACCTGGATTTTAATCCAACAAATTAGCAGTATCTTTTTTGAACAGATGAGACACAAAATTGTAATTACCAGTATAACTGAAATAATGATTTAGTTTATCGCAACAAGTAATTGAACCAGCAAGGAAAGGAAGGAAGAACATTAGCACATTAATTTTTGTATTATGTCAAACTGAGTGGCACAAGTACTTGTACTCTATATTCAACCAGTTTTCTCTGTTTGTACAATAAACTCAAGTGTTGTTGTTGTTGTTCTTTTAGTATTGTTTGTTTATCCAATTTACTTCTAGAGAAACCAGTCAAGCCAGTCTGAGGGCTCGTTATTTGTTCAACTCTAATTTAAAGAGATGCGTAGAACTTAAGTCTGACATAACTCAAGACTTGATTCTCAAAAATTTTGAACAACGAGAATCTAGTCTCAAGTTTCAAGACTCCCGATTGACTGCTGAGCAGTACTGAACAAGTGCAAGCTTTGAATTAGGCTTACACATGTACAATATATATGTTAATTACCATATCAATAATAATTTACTCATTAAAATGCTGTCTTTGAAAACCAATAAAGGAAAAATATCAGTACACGTCACCACAAAATGTTATCTAAAAAACTGGCTATTGTCCTTGCTAAGACTAATATTGAATATCATCCTTTTAAAAATAAATAAATAAATAAATAAATAATAAATAATTAATTAAATTAATAATTAAATAAGTAACTACCGAATCAACTCTTTGACTTTTCAAGTACAAACCTTTGAATCAGCCCAAGTTGTGTTCATTTTCTGGGTTTCTTCATTGTCACCTAAAATGAAATTCCAGTTTTAACAACTAGAATCAACTGAAAAGTTTTGCTTGACAAAACTCTCTCGTTCGGCAAAGAAAAGATGCAATAACACAACAATTTTGATTTTAGCCCAAATATTTCAACAATGGATCCACCTTTTGTTGTTGTCCCATTTAACCTGTTATATTAGTTTTTTCATGCTTTCCTTGAAACTGCCTACGTTGCTCTTATAAGTGTGATAATCTTTCCCTCTTAGAATCATCACAACCCGTAGTTCAAAATCTATGACTTTCATAATCATTGAATGTTTTATATCATTATTTTGTGGCTCTTTTAACTTTTAGATGTGCCACCCTCATTTTGGCTCAAATAGTACTATTTTCTTATGTTTTTCAATGATAGCAAGGCATATAAAAATAACATTAGAAGGGAGGGGTGGGTGGGGCATTGAAGATGTCATCATCATTTCAGATTTCCAGAAAAGCTAAATTATATTACAATACAATTGGCCACTTAAATTATTCCATATCAACGAATAACAAAACCTCCCACATAATATGTGGGAGCTTTTGTTATGGTCTCGTTCTAGTTCTACAATAGCTTCGATCAGTTTGCATGCGCAAACCCTTGTTACTAGAGTCGTGAATTCTACGGTTGCGTTTTATGTTGACACTCTGCACATCGTTATTAAATTTTGACAGAATACGCACTTAAGTATAATCTTTGGTCTTGGCAGGCTGAAACTGAAGCTCTAAGTACAATAAAAAATGCATAAATCAACTTTGCCTTGTTAAAAACAAGACAAGCTTTTACTCTCTGTATTTGCTAAATCGATTCAACACGAAAATCATGGAAATCGTTGAATTTTCACTTGCCTTCAATATAAACGATAAATATCAATCCCTTCTTCCTTGATTCAACAATAGCTTCAGGAATACTTCCCTTAAACCACAGCATACTGTCTGAGTTTGTGAACTACAGGATAAGTGGCAAATGAACGTGTCGTTTCAGAGAAATAAATACTTGGTAACCAGGCTATGAATGTTGCTCTCAGGGGAGGGGTAGTGCTTGACTTCAATTTGTAACAATCCTTGAGGCTTTTTCAGACGCACATGTAATTGGTCGTTTTCTTTAGAAATCGGTAACGATTGAGAAGCTGAGTTTGTAACCATTCTGAAAGCATAGAAGACAATTTCAGCAAAATGACTTAATTCAAGTCTCTCGTGCCCACCCCCGTAGAATTATAACGTCAGCCACCATGGCGGCCACATTGGCCAGAAAATCGTGTCTTATGATTAACGGGTTTCAAGCCGTTGTTGCTAAATGTTGCTGTCCTTCTACCTCGCTCAATGCTTTAAGAATGCAATTAAGGTATGCAGGTCACAGTAAATGGCAAAATATTCGATTTAAGAAGGCTCACATTGACTTCGCACGAAGCAAGGAGTTTGGAAAACTGTCCATGGAAATCATCTCAGCTGTCAGAGGTCAGACTGGACAAGATAAGCTTAATGTTAGGAAACTTATATCTTTATTCATCGATTTCAACCGTGACAGTGTCCTTACCATGACATGTGGCGTTTCCCATGAATGAAACTTGTCACAAATTATTTTGATGGGGTGAAGGGTATAGCTGAAACAACCCAAACCTCCAGGGAAAAATTCCGTGGGAGCAAGGGTAGCGCAGAGTCCTCCTACCACCATCCCCTGCCCCTCACCCTGGAATAGTCCTGCCAACTTTTGAAGACATCACAGTGACTGTGTTTAGATTTCCAGCAACGGCACATTGTATTTAACAAATAGATTCCATGTTGCCGTGCGTCTGTTCAGTAATAGATCACAGATGACGTCAAAATGTGGTAAGAACAAAAAAGTGGCGTGACGTGACGTCTTCTGTGATCTATTACTGAACAGACCCACGGCAACATGGAATCTATTTGTTTTATATAATAAAGAATTAAACTTTATTCGCATAAAAGCTGATGGTAACGTCAATCGTGCGTCTGTCCTCTAATAGATCATAGGCAAGAACCAATTAAAATCTGTGAATAACTTGGGTTATTATATAATCTCTAATATCAAATGAGAGACAGATATCTGTTCACAAGCTTTCTTTCTGTTCAAATACAGCTGTATAACAGTCCCGAGAATAATTTAACCTTTTGTTTTGGTAGCCACAAAAGGTCTACTACAGGTGTGACATCAATTATGGCAAATTAGTTAATATGACCATACACTCCATAAATGTACATAAGCCTTGGTATCGTATATTATCAGACTTAAAAAGAACTATTTGAAATTAAGCTAATTAAAACAATCTGATCTAGCCCTTATCACTGTGAAAACCTTGTTAGGTTGACAAGTCAAGAAATCTAAATTATTTTTAGATTTTATTCGTCCCGAGTTATTGTACTCCTCTTGTTACTCAATGTTTTGGTTGTTATGACAGTCCAAGAGATTTGTTTTAAATAATAATCTTTTCTTTTGTGGGCTCATAATTTTTCCACATCTAGGACTACCATTCAGTTGTATCGCCCAGGATTTCCAGCTCTGATTCTGTTGTTATCCATTGCTGCAATGGATAACAATTAAGTACATGTACTTGTACATGTAAGTTAGAATGTTACATGTTCAATAATAAGCTCCACATACCCTTCCTATGTACTTGAATGTACACTTTCAATATTCTACAGGTTATTGACTATAATACCCATGCTCACATGTGGCCTTGTACAGTGCAGTGATTCAATCTCACTGATGGCCTTAATGTAGGTCTAATTCCCACTCTGGTCTCTATCGTTGTATGGGTATAATTTTAGAAAATTAATGGTAATGGTCATTATGCAGGGCTAATGAACATCAGCACTACATTGGTGCATACCACTAACTTATTCTTAAGTGCAATTCAAGATGCAGCAGCTAGGAAGGCCAATATTGAAACAACCCATTGATACAGTACAGTGACAAGAAAAATTTTCTTTTTCTCTTTCATTAATAATTATTATTTTATAATTAATTATAATTATTATTGAAAGAGGGGACCTGACCAATTATTTTTTGGTTTAATTTTGTTTTGTCTATTCACTTGAATGCCAGAGTCTGGGGCAGATATAAGATTCAATCCACGTTTGGAAAAACTCATTGAAAGAGCTCGATCAATAAGCATGCCAAAAGAGAAGATTGAAAGTGCAATCAAGTCTGGAGCTGGGGTAATTAAGCTCTTTAATTCTGGTACTAGTATTTTATTGTCAATGTGCTTCTATACTTTCGTAGCCTCTTGATTATTTCTGTACTTAAAAAAGTAGCGAGACAAAATTCCCTGAGCTCAGAGTGCAATAAAGAGTTTAAAAAGTGGAACATTCCGTTCAGTTCAACGAAACTTCATCAGCCACAATACAATGCGAATGTTAACGTAAAGATTGAAGGGTTATATCATTTTGATTTAGGTCTCAAGGGGACTAAAATCACATCAGAGATGTTAGCTATTTCAAGACCATTGTCTCTACTCAAAGATGGATTTCATAACTGAATCTCTTGTTCAAGTCTCTTACAGTATGTGACACTTGAACTTGTTAAGTACTTTCTGTGGACAGAACTACATGTATGTAACCATTTAAAATTCACCCATCTCACAACCCTTCCTGTTTATCAACACTGGAGGACATTAAGGAACCCAGTTACACTGTTGTGAAGAGTTAGGGGGAGATCCTTGGTTTTAATGGTCTGTCTCAGAGAATTTTAAAGTGATGTGATATGTGCCGTATATACATTAAAATTAATAATTTAACTGCAGACGGAAATGTTTCGGCCTTCTGG
The DNA here is from genome assembly GCA_949126865.1 of Montipora capitata. Classification (NCBI taxonomy): domain Eukaryota; kingdom Metazoa; phylum Cnidaria; class Anthozoa; order Scleractinia; family Acroporidae; genus Montipora; species Montipora capitata. The sequence continues at coordinate 14,398,191 of OX421451.1, read as the reverse complement.
GCATCATCAGTGCAGTTCTGATGTCTAAGAATTGGAGGTTAAGCTTGAAAAGCCACCCAGATGTCCCACACATGTGGTACATCTACAACATACATTGTAAGCCATGCCAGTCTAAAGTGCTCAAACTAGCGAGCTAGTGAGCATGGGCATTTTCTAGCGGCAATGACTCATCGTAGTAGAGTGCTCAATTTGGACATGAAAGCCAAAGCTTTCTAATGCCAAAGAGCTATATATTTATTACCATCCTGATTATAATTTGTCTAAGGTACAAAAAATTGAGATTATTAATCCAATTGTTCGACAAAATCTGTGATTTACTTTTTGACTTACTACAGTAATTGTTTAGATTCTCTCTGTTTTAGACCAAGGATAATCCTTATGAAGCCAGCATGCTTGAGATCAAAGGTCCTGGTGGTTGCGGTTTGATAGTTCAGATACTCACAAGTAGCAAAGTCAAAACAAAGAATGAGATAAACACTATTCTTAGAAAAAATGGGTTAGTGAACTAGGTATTTCATATACGGTAAATAACCCCTCCCTTTGATCTTTTATCCCTATTGGGTCCTTATCTCCGTCTTAGGTTTGCTCAGGATACGCTGCTTTAACCAAGTGTCACGATTCTAATGCTCTTAAATTACACATGGTAGAAAAATTACAATCACAAAAATCACATGCACAATGAAAGTGAAACAAAAATAATATTATTATTCTTACTGACGTTGTTCAACTCTTAAGCTTCATAGCATCCAATTTACAAGTTAGAGGACTGTAGAACTTAACTGAGCATTTTGCACTCAAGACTAGTCGTTGGTTTTGAATTATTACAGGTCTAATATTATTTTAGCAGTTTTAATTTAATAGTAATTGATTTTTTTAAAAAAAGGAACTACGTGACTTGTAAACAATCCTCCCTCTTTAACTGAATTACCACCAACGAATCATTGGGAGAGAGAGAACTGGTTTCTCCTGGGATGATGCCATGTACGTATAATTTATATAGACAATTGGTTTGACCAAGATGCTCTCAGTGTATATTTTTAATTAATTTAGTGCTTACCGGTACTTTGTTTTTGGTACGTTGTAGAGGATTATTAAAAGATGGTGGATCAGTTACATTTCAGTATGATCACAAAGGTGAGAACAAACACGGGGATGCCAGCGTTCAAGTTACTTGGCAATGAGCGAAATGGACAAGTGAAAAATCAGTCCTGGGCAGGATTTGACCTATGACCTTCCATGCACTTATGTCTAGAAATGCGTAATAAGATGCAAACCCAATTTTGATATCTAATGGGAAGTGTCCCTTTAAGTTTAAGCATTTCCTTTCTATTTCTAACAATAAGGTTAGGGTAAAAGTGATCGTTAATTTTAGGTCAGGGTAAATACATCAGTTTATCCTTACTATGTCTTGAGAAGCAGCATTTGGGGACACTTTGTGACGTTATTAATAATAATAATTATTATTATTATTGTTGTCAGTATTCCGAGACATGAGTGATATGATGTTGACATAATTGGGTAAAAAGCAAAGAAACAATTCATGACACTCAATATTAAAATCTTTGTGCATCTAATGATTATTTGCATTTCTGGACATATCTGTGACCTTTATAACACGACCCATTGGATGCTCTACTCATTGAGCTACATGTACGAGAACACCTGGGTAGCTAGGGTCGCTTATGTACTGTTGGTTCGTCATGGGTAATGTGCCCTTCTGGTCTCTACAATCTCTGAAAATAAATTTTCAAAATTCAAAAATTTTGGAAGGAATTAATTTACAAAACCGCTCCGGGCCCTGGTTGTGGCCATGAATTGGACAGGTACAAAACACAGGTCTCTGTTTGAACCAATAAACATTCATTAAAGCTAACTTTAGGCCTAAAACTGAGACTTGTTTAGGTCTAGTTAGGCCTAAGGTTAGCTTTAATGAATGTTTAGGTTTGTTGCTGTATTGGTAAAATGGAGACCTGTGAAAAAGACCTGTGACCGGAGACCTGTGTTGTGTACCTGCCGCCATGAATTAGAAGGTGATGAAATAACTCAAAGTCATTAATTTTTCTTATTGCAAGATGTCTGAACAGGTACAGCTGGAATGATTATTATGAATGTTCAGATACATGCTATATCATCCAAGAGTGAGTTCAATCTGATTAACAAGTTACAACAGGCCACAGGGGTTCATCAGAAAATCTGTCCAATTTTGAACCCCAGGGATTGACAGTTTGGCAATCTTAATTAAGTGACAGTGATTTCTGTTTGTCACTAGTTTGCTCCTGTCTTTTTTTGCAATTATTGTTAGCAAGTCAACTCATGGAAGGAATCTTTGAAAACATTAGTATTACATGAAAATGGTAGTCATTTTTTTTTTTTTTACATCTTAGGCCGGCAGGTACAAGACACAGGTCACAAGTCACAGGTCATATAATTGTTTTACCAATACAGAAAGAATCCTAAATATTCATTAAAGCTAACCTTAGGTCTAATTAGGCCTAAACAAAAGATTTTAGGCCTAATGTTAGCATTGGTACATGGAAACGGTTAGGGTTGTTTCTGTATTGGTACAACAATGACTGGGGACTTGTGACCTGTGACCTGTGTTTTGTACCTGCCCCATCTAAAGCACCAAATAACAGAGTATGTTAACAAGGTTTTTATCTTGGCTGTTGTGAAACTTAAATTTAGGAGTAATAGCAACAGAAGATTTTCTTTTCACTGGAGACAAACATGACTTGTCAGACTACCCTGATAAGGACACACTTGATAAAGTAAGTCCAAGTTAAATTATTATTATTATTATTTTAAAAACTCAACTATAATTATTTTGTACCAAGAATATGGCATCTCATTAACCGATGTTCTTAAGTTTTCCAATAATTACTAGTCACATAATTATACTTGAATAAAGACTGATTTTTAAAAATTTCAGGTCAACATAGTAATAATTTCCCAATCCCTTTTGCAAATGACCAGAGGCATGTTGGAAAACCAGTACTAACAGCAGGGAATTAACACTGCTTGCTACAGGAAGTATTCTAAGGAAAGAATACTTTTGGTTTGGCACTAATTTGGTCAGGGGGGAGGGGGGTAATTAGCCAACAATGATGATTATATTTTTGAAGCCAGCACCAAAACTGGGATAAAAGCCATTTTGTTTTGTTTTAAGCTTACAAATCTCTATGATGTATAATTATTTTGTTGTTGAAGAATTTGAAGTGATGTGGACTGTAAGAATTGTATTAAATCAAACATGAAAATCCATTCCGATGTCCTATTTTCCATTTTTTTCGGGGGTTTTCTAGTCGTAGGAACCAGGGCATTTCCACTTACCTTCCCAACTCCTGTCCTGTAATGTTGGTCAAACCAAACACTTACCAGGCCATGGTTAAGTGGTTAAGCATACAGAGCACAGAAAATTCCACATTGTCTTGGATAGGGGATACAGGGTCTCTGTAATGACAGCTATTATGTGAACTGTCCCAAGATTTTCAATTTCCATGGAAAAAAAGTATCAAGTCTAATTAGCAATGGAACTAAAAAGAGTTTTTTTACTGTTACAGTTGCACAATTTCGATGATTATCTTTTCCCGTAGGCTGAAGAAATAGCAATAGAAATTGGGGCAGAAAATCTGTTTTTCTATGAATCAGAAAGTGGTGCAAGGAATATAAAGGTAATTTGTCAAAAAAGACAATATTCATTCATTCACAGTTCCCTTGACTTTTTTCAAATATTATTATAAACTGGGAAGTACCCTTTGGAGTGGGTTGCAGCAAGTAACC
>OX421451.1:14379411-14389411 GCA_949126865.1 Montipora capitata | reverse complement strand
ATGTTCTGTCAACAAAGTGGCTTGCTTTTGTGGTACTAATGATACACAGAAAGTAGTACAAGTACTCAAACAGATTCAGTCTTTGGGGAAATGGAAACCTATATTCCATTCCTTGAGCTCTCAAAATTTTAAGCATGTTTTTGAACTGGCTGCCTAAAAATCTATCTGAGATCTAAAATACTTTTGCAGTTTGTTGGCTTTCACAGATACATCTACAGTTCGTTTTGCCTGCTTTGTGCACTTCTGCCTGATATCTCTTACTTTCTGTCGAGAAGCACTTCCAATGGTGCCTTGCCAACCAAGAGCTTTATAATCAGCCATGATATTTCGGATCACTTTAGAATGATGACGTCTTTCAGGAGGGATATTCTGCTTGAAGATGTGGCGTAAACTCCGATGGCCGGCCTTAGCACCCGATGGTAAGCAAAGTTCAAGTGTTTTTTCACTGACTGCAAGGGCATCATCTCTCACTTCAACTTCCTCACTCTGATTTTCTTCATCTGAATTGTAATCAGGGTAACTACTGGTGAAATCATAAAAGTCAGCATATTCCAGAATTGCATCTCCATCATATTTGATTTTTGTATGACCTTTGTCGACCATGTGACACTGAGCTGCTTCAATAGAGTAAAAGTTCTTCCCTTTGTCATTACAGTAAAGACACATGTTACCTAGTCCAACCTTTTCACCCAAATACTCCATCAGCCCTTTTAGATCTACAACAAATTCAAGGTCTGGGATAAAGAAGCTATGGTAGTGTGTCATGTGCTTCAGATTTTCCTCTAAGCTATCACTGTGATGTACACAGAACAGACAGTCTTCCACTTCAAGTGTGCCTTCTTCAACGTCTTCATCGTCCTCAGTATCATCAATGTCATCATCATCGCCATCGTCATCATTATGATGGTTGGGCGATGACAAAGCACTTTTACGTTTGACGTTCTGTTGCTGAAATGGCTTGCCTTTTTCCTTGGTCGTCGAAACGATCACACTCTCTTCTTTCTTGATTTTGTTAGCTTCCATTTCTCTGTGCCTCTTTGAGCTCAAATGGTTACTGTGAGCATTTTCCGACGAGAAAGTTTTCCCACACAAGTGGCAGTGCATCGTCGTCGATTTCGTTTGATGCTGGGCTTCAAGTTCTGCTTTTTGCGCCAAGACTTTTTGCTGAAACACTTCTGCAGTCACAGGCGGCATTTCTGCGACTTTCCTCTTGAGATTATAACGATGCCAGTCAGTTTTGTAATGGCGACGTTGTATTTCACCGTCCGCGAAAGACACTCGACATGTGATGCAAGTAAACAACGGCATTTCACAAAGCTTTGATGGCCCTAAAAATCAAATATTAACCTTCTCTAAAATAAGAATTCTTCGCACTGGTTGTAAACTAAACCAAACTTCGTTATTTCTCGCAAATTCACTTTCACGTTGCATGTGCAATGTTCAAACTTGAAATGGTTGTTGGGTAATTTTTAATGATTTCTTATGTGGTCAGCGGTCCAATCTAGTCATGGCGGCGATTTTCGAAGCACAGGTCAAGCACGGATAAAAAATTAAACCTGAAAATGCTGCCAATTACAACGCGCTAGAAAATAAATTGCATAGCATCCATGTCTTCCGGAGGCTTAACAGAAGAACAAAAAAAGAGGATTGCAGAGAATCGCCGAAAAGCTCTCGAGAAACGAGCCGCTCTCTTGAGTCAACGACAGCGGCAGACAACTTCAAGTGGATCGTCAGCGACTTCCAGGGAGAAAACGGGCAAATTTATCAACGGTTGTGCCGTCTCAGCTTCCCAAAACGAACATGCATTGCTTCCTTCGAGCGCAGGGAATACCTCTATGCCTCAAACATGGCATTCAACTGGAACTAACGCAAACTCACGGTCGGACAGGGGCCAAACGAAAGGCAACGTGAACATGTCAACAAATACTGGTGGTTATGCTAAAAATTCACTGATCAACCCCAGTGCGAAATCACAAGGATCATCAGGTGCTGTTTCGTCAATAAATAAAACCTCGAGCAACCCATGTTCACTGAATTCGTTTCAAAGCACCTTGTCCAAATTTTGTCGTACTCAAAATGATCCCTCATTAACTGTTTTAAAGAATTCTAAAACTTTAAATCCTCCTTCAACAAGTGCGTCTAACGCGGTAGATAATGGAGCAGGACCTTCAAAGATAGGTGGTTCGTCTAGCTTGAACATTAGGAAACCTGAAAAGGAAGTGAAGGGAAGCTGTGTGTTGATTAGCAGGGAAAGGTTTGCTGTTGTTGTACCTTACCAACCACAGCTCATTGGGATTTTTAAAACAATAGCAAGTAGGAAATATGGTAAGTATATTTTTGGTTGTGTGCTTAGTTACCTGGCCTTTGAATCAAAATGAGGCTGGAGTTGAATCCTGTACAGACGGTATTCATAAATGGCAGCTAAGTATGTACTCTTTTCTCTTTATGGTAAAATTCAAAAGAATTTTTGCTCCAAGGTGAGGCGAGTGAGGATGAGTAGCACAAAGACAAAAAAATAATTTCTTGGTCACCATTTATGAATGTGGTCTATTTTATTGTACTTTTTCCTTAATGTTGAAAGGAAGCCTGAACTTCAATGGGATTCAAGCCTGTGTACCAATATCATTATTGAGCTGTCAAGCAAACTAAGGGTTTGTCTTTTTATGATTTGGTAATAAACCTTAATTGACTCGGGGCAGATCGACCACAATTCTCTAGCTTACAACAAGGTCATGTCCGTTTCATTAACCCATTGATCCCGAGGTCGTAAAATATGCGAGCCAGCTAGCCATGTAAGTCAACGTGCAAGCTATGTGAGTCAGCTTGCGAGCCAGTTGAGTCAACATGTGAGCTACGCAGTTATTGAAAGCTAACCGTTTTGAAATGGGTGGATAGATCACTTAAATAAATACTGTTTATCAGCACTATTTGAAATGGGTGCTTAGACTTCAAATGCGAAACTCACATGATTCACCTGGCTTGCAGGCTCTCAGTTTGTCAAGACCCACCGACCCATGGGAGTGAGGCTTACCAGATTTTACTCTGTCTAATGCCAGACTATTTTATGTCACAAATTAATTTGCATTGCTGTTTTCAAGAGCTATCTCAATGCAAATTAATTTGTGACGTCAACCCGGTATCGAACCTATTCCCCTTCATTGCTCAGTTATGGAGCTATCTTGCCTGCTCAGGATTTCTTGCTTGGTCCTGCAGGATCAAAGATCCAAGATCGTTTTTTGGTGCTTTATCCTATATTATAATAAATCCTTTACTGACCTTGTAGCTTGTTTATGGAACTCGCGTAAACACACAGAAAAAGAACTTGGCCAAGATCCATCCATCTTGACCTCACGCTTGGTCTATAACCCATACTTTAATGTTCATGTACTTTTAGGGTTAGATGATGGGTTTTTTGGTTGGGGTAGTGATCAGGTCTAGAACTGCATGTAGGTAGACTGACCACCTCAATGAAAAACTTATAAGTTTTGTAATCTGGACATTACCCATAGACTCATTGGCAAAATGATGGCGAATTCTGTTCTCCAAACTTACCGTAGATAGATAAATTTACTCTAGGTCAAAAACTGATTTTGTTGATCAGAGGTGGTTTAGGATGGGAGGGGTTATGGACAATTTGTTCGGGTAAGATTGGACACTCTCAAGATTGGTGAATTTTTAAGACTGAAGCTAAATCTTTTTGGTGGCAATTAGGTATTGATCTGAAATTCAATGATGAGATCTCAAGACTGTTATCAATTAATTTATTATGACTGGGCCTGGGATCTTTTAATATTTTTGGCACTAGCTAATTTAAATTTTTCCGTCTACATTGTTATTAATATATTCTTTTTGGTTGGTTTTCTTTTTGGGTCCCAGATAGTATTGAACTTGTGCAATACCTAAATAGATGAAAGAGGTTGTATGCAGCTTTGTGGCAATGACTGATTAATATAATAATATTATTTTGTTTCATACAAGTGAGTGAGTCCTGACAGAAAAAAACTGTTATTGAGATTTCTGTCATTAATAATTTCTGAGTTTAATTAATTATGCTGTTTATTGTAGATGCAAAAGCACTGCAGTGGGACTTTTCTCTAGACGACTATGTCAAACTCAGTAAGTTAAAATTATATTGCTCTTTCACAGGAAACTCTGTGCCTGACTCTTTGTGAAAATTGTGTGGATCCTTTAACATCAGGCAGACTCAGCTTATCATATGGGTCAGAAGCTTGTGACCTTATTTAGCGTTTAACTCTGCTTCATAGCTGGGGTTTTTTAAGTTTAAAAATTTCCCTCTCGTACAGCTTTGATCTTGTTTTTGTCGATATTTGGGCATAAAATTGGTGTCCTAAAATCCCCAGCTTTGTTCCAAGGAAAATAGTTGCAAGTTACAGGCTTCAAGGTCATTGCATGTGCTTCTGATGGGTTTATAGTCCTTATCCAAAAAGACTTGGAAGTCTTTGAGGAGAAATATCAATTAAAATAGCTCCGGTAGATGTTGTAACGACATGATGCCAAGGGAGCGAGCCATATCCAACGGCCAAAGGTCCCTTGGGTGATTTCTTCTCTTTCAACTTTCCAACATCTTCTTTTTGGATCCTTGCTGTTGCCAGTAACCTGTTTTCTGAAACAATCCCATCCAATGGTAATCCCCAGCTTGTCAAGCTATATATCCAATCTTTTGCTTAGTGCTCCATGGACACCAACAACTACTGGTATAACCATTATTATTATTATTATTATTATTATTATTATTATTATTATTATTATTATTGTTATTGTTATTGTTATTGTTAAATTGTTATTATTATTATAGTCATTATCATTATCATTGTCAATTTTACCTCATTTTCACAGTGCAAGCAGTAAAGTCACTACCTGCACATGTGATCGTGGAGGGATTGCCTAAAGCTGTCATTTCAACATTTCTGAAAACTACACCAGGCATTTTGAAAGAAATGTCAACCGATGAGATCAACTTAAACTCAGTTGATTTTAAGCTTGTTGATGCATTGATGCCATTTCAGCGACATGGAGTGAGGTGACCAACATTTTTTTCTGTTTGGAGTTCTCTGCATACGTTGGGCATAAGGTGTTTGCTGAAAAGAGGGATTTGAATGACCAGAGCAGTTTCATTAGGCAAACCAATTTTGAGACAAACCATGGGCTTCCCGTGCCTTAGACAGTACTCCATTCAAGAACAAATCGAAGTATAATAAATGTCTTCAAATAAGCTGATGAATAGCCTATTTGCTGGCTATAGGCTTTCTATCACTAGAGTTTGATAAACTGATAACATTATAAAACATCAGAATCACAATGTCTCTAATGTGGGTTGAACGGTCTAAAAAATGCAAGAAGGAATTTTGCCATCAGGTGATCATATTATAAATTACATGTATTTCTACAGCAGTGATAATTCCTTCTCATTTAGTTTTAGTATTCGTCATGATGGTCGTGTTCTGATAGCTGACGATATGGGCCTGGGTAAGACAATCCAAGCCATGTGTGTTGCTTGTTATTATCGACCTGAGTGGCCTCTTCTTGTCATTACACCATCCTCACTTCGGATAACATGGCAACAGGTCAGTTTACTGCCAGTGTTTTGAAAGGCATGGAATGATGAGCACAAGATTTATGCTAATTAAAAATAATATTTGTGGAAATTACTTGATCATAAATTTAAATAGCTTGTTATTTTCCTACCAGGTAGAAAATTCTTTTTTCTCAGTTTTTCAATTATCATAATAGCCATGTATGTAAAAAATCTTTCAATTTGGACATTAACTGACAAAAAATCTTTTAAACCCTTTCTTAATTCCAATAATACAAGTACTGGTAGTTTGTCACAACAACAAAATAATCTGAATACTGTGTTTAAATGACAGACACCATCAACCTGCCATCAAATTCCAGTATAATCTCCAAATTAAGATCAATACTCTTATCAGTTACAAAAAAAGAAAAAAGAAGGATCATGTGCCTCTATCAGGACTGGTTGATAGATAAGTATCACAAACAAAGAAAGTGGGCAAAGTAGAAAAGGCTTTCTAGTTGGCCACTGACATAGTGAAATAAATGATGGCACTACATTTTATTAGAAATTTAATTTACTGTAAGTCAAGTAAACTAAACCTACTTAGGGACAACAACAGGATATTCTACCAGCAAGAATTTGTAATATCTTTCCCAAAAACTTAAAATGTTAGCAAGACATGGAATTTTGTTGTGAAATTTAAGGGAACAGATTCCCAAATCTTTGATGCAAGAAATTGAAATTTAGGCAGTTGCCAAAATTAGTGGATACTTGCCTAGGTATAGAAATTGAGACTGCTAGAAAATCTGGTATCATATTGTGGTGTTCGATGCCAGAGTGAGGGCATTCTAGAACACATCCTGGATGCTTTTAGCATTACTCCTTATGTTAAATCCTTATCTTAAGACTTATCTTGGAGTAAAGCAACTTACATGTTTTAACCATAGTATTTTACTCTGTTTAACACCAGAGCATTTTACTTATCAATGGGGAACCCCCAAGAGTCAATGGGTTAAACTTACATTGTATATACATTTTCTAGTTTAAGGAGTCTTCAAGACGTTTATAGCAAGGTACAGGTCAGGCTCTCTCAGTTGACTGATCACCTTGTTACTTCATAGGCATTTATGAAGTGGCTTCCCTCTGTGGACCCTGATCACATCAATGTCATCCTGACAGGAAAGGACAGCCCAACAGCTGGTCTCATTAACATCATCAGTTATGACCTGTTGTCAAAATGTGTAGAGGATGTGAAAAGGAAGCAATTCAGGGTCATTATAGTGGTAATTTTTTTGCTTTGTGAGTTTTTCACAACGGACTTACCTGTGACTGAAAAAAGTTAAGGTGCAATGTCATGGTGATGTGTTACATTTTCCAGCAAGAACTTTAACAATTGTTACAAAGACTTTAAGATCCAGGAGAAGGTTACCTATAATGACAATATTTTTTAGAACTCTTAATGGCCAGTTTTTTAAAATGTTGTGAGAAATAATTACTCGAAAGACAGAAATTTGTAGTCTTGCTCAGTGTAATAGAGTCTTAAATAAACAAACTTATAACCTGGTTAATTTTTGCCTTTCACTAGTTTTGAGACATCTTTTATCATATTGATTCTACACAGTGATCTAATTGGTATGACAGAACCCTTTTAATGCTGATCTTAGCAATATCATTTTGGACATTTGTGACATTTAATTCTGACAACAACTTCTGTACCTGCCTCTCAAAAGAATCAATGTTTGAAAAATAAACCTCTAAATTTAATTGTATTACTGCACTCCATATTACGGAAATATTAGCACTTATGCATTACTCTTTAATCCGAGTTTAAATTAAGTCTACTACTACTACACTGACTTATTGGACTGTTAAGCAATACTTTTGTGTGTCTGCCTTGCCCTTTTTTATCTGCTTGAATTTAAACCTTTCAATATTATTGTTTTGTACCCCTCATCCATCCATATTTCATCTACCCTGGCCACTTGTGCTTTTATCTCTTTTCTCCATCCACCTTTTTCCTCTCTTCTGTTGTCATTCCATCACAGGATGAGTGTCATTTTATCAAGAATTATAAAGCTTCAAGAACTCAAGCTGCACTTCCCTTACTTAAGGTACCACAAAATTTTAATCAACACCAAGTCCTTGCTGTGAAATATACATGTACCAAGATCTTAGCCTACATGTAATACCCTCAGGAATATAACATCGAAACTCTCAATTTCTCTAAATTGTTGGAGTCAAATGCAGATGTGAACTCGTAGTTCTAGCCTTTGCACTGGTGCTGCTTTGTTTTAGTTTCCTTTGTCTTGTTTAGGTTTTTTATGGTTTGTGTTCCAAATTTATGTTAACCGGTAATAAAAATAATGCTCCATATTAACCTTCTTGAATAATGCTTAATTGTCTGGAGACAAAATTGACTTTTTTTTAATGTAATTCTGTTTAACTTGGTTTTCAAACACAACTGGGAGCCTTGCCAAAATGAAACCAATTAAACCACAGGGTACAGCCTTACGCTCGACTGACGCAATCACAATTGGCTCCAGAAAAAATGGGGTGGCAGGGTGACCAATAATAGACCCTTCTTCAAAATGGCGGCAACAGATTTGAATGAGTTAAATTGAACTGAATTTAAAACTGATACCAGAAATAGAAAGAGCACATTTACTTTAGTAACCCTTACTTTGCTCTGCCAAATGCTATGAATAAGTACTTAGTAGTGTTATTCCTCAGTGTCGTAACTTATTTCAAACAACACATTACTTGTCAGTAATCCCTTCTTTAAATTCACAGGCAGCTACTCGTGTTATCTTGTTATCTGGGACCCCAGCTCTCTCGAGACCCTTGGAGCTGTATACTCAAATCTGTGCAGTTCAACCAGGATTGTTTCCAACGTTTCATCAATTTGGAATCCGTTACTGTGCTGGCCAGCAGGTACTGGAAAGCTCTTTGGGACTGTTTTGTTTTTTTCTAGTTAGAAGCTGAAGTGATTCCTTGTCATTTCTCACGTGTTAGTCAGTGTGCTAAATATGAAATAATGTTCTTTTCAGAATCGCTTTGGATGGGATTTCTCTGGGGCGTCCAATATGCAAGAACTTCAGCTCTTACTGGAAGAAAAGCTAATGATCAGGTAAAAATCCACATATAAACCAATAGAAGTTCTCTTTTCTGGCACTTAAGGTCTTCTGACCACTGTTCGGTTCACTGGGTACCCAACTCTAACTATGGCTCTAGCAAATTGACGGCTAAGAAAAAAGTAGTTAAAACGCGTCGCTTTCCTGAGTCGGCTCTCAATGCCTTTGGGAGATGGGTTAGTGCACATAGCTGGTTTGCACACACATGCGCAGTTGATTACTTACCGGTGGACAATCTGACAACGTCGTTTTCCGATGACCTCTGCAACGCAATCAACATCTACTTCCCGGCTAAGAGTGTTAAAATACATCCGACTGACAAACCCTGGATGTCTGCCGAAATTAAATCGCTAATTTTGGAGCGGCAGCGCGCGTATCATTCTGGATCTAATGAAAAATGGCGACTCCTCAGGAATAAAGTGCGCATGGCAATCTGTAAGCGCAAGAAGGAATTTTTCGCCCGCAAGGTGAAGAGTCTTAAAACATCAGACCCTAGAAGCTGGTGGAGCCTGGTGAGCAAGCTTGCTGGCAAATCTTCTACTGATTCCGAGTTAAGCTATCCTGACGATCATGGCAACATTATCTCGGGTAAAACCCTTGCCACTCGCCTGAACAATTATTTTATATCCGTTACATCTGACATCCAACCACTCGATACCGCCGCCCTCCCTGCATACTTACCATCGTCGGATCAACCTCCAACTATTACCACCTCAGCTGTATGTCGTAAGCTACTTGGTCTTAGTGCCTACAAGGCTTCAGGGCCGGATGGTATTCCTGCGCGCCTCCTCAAAGAATTCGCACTCGAGCTTGCCGAACCGGTAACTGCAATCTTTAATTGCTCAGTGTCATCTGGCGTGTTTCCAGAACGGTGGAAGGACTCCCATCTAACACCCGTCCCAAAGGTCAAACCGGTCGCAGGTGATGGGGACCTAAGACCTATCGCCCTGACCCCAGTGCTCTCTAAGGTGCTAGAAGATTTCTTCGTCGAGTGGCTGATAGACGACGTTAAACACCATATTGACCCTCAACAGTTCGGCAGCCTTAAAGGTACTTCTACAACCTACTGCCTTCTGGATATGCTGCACAACTGGCTGTCGTCTCTTGACTGCCCTGGCAAGTTCCTCCGCGTGTGCTTTCTAGACTTTATTAAAGCATTTGATCATATTGACCATACCATCTTGGTGACCAAGCTAATCCATCTAGGTGTTAGAGGTTGGTTGATCAGTTGGATATGCAGCTTCCTCCGTGGTCGCCGCCAGGCTGTTAAGCTCTTGGACTCCATCTCAGGGTGGATGCCCGTACATGCTGGTGTCCCCCAGGGCACCAAATT
>OX421451.1:14371911-14374411 GCA_949126865.1 Montipora capitata | reverse complement strand
TAACAGAAATCTGCGATTGTCAATGTGAGTGAACTACGCAACGACTGCTTGAATGAAGGGGATAGTTTCTAAAGAAACTGTGGTGCTGCGTCGGTGGGGAAGTAGTATACAAAAATTTGGTTTTATCAACGGAGTTGATAATGTAAATGGCCACCGTACAGAGATTCTAAAAGCTGACGTTTCGAGCTTAGCCCTTCTGACGTGAATCGCTCTGACGAAGGGCTAAGCCCACGCGAACGACGCTCGCACCCAGATCTCTGTTCCGTGTCGGCAAAATATTAATTTATGTCAATACCGATTATCACAAATTACATTTTTGTTCGTCCACCAGTATTTCGCTAGAGATTGGTTGCAAACTACTCAAAATATATCTTACCTTCGTTGACTAGAAATAATCCAAATTAGTCGTGGACAACAGATCATTGATTTGCAGCAAACCGCTAAAACCCGTATAAATTAACTATATCCGACGAGTACGTAGAATCCTCGCTGTACTGTACGTGTTTGGTACCTCTACTTCTTAGGTTTGACTCTTACCGAGGCCAACGCGGTCGTGTTTGCAGAGCTTTTCTGGAACCCCGGGGTGAGTCACAATTATTTTATTTTTTTCACGAATAGAAAAATGGCCATTTTCGAAATATCAATATTCAGCTTGATAGCGAGGCAGAGAGGACAAAAACAATAGAAACAAGTTGGAATGTGTGTGAAAAATATAGACATCTCTCCCACTTTCCTTTGTCTTTGTCCTCTAAACCTCTCTTTCAAGCTGAATTTTAATATATCGAAAGTGGCCTATTTTCTATTTTCACATTCCCCATAATACACTTTAGCCCGGTTTGCACTACAGAACGTTTTTAGCACGGCTCGGGTGAAATTGGCATGGATCCCTAAAAAAAGGTTTGGCTCGGATAAAATTTGCGGTGTATTAAACCTCTCCGTACCAAATTTCATCCGTGCCAAACCAAAATTTTTACCCGTGCTGGGACCTTCGGCGAGGTAGTCCGAGCACGGGTGAAAATGGTGCGGGTGCTGAGAAAATCGGCACGATTCGGATAGAACAAGTAGTGTAAACACTTTAACGGGCCAAATTTGAGCCTTAATTCATATAGGCTAGCGGTTTTTTTGCGTACGTTTCAAGATGGCTGCTCATTCTCCACCAAAATCAAGCGGACCTTCTTGATTATGATTGAACTGCGCATGTCTCCAAGAGAAGTTACGTGGGCCCAAAAATTTTGGCACGGTGTTTTTGGTACGGTAAATATGGTGTAGTGTAAGTAAAGTTTGCCGAGATCTTTTTTGGCACCCGTGCCAGTAGACTAATTCGGCTTACTCAATTTTGTATCCAATTCAAATCTTTTGGAAATAAAAAGTTTGTTCCAAGTATTTGCATATCATTTTAATGTGGATGCTTCATTATATTAAATGAAAGGTGTTACAATTGAACCCACTGGGAACTCGGAAAAATCCGAGCCCCAGGTGGGATTGGAACCCACGACCCTCCCTGATCTAGTACGGAGCTCCAACCACTGACCTACTGGAGACTCTATGGTGAGCAAGGGTGAAATGTGGGTATTTGACTCGAGCTGCATCACGCAGCCACAGAGTCAAATATCGACTGACAGCATAGCTCATAACTGCATCGCGCAGTCACATTGAGAGCATCATTGAACGATGCGGCCAACCAATCGCCAAAGTGAGCGAATGTGAGAGAATGTTTAACACATATATTAAATGAAAGGTGTTCCCAGTGGGTTCAGTTGTAACACCTTTCATTTAATATATGTGTAAAACATTCTCTCACATTCCCTCACTTTGGTGGTTGGTTGGCCGCATCGTTCAATGATGCTCTCAATGTGACTGCGCGATGCAAAGGTCTGGGAAATGTGTGCACGAGTCACTTACCTTTGATAAAAACGAAAACGGCTCAAAATAATGGCTTTAGTCCATGCGTTTCCTTTACTTTTTAAAACTCCTTTTCTTGTACCCAACCTTTTTATGAACAAAGACTTCGAATGGAGACGAAGTTTTCTTACAACTCTAAATTTCGTAGGCGAAATAGACGCAATATATTAATGAAGTTAAACAATTTAGTTTTTTGCTCCGAGCACTTGCGCACAGTACTTCATAATAGGGCCTCGACTGCGCTATTTTTGGTTGCGTTTATTCCCGGAATGAGTGACGGCTCGTTTTCCTAAAATTTTGTCTTGATATAGTTTTGGTTTTGACGGAACTGAGATCGCTAAGAAATTATAAGAAAAGCAGAAGAAGAAAAATTATCGAATCACCTTTAAAGTATTAGTAGCTGATGTAGAATTTGTGAGATGGTTGATTTCATTTGTTTGTAAATGCCAGGCTCTTCTGCAGGCCGAGGATCGTGTTTATAGGATCGGCCAGAAGAATTCTGTCAACATTCATTACCTTGTAGCTAAAAAGACGGCAGATGACTACCTTTGGTGAGATTTTTTTAACTGATTTTTTTGTTTGACCGCTTGGTCCCAGG
>OX421451.1:14356911-14366911 GCA_949126865.1 Montipora capitata | reverse complement strand
TTTTGGTTTGCGTTTTTATACAATGGAGTCTCTGTGATTGGTCAAGGATACACGCGCCACTGATAGATCAACCAATCACATGTTCGCATGTGTTTTCGCGCGCTTGGCGTCAGGGACATCCAATGATGGTCATTGTTTTGTTCTTCTCTCACCCAGGCTCTTTCTCTTTTCCTTTTTCCTTTGTCATCGAGAACATTAAAGGAGAAATGGACAGCCACGCATGGTTCGAGGTCGTTTTGTTTGTTGGCATAACTCGTTTGTTTTGGTATTCGAGGGAAAAATTTTTACGTTTAAGTTTGCGGCACCTTTTGTTACGTACACATGAGAAAGGTGAAACCAAATCCCGCGTTATTTGCGTGCAAGGTGTCTACCTTGTCAAAGCATTTGGCACATCCCCTTTCTGGAAAGGCGGGAAATTTAGATTTAGCATAAATGATTTATTGACTGAAATTAGATCATGAAATTGAAAGAATGTAAGTAATCTCCTAAGGACGGAACTTATTGTTCTCTGTACAACGTGATTTGACCAAAGAAAAAAAAGAAAGAGAAGTTACTCAACACGTGCAAGATTGTTATTACTTTTTTTTTAGTCCTGAGTAATCAAGTGAGTGTGATATCTTGTGAAACTATATTGTTTTGTTATTTCGTGCCCGTCAGACAAACAATCGCGTGGCGAAACTCCGTGTTGCCCAAAGACATTTTACGGTGCATTCTTTTGGAAAAACATCAAACAAACAGCGGCCACAAACATAAGGATAAAACGCATTTTACTTTGGACTTGACGTTTCGTATGCTACAACATACATCTTCAGAAGTGAAGGTTGAGCAAATTCAAATATGATATATAAGTAAAATTAAGAAGACTGGTAACTAAAGAGAATAAGAATAAACCTCAAAGTAATATTCCAGAGCACCAGTCGAATCAAGTGTTTTTTCCCTTATAAAGATCGTTTGTGCAAATCACAAAAATCCAAAGTTGTTTATAAGGCATCTTGTTGGGACTGCAATGAGTTTTACATTGGTAAAACGAAACGTTGCTTACGTGACCGTAAAAAAGATCATTTCAAAGCACTCAATGGGATCAGTCAAACTTCCGCGATTGCAGATCACGCAGTAAAAACAGGTCACAACACAAAATGGGACCATTTTTAGCAAATGGTAGCTCTGATTTGCATTGTAAAATAAAGGAAACTTTATTAATACGTGACCTTAAACCAGCGTTAAACGAAAACGTTGCCAGTGAAAAACCCTGAGCGTTAGCCGTACTAATGGAATGGGCCTGCACAAGGACAGAGAAAAACTCTGACCAAGGTGGGAATTGAAACCCAAGACCTTCGGGCCAGATCACCCCTTCTCTACCGACTGCGCCACAACGCCAGACGGGAGCAGGCCGTGGGAACTGAAGACGCCAAGGTCACGGCAATGAACATGTTCAAGCACAGGGAAGGATTACGTTTTGGTCAGAGTTTTTCCCTGTCCTTGTGTGGGCCCATTTCCATTAGTAGGGCTAACGCTCACATGGTTCATATGGGGTAGAAACGTAGTACTTCACATTACACTCTAGTCAGTTAAGTCTGTTGAAATAGAAGTGCTTCACGGCCAACGTTTGCAAAAACTTACTACTTCCTTGTACTTGTACATGTTCATTGCCGTGACCTTGGGGTTTTCAGTTCCCACGGCCTGCTCCCGTCTGGCCTTGTGGCTCAGTCGGTAGAGCAGCGGTGATCTGGCCCGAAGGTCGTGGGTTCAATTGCCACCTTGGTCAGAGTTTTCCCTGTCCTTGTGTGGGCCCATTTCCATTCACGGTAGGGCTAATGTTCACATGGTTCATTATGGGGTAGAAACGTAGCACTTCACGTTACACTCTGGTCAGTTAAGTCTCTTCAAGTTTAGTTATGCTTTATTATAAATAAGTGTCCATTTGCAGACTTTCTTCTTGAGGTCCCTCGGCTTATATTAGTTGTTGACTATGCTCAGTTGTCATTGTCTTGCAAATGGTTTTGCTAAAAGGTGGCTCACGGCTTGCTGGGCACCTCAAAGCTTCACACTTCAGGAACTCAGTCATAATTTAAGATGCTGTGTATCTTACCCTTTTTCTGTCTATGGCAAGGCCTTCTTGATACTCCTCATTTTGCCTCTGTCGTATTTCTCTATCCCTGCTAGATATGGAAAAAGTAACATCACTTTAAAGATAAATTTAAACCTTAACTTGATCAATAATTGTCTGACTCATTAGGACGGTTATCCAATCAAGCAGTCGGTTGACAGTGCAAGTCAGTTTTGAATTGTCTGGTGTGCAAAGTAGGATAAAGCCTATAGCATGGAGACGTTCTATCAATGACGTTTTCTCCCTTTGAGACACGAAAAGAGAGGACCTCCATATATTCATAACACAAGCGAACACATATCATCCAACGATAAAATTCACAGCTGAGATTTCAGACACCGAAATCGCTTTTCTTGATACAGTGGTTTACAAAGGAGTGAAATTCGAAAAAGAATCGATACTTGACATCAAAACCCATTATAAACAGACCGAGACCTTCCAATACACCCACCATAGCCCTTGTCACCCCCAGGTGTAAAACGAGGTTTCATAAAGGGTGAAGCTGTCAGACTCTTACGTACAAACTCCTCGGAAACAACGCCACTTGAAGCGGCTCGCGGCCATCCTAAAAACCTAATAGATGGCACATTGCTTGAAGTAAAATTTTCCGGAAGGCAATCGGCATTAAGAAAACAAACAAAAGAAGACTCACGAGAGAATAATACCATTTTTCACAACATATCATCCAGCAGTAAAGAACCTTAAACAACTCTTGATGCAAGAATGGAGTTTAATACACAATCAGCCAATGCTGAAAAACATTTACAAAACGCCTCCTATCATATCATACAGAAGAGGGAAATCACTTAGACATACTCGTTAGAGAAAAACTTTGAAGGCACATATTACAGCGTCACCAAGACACGTAGGAAAACCAGAGCAGGTCTGTCGTGATCTTTTCTCTGACCTTGCTGCCGAGTGTTGAATAGTGCGTAAGGTATACTACCTGGAGAGATACGAAGAATGATTTTAATAATATTGTCTTGGAAATAAGGAGACTAATTTTATTGATTGTATTGGAGGGCTGAAAAGAAAAAGCAAAAGTGCAGGGGTAGGGCCTTCCTTGACAGCAGAATGAACAATACATTGATTGCCAATTGATTGAAGTGAACCATTTAAGACAGGGGCGGATCTAGGGGGAGGGTGCAGCGGGTCCGCACCCCCCCCCCCCCCCCCCACCCTTCCTGAGATGACCTGAGGCTAAGGCCTTCCACAAGTTGCCCGAAATTTCTCAAAACGTTGCTCAGAAGTTGGTCAAAAAAAGTCCAAAGTTACTTTCTGTAACGAAAGTTGCTCAAAAGTTGCTTAAAAATACAAAAATGTTTTTTTTTTGTTTGTCTTCTTTTATTTTGTCTGATGCAAAAATATGCATTTGTACAACAAAAGTAACATTTCTAAGCATTTTTGTGCAATTTTAGGTTGTAACCAGTGTCGCTAAATAAATTTGTTCACAACAAATGTTTGTAGACGCCTAGAAATTTCTCAGACTGCAAAACGTTGCTCGAAACGGGAAAAGTTGCCAAAAAGTTGCCAATGAACTTGTGGAAAGCCCCACCTGAGGCTTTCTAATAGAACTGGTATTCTACATAAAAACACGTCACCAGTCAGCTACGCAATTAAACACTGAGAATGTTAACTTATTAAACAAACACTGCGGATGTGTATGTTAACTTATTAATTAAACATTGAGGATATAGATGATATTACATGGCCGCGCGGGGATACGAATTTTATCTTCGAGTGCTGAAAGTATGTCGTATCCCCAAGCGGCCATGTAATGTTCTGTTTATTCTATAGATATTGATGAAATGTCTAGATTTAAAACAACTTGTTTTATTCATTTTCGAAATGATGAAAAAGTGGTCACCAACCACTAAAACACGCATGTTGTGTAGCATGAAACAAGATATGAAAGTTATGAAAAACAAATCATGATAATGTAAAATTTGCAATAAAAATGTTAATATAGTAGAGAAGAATTATATTAAAGCACAAAAGTATCGTACAATAAAGAGGAAGCTCGCGTTTTACTGGCTAATCGTGTTCGTTACCATGACGACAGCTATATCCTCACACGTGAAAGGTAAAAATGATACGTTCACTGCGCGCGGTGAAGATATGATTTTTTAGTAAAAGGAGAAATCTTGGTATTTCATCAGTATCTATATAATAAGTTAACTTATAAACACTGAGAATGTTGACTAATTAAACAATGATATGAATGTTAGCTAATTCAACACTGAATAGGCCTTTTGCAGCTGGGGTCACGTGACCAAGTTTTTCCCAGAGAATTTTTATATTATGGGCTATAACTTGAGGAATGCCAGAAATGGTAAGAGCGCATCGAAAATACCAAAATGGCCAAGTTTGAGTCCCCTGGAATGAAAGACTAAGTTTAGACGACAGTTTGAATTTTCGGAAAATTTAGAAGTTTTGTATGGGAAATGTTGCTGGAGAACAAGGACGGTCTTGCTCTCCAGCAACATTTTCCATACAAATTTTCTTATTCTTTTAAAACTTCAGACTGTCGTATGATCTCACCTTTTAATGATGGGGGCCTCAAATTTGGCCATTTTGATATTCTCGACATGCTTTTTCCATTTCTGGCATTTGTTAAGCTATAGCCCATAATTTTATGAAAAGTAGGTCACGTGATGGCTTAGCTGCAAAAGGCCTATTAGTTAGTTTTAGGACTGGGTTCTAGCCGAGCGAATCACGCGCGTCACTCGCGGGATTTTTAAAAGCCATGGAGAATGTAAACAAACATGGCGGCGCGTATCTTTTTTTTGCCGAACTCTATTCATGTCTAGTTTTCAAGGTAAATCGCGTTTTTGCGAGATTTTTAGCCGCCAAAAGTCTTTATTTGTACTATTAGCTAAAGAAAAAGATGCTTGCCGATCAGCATATGTGGTGCGGAGAAGAAAATTTTATAGTTTTTATGTACGCGCTGCGATCGATCGTGAAGTCCCTGGAGTGGACTACGAAATTCCTGAGATCAAACCATGCACACGTTTACTTCTTTATCTTTCCTTGGCCGGCTTTGTATGTGGCTTTAGTTTACTTAAACCATCGGTGGCCTATGCTGGAGAAGATGACGAAAACTCTGTCTGTGCCAATTCTGGTCGCCATAAAGGTCGTTTTGCGTCGAAAAGACGCTTGAGCGTGTTGAAAAACCTTGTAAGGGCAAGTGAGGAAAAATCCCAGGAAAAACAAATTGATACTGAGGAAGAGGACATTGAGATCCCCCTCTTTTTTGGACCAGTAACAAATAAAACTGAAGATATCGCAGTTTCTTTCGAAGAGTTCAAAAGTAATCATTTTCCATTAATAGCAAACCATAGAGGAAGAGGATGCTCAAATGTTATCAGGCACACGAATTGTCTACATGGAAGTGCTAAAAAATGACCTCAGGTCTTGTTCAGGCGCGTAGCGTCCTATACGCATATACGCACGTGAGTACTTGAAGTGACCAGAAAATTTTGAAATTTTTAGCAATTGTCTCTATTCTTAACATTTTACTTGTACGCAACCAAGATTTCGTGATGAAAGCACCACTTTGATTAAATTCTAAAAACTAAAACAAAAGCTATACCATGTTCTAACTTAGTTTTGCATTGTACCTTTTTTTTGCACTAACAATGCAGTGTTGTTTGGCCAGCGTGCAACAAAAAGGCGAGGTTGCAAAGGAGCGACGTTCCTTCCAAGAACGTTCGCGACAAAGGAGCGATGTTCCGAGAACGTTCTTGACAATTCCAGTCACGCTAGCACAACCAAAACAATGTTTTGTTTGCACCAAGTTTGCTCAAAATAAGGGCAAGGCGCTTTTTTCTTTGCTTGTATTCACACAACTATTTCGACAAGAAATAAAGAACGTAGTATTTTTCGCTCAGTTTACTTAGGTTTCTAGATCATATGTACTTGTGCGTACTTGAAAAAATGACCACGCTACGCGCCTGTTGTTTACATTGTCAAGCAGGTGAGGTAAACTTTGTGGACTTTTCCAATGGTAAAAATAGGCCAAGGGATAAACTGTTAGCATAAATACTGAGTAACAGGTGATGATGCCACGTGATTATGTTTTGGTTCACTGATGATCGAGCTAGTAACTGTTACCAAGAAATGGTAAGAAAAAATATTATTTTGTTTTATTGAATCCCTCAAATGTAAAGGTGCTAGAAAACCTAAAAACTATTGTGAGCCTCCTTAACTTATTAAGTTTAACCGTAAAGTTACGACGTAAAATTTTAAAGAAATTGAACTTTGTACTTAGTGAATGAATGCCGTAATATTACGTTGAGCTTTTACGACTTAATTTTACGTGACGATAATTTATTATGACGTGAATTAGGTGCCCTATGAAAATTACGTGGTAATTTTACGAATTGATATTTACGGCATATATTCTCGGCACGTGCAGGTGACGTTCACAAACTCTAATAGGAAGCGCAATGATTACGACGTAAAATTTACGGCGTAATATTTCTGAGAGTAATATGACCCCCTGGAATCGTCAGAGGTGTCTGTGCGTCCAAAAAGTGCTCAAAGTGTTTTGAGCAGTAATGAACGCCATAAGTTATATGACATATGCATCAAATTCATTCAGTCGCCGTAATCTAGAAACGCTAATTTATTAAAGGAGAAGGAATGAATTTGATGCATATGTCATATAACTGTCAAGATGCAAACCCCAAAGTGACTTCTTATCCTTGGCCTTCAATGATGGTGAAGGTCAAACCGAAGATTCCAAGGGTTTGGAATTAAGTCAATTTCTTGTCACAAGACAGGAGAACAGGAAGAAGAAGATAGAACAAGATGATCGCCTTGTTCTGACTTTATTTATCACAGTACAATGATAAAACTTGCATTTTAGTTTTTCGAATACAAATTCGAATAAAGCAATACCACGGTTTGGCTAATGGTCTTGCTGGGATATCCAAAGCATTCGAGATTCCTTCTGTTTTTCTGGAAAAGAACACTTGCAAAGTTTCCAGCTATTAAACCTACAAACCTTTTCAATACTTCAGCGAAGTCCTTTTTTTTCCCTTTCTCAGTTGCGGGCAATTGTCTTTAATTGACGATCCCCAAAATATCTCCTAATTATGTACTATGATTACGTCATTTAGCCTGCCATAATTAACAAATTGATGTCAGTTTTTTATGCGTCTGTCCTGTTATTGATCATGAATTGCGTCATAACGTTGTCAAACTGGCTGTGGATCCACGAGGCGATAGCCAAGTGGATCTGCAGACTACTTTGACAATGTTATGACGAAATTCATGATCAATAACAGGACAGACGCATGAAAAACCTGACATCAATTTGTTTTTTACAATAACAAAAAGGCAGAGGAGTCAAAATTAAGTCAAAACACGAGAAGAAAGCAAGACAAAAATGCGAGGAACTTCAATCTGACGCGAGCAATATCGCGTCATTATCGCATAAATTATGAACTTATGTGTCTGTCCGCTTATTGACAATAAAAATTAGCCAATGAACGCGCGGGAATTTTTGCAGTCATTGTAAAATGTTTATTAAGGCTTGGCCAAACGCTCGCAACATTTCAACGCAACATCTTGCAACATTGTTGGGCACAACATGTTGCGTACGTTTGGCCACCCTGCTGCGATATGTTGCGTGCGTTTGGCCAGTCCATTCAACACATGTCGCAACATCATGCAACAACGTTGCGTATGTTGCAAGCGTTTGGCCAGGCCTTTAGAGTCGTTGCCAGAACGTGTTCCTGTTTTAAACCCTGTGAATTTCAAATTCACCGGTACCGCAATCCCTCTATTTCTTGCACCATTCTTTCCCTATTTTGCCTCAAAGTAAATAAAAGTTTAAAAAAAGAACAGGCTTATTTGCAAATGATTCTGAAAACAGTACTAGTTTAACGAGCTAAGCTGACATTCAATGTTTATTCAGGGTAACCTGTGAAACTATTTCCGATTCTGAATAAGAAAATGTACCTAGTATATCGGTGCTGAAGTGGCTTTCAACACACAAGCTGGTGAAAAATTTTAAATAGAGAGCTTTCAACTTCAGGTCACAGTCCAATTTTTATTTTAGTCACTTTTTTTCTGTAATTATCTGTAAAGAAGACCTGGCGTTGAACCATATTTTGAGAGAAAAATTGATTACTTTAAACCACAGCCAATTGCGAGTCGAGCTTGTGTTTGTTCATCAAATATTTTCTTGGCACAGAATGGCATAATAAGGGCTGTGCAGTAGTTAGTACTGTTAGTTTGAAATTGAAAGATATAGCAAGCAGATATTGAGTGGTTTCTTTCAGAGAACGATCTCTCGAGACCTGTGCCTGAAAAAGGTAAGTCAAATGTCGGGTTTGTTCACATTTATCAAAGAGACTAAAGAGAAAATTATTCACTAGCGACTTACAAGGAAAAGTGATTTCAAGTTCTCAACGATAACACTTGCATTGCTAGTAACGTAAACTCTACGCATTCGGCGCAGCTGTATTTCAGTTGCTGATAGATCGCTTCCATGGATTTTAGAATCTCCAGGAAAAGTAAATCCGATGTAAGAAGGAAATGATTTAATTTAATGTTTCCTCCGCTACAGCCTTGAGCGTACGTTTCGTCAAAACCGACTATTCTTTTGCCACAAGCTGAATTTTCCTTCCACAGTTGACGAAATCGGTGTTAGCTTTCCAATGCTGAAATTCAACTACATCATTAAGTAATTTCATTTACTTTGTGATATCTTCGAGGAAAGCGTGAATTTGTAATGGCCCAACTATCAGTGAACTACTCTGTGCCTTGACCATACCTCAGTAAAAACGCCTTTGCAAAGTTGAATATATATTCATTTTGGAAATGACAGATTCAATACTCTTTCTAAGGTGGTGTAAATGTTTTGAATGTAAAATTAAGCAGCAACGTACTTAGGAACTCAAAAACTCGTGTAAAAGACCGTCTTGCAATAACGTATTAAGAAGAACACGGGCATTAGAAATATTATTTGCTTTATTTCATACTCAGATCCCTTTCAATTTTTCCGAATCATCTGTTCAAAAAGATGGTCACAGTTTGTTTTCGTGTTTCGTGTTCCTTACAGTAAAGAACACTACTACCACCTGTTGAAGAACCTGTTTCAAATTATTCAGAACAGTTCTTGATAGCGGAAGAGACCTAGAGAGATACGGTGAATAACTTTGAAATATAAAACAACGATTTTCAATGTTGCAGACGTATTTCGGCAGAAACCTCCGCCTTCTTCAGTGCAAGAGTTTTTGAAAGACGAGAAAACTAATGTGAAAATTAATCCTAGGGACTGTGCAATAATTATCCGGAAGGGGGGGGGGGGGGGCCTAAAATGAGCTTCACCAAAGGAAAAATTAGATAGGTCCCCCCTCCAGCAGCGTCAAGATTAGCTCTGACCCCCCCTCACGTTCTCTCAAAATTATGATGTGCCCCCCCCCCCTCTCTAACCCGTACCTTTAGATATTGAAAAACTTGAGAACAGATACCAATATCTTTTATCCGACAACCCTGCTTGTCCAGGAAGGTTTCTCCGAGAGGATTACAAGCCAGCTCCCCATGATGACAGCAACATCAGACGTTGCAAAAAAGAGGCAAATGATATCCAGGACAAGCTTAATGCTGTCGTAACCAAGTTACAAAAACACGACAACATTCTTTTTACAGACAATGGCAAACTGAAGACTGGCCTCAGCTGTTTACACAATTTTAATGCTGAACAACGTCATTCAATAAAGTCTCAAATCGGTTTAAACGTTCTGCATCTTGTAGAAGACCTGGATAGGGTGATGGCTAAATATAAAGCGACATTTCCTATTGGTGCCAAATCTAAAGCATCCAAATCAAGAAAAAAAGAGGGAACAGAAGAAAAAAAAGGGAGAAGAAGAGGATTGCTGC
>OX421451.1:14319411-14324411 GCA_949126865.1 Montipora capitata | reverse complement strand
TCATGTGGCTTCAACCGGCCACCGAGAGGCCGGTGCAATTCCAACTGAGCTATGTTATGAAGCCACCTTAGTTGTGAGCAGGTCAGTTTGTTGCTCCCAAATGAGTGGCTTCACAGCTTAGTTGTTAGAGCATTGCATCGGCATCGCAGAGGTCATGGGTTTCAAATCCCATTGAAGCCATCTGAATTTTTCAGGTTTTTATAAGAGACAACTATTATTGCTTGAATTGTTCAGATAAGAGTGCGAAAATTTATTGTCGTGACTAATTCCTCTTTGTCCAGGTTGATTGTTCAGGCTTGATTTGTCACTGAATCAGGATATTTATTATTACATTGTCTAATGAACCTTATTCTGGATTAATACGTAGACTGCAGAAAGTACAGCACAACAATAATATTAGTATTATTCTAAAGTGGGTATTTTTGTCAGACTGCAATTTCTTTCTTCTGAAATGGGGTCCCTATTTACCAAACATCTGAAAAACATTTTTTGCAGACTTAAAAGTGTTTCTTTGAACAGATGCCAAGAAACAGTCCAAGAGAAATTATCTGTGTAAAATGCTCTTTACCCTGTTGATCCCTGAGATTGACACTTAACAGATTTTACTCTAACACCAGACGATTTTACTCCTCAATGGGGGGCGGTGTCCTAGGGCCTTTGAGGTGTGAATGGGATAATACTAATGAATTTCTCTAGATAAATGGTTCAGCAATTGACATGGAAATAAGAACTGGCAGCTGCAGTGACAATTTGGCTTTCCTCAGTTCCTCTTTTGCCAATTGGTATATGTTAACCAAACAAAGCGTTTTGTTCTCAGGGTTTGAAGTGTTGCATTTGGGAAGCTTTTTTATCAATACCTTTGAAAATGCTATATTTTGACAGCTTCAGTCCTAAAGTATGGCAGGACAATATATTATTATTAATATTAATATTATTATTATTATTATTATTATTATTATTATTATTGTATAATGCCCCAGTGATTACGATTCCCCTATTGCTCAGTGACAGAGCACATGAACTAGGAATCAGATGAAAATAGGCTTGACTCGTGTTAATTTTTAGTATTCCAGAGTCATCACTGATTAATATATCTCTTTTTATAAATTTCAAAGACAAAAACAAATGATAATCATGGAGTTTATACAGTACAACTGTGCTAGGATAATCGGCAAGTTATTTGTACAGTTTGATGCAATCACACAAACTGTTAACACTATCCATGCCTTTGCAGCTTTTCTTTATGTTCCTGTACTTTGTAAATTTTAATCTCTCCTATCAGATAGTTTTGTATCCAGTAAAGCAGTATACAGTGATGTTATATCATCAAAATAATAATAATTATCATAACAATGATGATGATGATGATGTCATTGGGATCATAAGTTACAAGATAGAATACAAATAGTCACAAGAAACTTGACTAAAATAAGCTAACCAGGAACTGAATATCCTAAGAAAACTGTAAAAAACTATATTTTACATTATACCTAAAGATAAATATATTGACATATGTGTTCTTAAGGTGCCCTGTGTTGACCTTTCGGAAGGGGCATCTTTCTTGCAAAAATTGGAAGTTGTGTTCTTTTCCTTGGAATGATATGTCTCAACTAATGCTCCACAAGCAAGGTTACTACTTTGTGATGTATTTTGTTGAAGATCTTCAACGTTTAAGGGAATGGAAAAGAAACGCCTCTTGTTGCACCCATCTTAAAAAGGACTCAATGATATATACCAAATATGAGCCATCTATGGTGGATTTACAGTGTTGGTTTTGAACTTAGTTTCCACAAATCCACCAAGGTAAATCATCCAAAGAGCGCTTAGGCATCCATACATGCTTTGTTGGTCAAAATCTGTGTTATGTTCTTCTTATTAATTAATTGATTAATTTATTACAATTTTATTTTTACTGAGTTGCAAAATGGGAAATAGCCAATGAAAACACAATTTGCAAGCCCCTACCTAGTCACGTTTGTAAAAGACCTGACAAAGAGATTAAGCATCCACTAAACCGACAAGAACAATAATGGCACAGAACAATAGGTTCATCGAGAGAAAAAAAACAGGTGTTATATTGTAAGACATTACTATGACGTCATCTTCCTTTCAATGATGAAAATTGACCCAGATGGAGCAATATTTTGACGCCCATGAGTGCCTGGGAAACGTCATCTAAAACATGTGAATGAAATGCGAATTGTGTACCAACTGGTGACTCAGAATGAACGGCGGACCATGCAGTCGTTTTTAGGAAAGTCGTATTTAACCTCCTCCCCCACTCCCCTAAAGACGACTGCGTGGCAGTCTACGGAGATCGTTAGGCAGAAAGTTGAAAATTTAGGTGCGGCTGCACATGTCCTCCACGTCATCTCAAATTTGTTCACTTCCCGTCGTTGTTCATTTGGGGAAATGATCAAAAAAGTATAATCAAGCACTTGCTTAGCTATTTTTTATTCCAATTTCATTCCTATTTACTTGGTAGATCCTTAAACAGCTTGAAAGTATGGGGGAAGGATTATAGCAACGCGAATGATTTTCTCGCAGCCATCTGAATCGGTCTTGCTTAAGCGCCCAGTAAGTCTTTCGGCTGCATTCCAACAAAAATAAAGAAATCAATAAACCTAAGCGAGAGGAGAGTACTTTAAGAGTCGTGGGAGTCTACGGAGATCGTTAGACAGAAAGTTGAAAATTTAGGTGTGGCTGCACATGTCCTCCACGTGATCTCAAATTTGTTCACTTCCCGTCGTTGTTCATTTGGGGAAATGATCAAAAAAGTATAATCAAGCACTTACGTAGTTATTTTTTATTCCAATTTCATTCCTATTGACTTGGTAGATCCTTGAACAGTGTGAAATTATGGGGGAAGGATTATAGCAACGCGAATGATTTTCTCGCAGTCGTCCGAATCGGTCTTGCTTAAGTGCCCAGTAAGTCTTTCGGCTGCATTCCAACAAAAATAAAGAAATCAATAAACTTAAGCGAGAGGAGAGTACTTTAAGACGTGTGTTGTCACAAATAGTTAAATGACGGTTACAGTGATGATAGATATAATACAAACAGAGCATGAAGCTCAACATGAGTGTGGAAAAGTTGAATGGGGGCTTGACTGTGTATTTCCGATCTGTGGGGTCGAGGAGAAGAAAACCTTCAACACAATCTGCCCGAGGAAATTTCCTTTGTTATTGAGGTATACAGAAAGACGGCTTTCCTGCTTGGATACTTGTTTCCACTATCAATTGAAGGGATTTTGCATTTAGCTTATTATTAAGATTTCTTAGGAAGTGCATTTAACATCCACTTGAAGATGAAGTTGTTTGCGAGCGGGGAACATGCAAGATTTTCGAAGTTTTGGCCGCGCGAAAAATGGCGGGAGACAAAAAAGGAGGGGGAAGGAAAGGCCCCCTCCTTGTCTCGCCCCATTTTTTTATGTCTGAAATTAGGTTGCAAAAGCTCTAGTTCATTGTACTTACTAAAGAATGATACGTGCGAGCTTATTACGGGAAAAAGATATGTTTAATCCCCGTGTGTTTGAGGGATTGGCCAATGTGACAAGCGTCATTAATAAGGGCCATCGAGAGTCATCACACACTGACAAAAAGGTTTCGCTCAAAACCTGTGGTGGCGGAAACGAGAAAAGCCATGTAGCAATAGAGCAGTGTTAATTTGTTGCCCATAGCTCCATAAATCTGCATGTGTCTGTTTGCTCGTGGCCGTTGTACGTTTCGTGTCAAGTGCAAAGAACAAAACCAAAAAACACTTCCGTGGACTGAAAGCTTCTTATCATTTTTGTAAACAAAAAATAAAACAACGCACGCATACGCCGCTAGTCTTAACGGAGCAGGGCTTGCGTAGTGGTGAAAGTATAATAATAATAATAATAATAATAATAATAATAATAATAATAATAATAATAATAATAATAATAATTATTATTATTATTATTATTATTATTATTATTATTATTATTAAAAGCAAGTGTGGAAGAGAGTAGAATTCAGTTCCCATTCGCTATTGCCAAAAAGGAATTGGGGGGGGGGGGGGGGACTTTAACTACCGAAATTTGTTAGCCAAATAATAAAGACATGTCAACAGTCCAGAAGAAATTTCTCTAATAAGGGATTCACTCTCCCCCAATACTGTCTTTTTCTTCTTCTTTGCTATTAATTTTAGCTATCTCGTGTGCTATTAATTCTTCACCCCTTTGTCCCATCGTGTAGCCATCACGTCAACAGTCCAGATAAGATCTTTGTAATAAGGGATTCGCTCTCCCACAGTACTGTCTTTTGCCTCTCGTGTGCTATTAATTCTATTTCTGTATCGTTATCGTTATCAAATATTCGTTTCATAATGACTTTCAATTCCTTCATTCCTCCTCCGAGACATCCAATAACCATTGGAATCACATTAAAGTATATCTTTCTCGTCGTTCTCGTAATTCGAAGCATAACTGTTGATACTTTTTGATCTTTTCCTTTCGTTGGGCTTCCTTATTCGATTCGTTCGGGTACGTCATATCAATCAACAGTATCGTTTTCTTTACTTTGTCTTCTAATATGAGATCTGGTCTTCTCACAATACAGTTCGTTCTCATACGATGTTCCCAGTCCCAATATAACTTCTTTCCATCGATTTCGATCACTTTTCCTCGTATTATTATTATTATTATTATTATTATTATTTGTTTCATCAACTAGGATGGTCTTTCTCTTAGAAAGTCTTCAAGTCTCCTTACACTTGAAGTTGAAAACAGTTTATGGAGGCCGTGACATTGTCATTCGATGTGCACAAATGAAAGTTATAATTGGATTGCCTTATAGCTATTCTTCGTAATTTTCTTTACCGTACAAGGGTGCTTTCGATTTAATTGCTTTCCTGGTGCATGGACCATTTTCACATTCCCCATCAGGATACACTTTGTTTGCACCCCAAATTTTGCATAATCATTGTTTTCAAATGCTCTTGGGACACTGCATATTCCAAAGAGCATTTGAAAACAA
>OX421451.1:14304411-14311911 GCA_949126865.1 Montipora capitata | reverse complement strand
CCGGCGCTTCACAAAAACCGCGTTGGATTAAGCACAGGTCCTCAGAGCCTAGAACAATGGTAAAAATCAGAACGCAAAACTGAAAGACATAGCAAACACAACAGCTCTTCACGCCTTTGCACGGGCGTTATACAGTGTAGCAGATTTTTACCTTTTCAAAAAAATAGTGAAAGTAAATGTTGTGGCATAACAACGTAGCTTTCATTGCCGAAGATTCCAAGAATTTAACTTTCTATCTTTTCAAATCAAACCGATAACTTTGTTGTGGCATAACAACGCAGCTTTCAGCATAACAGCGTAGCTTTCAGTACCGAAGACTCCAAGAACTTAACTTTGCATCTTTTCCAATCAAACCCATCACTTTAATTGTTACTAATTGTTCAATATTCTGAAACACTACACTTAGTACACTTAAAGTACAAAAAATGCTACAAATCGGAGATATTATGCTTAGCATTGCGACAAAACTGAAAGTAAATATTTCAAAAACAGTTGTTCTCTTCTTGAGCTCAAATCAATAACAACGCGTTTGATTTCCTAGAAAACTACAATTGCTTACACCAATCGGTAGCACCTAAAAAAATGCTTTATTTTCGGCGGGTTAGCTTAGTACTCCAACATGCTTTCGAGTTTATTTTTGTCAGAAGTCCATCTGTTTTTGTTTATGTATTTATGTATTTCAACGACGTCTGGCTCCAGTTTTTTTTTCACAGCTTTATTGGGTACTCCTCTTGTAATATACAATATAAATTTATAATACAGCACAAGAAAAAAGAAAAAAAAAAAAAGAAAAGAAGCAAAACCCAAAAGGAGTAGGTGCAACTAACCCCGCGGTCACATTCGCGCTAGAACCTTGCTTGCTTGGCCAATATTTGGTTACCTAGCACATTCCTAGCTCGTCACAGGTGTGACCGACCAAGCATGGCGTTGCTTGCTTTCTTGAAAAAGAGGCGGAGTTGGTTAAAACTTCACAGGATCCGCAGCTCAGCTCAAGAGCGCTCTGCAGTGCTCTTGAATTGTGCTAGGTAAACAATTTACGAAAGCTGACCAATAAGGAAGAGGGTGGTAATTTGACAGCTTGGTCTCTCGTAATGAAGTTTTGATTAAAGGTGTATCGTTACTTCATTCCGCTGTTGTCTTACGGACCTGTGAATCATTTGTACTCGAATATGTTCAGGACGCCTTCGCCTTAGGACGCTTCCAGGTCATCGCCCATTCCGAACAAGCAAAGCAAGCTACCAATTCTTAACTTATCCACCGCCGATTAATTGCGCCACCTTTTACTGATTGCTTGACTGACGTCACAAGCAAGCATGCTTGATTAAAGGAGTTACTTAGTCTTGTACGACCGTGGGAAACAAAAGATACATAATTCAGAACATTTAAATCGGTACTACAGTAAAGGCATTTATAAAGAGAGATCAAATCTTTAAGTTCACGATCTAGAGAAAGTGGAAGTAAGTCTAGCAAAGTCAGCCACTCTTTGTGCGACGTCTCGCCTCTGCGCCTGCTTGCTCGTCTCTGACCTGTTCCAGTTGTTCAAAGGTGGATAACGCCTTCCACCCGATAAATCACTATCCATTGGATAGCGCAATTGGTCTCGCAATGACTTATCCACTGAATAGTAATTTATCCGGCGGATAGCGCTATCCATCCTTTGAACAACTGGGGCCTGGTGAAAAGCGAAAGAAAAGATGCTTCAACCTCAACCGGAAATGGTGAAGTGAAGTGAAGTAAAGTTATTGGTTTCTCCCCCTCGGGGCTTTTCAGGACTAATTCACAATGCTTTTTGTGGGGGACTTTAGCCAGACTGCTTGTTGCGCAGACTGCAACACCGGGGACAACCTCATGTCATATATCATATCATATATCTTTAGTTACCCTCGGATTTTCATAGTAGCTTGGTGTAGCTAATTTCTCCGAGCATTTACCCTCCCAACCATGATATACCACAGAAGACAGACCACAACACAGGGAACTACATGCCCTACTCTTTGCGACAAGTGTGCGGGTTCTTTTACGTCCCACAGGATTATGAACATTGAAGGGTCGTGAGACGGGACCTCCGGCTTATCGTACTTATCCGAGAAGACTAGAGAGTCTAACCATTTGCAGATGTAATTACAAAGGGAGCACTTTCTCCTCAGTTATTTAAAGACCCTGAATGTTGGTCCGGCCGGAGTTGAACTCACGACCTCCCGCGTGACAGCCCGGTGCTCAACCAACTGAGCCACCGATGCGCGGTCCCTTCTCTTTTCGAGAAGTGAGTGGGTTCTTTAACGTCCCATACTATTTTAAATTCCAACACGGGCTATGAGACGGGACCTCCGGTTTACAGTCCTTATCCGAGAAGACTTCGACCTCCCACGTGACAGCCCGATACACAACCAACTGAGCCACCGGTGCGCTCGCCCACAAAGGATTTTGGTTTCTATTGCTTTTCCCAGTTTCAACTGCTCGCCTTTTGTCGATTTTTCTGCTTGTGATGCTTTTGGTTCCATTGCCTTGGTGCCGGTTCAGAGTCACCACCAAGAAAATCAATTACTGTAACAGCATCTTTTTTCTTTAGTATGGGGATATGGCGTTCTGTCAATCACTGTCATTAGTCTGGCGTCACTTCTTGCGATTGCCATTATTCCCTTCATCGGACGATCGTTTTACAAGAAGCTCATGTCTTTTCTGGTGGCGCTGGCTGTTGGGACTTTGGCGGGAGACGCCTTGCTTCATCTTATACCGCACGTGAGTCTGTCGCACTTATATGTTTATTGATTCATAGCGGAGTGTTAAACATTCCCTCCACCCTTTTTTCCAAGGGGAGGCTAAGTGGGAAATAAGTTGGAGGATGTGCTCTGGATGAACGAACAGGGCATATGTTTTAAAAGCCCGAAATGTTGCTCCCAAAATGCTTCGTCTACTCCTGTGTCAGTGGACGAATCCAGCGGTGAACATGCATTTATTCCCCTAGTTTTGGGACTCCTGGGAAGAATAATTAGTTCTAGGAACTTAACTACCATAGGCCTTATTCGCGCGGTGGCCATACTGGCCATAAAAAAATAGATTTCGTGCCCTGAGCCTCGAGTTGAAATGTTTGAGAACGAGTTTCAGCCCACGGTGCGCAAAAACAAAAGTTTTAAAT
Source organism: Montipora capitata (assembly GCA_949126865.1). Lineage (NCBI taxonomy): Eukaryota > Metazoa > Cnidaria > Anthozoa > Scleractinia > Acroporidae > Montipora > Montipora capitata. The sequence goes on along the minus strand of OX421451.1, from coordinate 14,308,775 downwards.
CCCTCGGGACTCAACATGGTGGCCGTGTGATTAAGGCCCATTGAAAAACTGTGTACGTTCCGCCGCCTGGTTTAAAAACGAGGGTATAATAAACTTGGAAATAACTTGAGTTGAATTGAATTTTGACAGGTCAGCCAAAACACCAATAAGTTTTGAACTCTATAGATCGTTTTCACTGTCACGCAATAAAAAAATAAATCGAAAACCATCCAGTGGAAAAAGTCAAGAATTCGTGATGTTGTAGAAGATAAATGAAGAAGACACTTCTCCAAGTTTTAGGCCTGTGCGTTTCCCCAAACTTCAGATATTCGTCGAAATGTTTCGCAGAAATTTACAGAGCCCAGTATGAAAACGCCATGTTGGTGCACATCTGTGGTGCACCAATATGGCGGCCGGAAAATAGTGTCAACATCTGTTACTTACTTTGGCTATCTAGGCGAGTGATCATCTGTACTGAACAGACAGCTATTTACCTAAGCACTATTCCTAATGCTTTAAATTCTAAAAAGGCTCAAAACCATGAGATAAATATATATTTCTCAATAAACTCGATCGTCGCCTCGTGTCACGCACCGTTATAACTCAGAAATTCAAAATGCTCTGGTTTCCAAACGAAGCACGCTATTGAGCTTTAAAATTGCAAATGGATACAAATTTACCGCCTCTTATGCCTGATGAGGATAAAAACTTTCGTGGCTCTTTAGTTTTGGATTTTAGAAAATGATGACGTCACGTGAAAACGATCTATAACTATGAAATCTAATTTTTCCTCCTTGGAAATACCGGAAAATGGTTCTGTGTACTTTTTTTCCGCAAACAACTTCTTATGTAAAAGAAAAACAAGAAGAAAATTTCACGTATACGGCAAACGCGAAAATGCTTACTTTCACGTAGAAACGGCAAGCGGCAGCCGGCAAACGTAGAAAATGGCGAGAAGATCATGGTCACGTGGTCACTTTTGCCGTTCGCGTTTCAAGTGAAAGTGATGCTAATTCTCTATTATGTTGGATCACGTGGTGAACAGTCTTCTCTCAGTTTCACTTTTCATGGTTAGATATCTCAACTACTTTTGCAACTGGTTTTAGAAACAGGTAAGTACTTTTTATTCCAGAAAAGAAGCCTGAATTCTCAATTGTGTTATTATTAGGCTTTTCACGATGATGGAGATAGTGAAGAACATGGCCGTGAGGGACATAGGACCAACGTTTTCAAATCCTGTGTCATAATGGCAGGAATTTATGTCTTCTTCTTGGTGGAATGCGTTTTAAAAGCGCGCCTATCACGGAAAAGACAGACACCAGGGAAGTCGCACGCGTGCAAGGATGTTACACCACCTGAGGAAATGGTGAGGCGCTATTTCCTCTTTGTCCGCCTGTTTCTCACTGTTTGCGGGGTGCATGCAGGGATGGCGCAGTGGTGAGAGCACTCGAGAGAGCACCAGTGTAGCCCGGGTTCGATTCCCAGACTCGGCGTCATATGTGGGTTGAGTTTGTTGGTTCTCTACTTTGCACCAAGAGGTTTTCTCCGGGTACTCCGGTTTCCCCTCTCCTCAAAAACCAACATTTGACTTGATTTGCGTTGATTGTTAATTTCAGTTTAGAGTGTCCCCAATTAGTGCTCCATCGCTAGAACGACTAGACACTTAAATGAAGTTCCTTTCCATTCCTTCCACGGAGCCCAACGCTTTTAAACATGTGTGGAATGATGGCTTCAGAAAGTGGTTTGAAGGCTCCAAACCCCTTTTTTGCATGCTAAGTCAGCAACGCGCGCACACTGACATCATTCATAATCTAGTGATGGCAAGGGCGTTATAGTGACGCGAAGTATACCTTGTGATTGATATACAAGCGCCTGGGCGAAAGGACGACTGAAGGATTAGAGTCCTAGGCAGAATCCTCAGTGCCTATGGACACATTGTCCATACAGGACCCCTAGTAGATAAACGACCAAGCTCCCCACGGGTTCCATGAGCTCAAATGATGGGTAGAGCATCTGATCAGTGTCACTGAGATCGTCGGCTGGATTCCTGTATAGGACTCTGATTCTTCAGTTGTCCTTTTGCCTGTCGCCAAGTAACTAGTTTGCCATATCCACAGGTCCTTTTGGCTTATTTTCCCAGATATCTTCCATGCTATCAGGGGTTTCTTTTTTTGCGTTCGCTATGCCGACGAGTGCGGCAAAAGAGACCTCTGCCACGGGTCGAAAGTCGCTCTGATCCATTCGCCGTCCACGACCTTCAAGGGACGGTACTGTTGAAAACGCATGCGCCGTGACATATTTGCTATTTGTGACTTGAGCCCACTGTGTCTTGTGCATTCCTTTACAGTAATTCCGCTGTTGTTAAGTGAGCCCCCACAACATGTAAAGTATCACGTTAGGATACGGTCGCTAAGTAATCGCACGCGCATGTTCAAGACAGTGAGTTTCGACCCATGGCAGACGTCTCTTTGTCAGACGAGCGAACGCAAATGTAAACAGACCTCTGCTGGCAGAGAACCAGATACCACTCAGCTCTTTACAACCTCTACTTTCACTGAATTGTTATAGAGCACAGAATAAGAAGAATAAGAATAGAATACATGACCTGCTAATCGCCCTTTCTCGCAGTCGGAGACTGAATTGCTAAGGGCGCGGCTTAACGAGATCGGACCGAAGGAGCTGTGCTGCCGGCTAGGCGCTCGGCTCCTGAACACGACCCATGGATGACCTCGGAGCACAGCAGCACAGCCTGATGGAATAGGCTGTGAGTCGATTTTGCTGAGGGAGGAAAACCGGAGTACCCGGAGAAAAACCCTCGGAGTCAGGTTGAGATCGACTGAAACTCAAGCCACATACGATCCCGGGGCCGAGAGTTGAACCTGGGTCGCAGAGGTGGAAGGCACTGTTGATAACCACTAAGCCATCCTGACTCCCCTAAGCACAGCTCTGTTGTGTAGTATTAGGCTACATTGTTTCTGTGGTGTGTTTTCTTGTGTCCATTAGTTCAAAAACCTATCGCGAGAGCCGTTTTAGTAGAGTTGTTTCGCATGACTTCACGGTGGCAATATTGGAGGAGTGAAATGTTCTTTTGGGAATGGACCTTATTGCAGTTGAGCCCGCAGGCATATTTTCTTTTTTTTTAAAACTACGTGCAAAAGAGGCTTAAGGGTCAATTCAATACAAAATGACCCCTTGGCCTCGTTTATGTGGCAAAACCGCTGATAACTCCGATAAGGGTTATTGAAGTCCATTTTTATCAAAATTGTTGCTTTTGTTTTAGTATGCAAATATGGCAGTTGGTCACACGAGCGAACACACTCTATAGCTGCTTTTTAAATAAAAATCATGCCTAATCGTAAATTTGGTCTTGTCAATCAATTTTTAGATCTGTACTTTTTTTTTGTTTTCCGTGTTGTCAAGTTATCACCACAAGTATCTGTCATGTTCACTTTCTTCGTGTCAGTAAAACAAATTTCCCTTTATATTGTGATAATTCAGTGTTCTTTCTTTTTTGTTTTCTGGTAGAGCCTCACGCAAAAGAAGGAGTACATTGAAGAGTATGAAGAAATGATTGGGTCGAGACTGGCTGGAAATCAGCTCCACGCGAGCTGCTACATCGAAGTCGAGTCCGGTAAAGAGGAGCGTGCGTGCAACAGCTCTGAAAGCCCCCAAGGAAAAGGTTCCTTATGGGAGTTGGGTCTCCATTGTCACCAGCAGGGTTGTATAAGTGAAAAAGGAAAGCACAGCTTAAGTGATGCGGAACTTGTGGCCGTCTTACACAGCATCCAACCAAGTGTTTACAGCGGTAAAAACTTGGGCACCAGCACTGGCGAATCTGAAAACCCCACCGATCGAAATTTTGAGGACATTCGCTGTTTCCAAGCTAACAAGAACGGGTCCCCAGTGCTTTCTGAGACGATAACCACCACAACTGACACCACAAGCGGCTTTGAGGCGGAGCACCATGGAGATTATCACAATGATCATCAACATGATCATGACCATCATCACCACCATCATAGTCACAATATTGACAAGCATACTTCAATAGCCTCTGTAGCATGGATGGTGATTATTGGTGACGGTTTTCATAACTTCAGTGACGGACTGGCGGTTGGCGCTGCATTTGCGGTGTCAATGACCAGCGGTCTCACCACAGCCATAGCAGTGTTTTGCCACGAGCTTCCTCATGAGTTAGGTAAGGACAAAAATTGCTCGATGCCCAAATGAAATGAATGGATTGGGGAATTTTCTTCAAATCTGTGCTACGGACTGTAGCAGAATCGTCTTGTACTTCTGCCATAGTCTTACGTGTATAAAAACACCTTTAACTTCGGCTTTTTCTGTTGTCTTGTGACAAGCCAAATATAGGTGGTTTCCACGGT
>OX421451.1:14276911-14299411 GCA_949126865.1 Montipora capitata | reverse complement strand
CTGATCATGGCACCAGTACCAGTTTCAACGCACATAACGTGATATATATGGTAAGTCTTTTTTTTAAAGAACCGTGTTATTGTTTATCATTTTCTTCACAAGGATCTTACCTCCTTCACAAATAAGCGTCCATTCTCTTCACAATTTGTGTGGTCGAATAATCATTTATTTCTTTTGAGGAATGGGGTAATGTGGACACGTTGTGTCGTTTTCGCCAACTTTTCTGGAATTCAGTGACTAAAGGACGGTTAAAGGGCACTTCGAAGCGTTTATCGTTATAAAGCTTGTTGTCTGTTGGGTATACCCAGTGTCCCCAAGAGCAGTTGAAAATAATACTTTATGCAAAATATGGTGGCAAACAAAGTGTATTATGGGGCATTCGAAAATAGAGAATCGCGTTGGTAAGTTTCGTGATCTGTTAGGAGAAAGTCATTTAAGGTTGATTAGGTCGTTTTCGTGTTCATTTGGAAGGAAAACCTTTTTTAGATTGTTTGGTCAATCAAACATTTCGACCAGCTTTTAGCTTGGTTGAAATGGAAGAAAACGCGTTCACAGTCATTTTTGCGACCTTCAAAAAAAAACGCGGAGAGATCTGGTGATGAGTCCCCCCAGAAGTTACCGCGTGTAAACCACAAACGTCGCAAGTGTGTTCTGTTGAAGAAACTTCAACTACTTAAACCCTAAATGGGACGTAGTTTAAATGTTTTATCCCAGTAGACTCCGACCTTGGTGCCAGTAATGGGAGAGCTAAGTTTTGTAGCGCATTCTGTTCTTTTTCACGCACAAACCTATTCGACCACACTGGTTTTCTGTTGCACGACATCATGAACACTTAAATTCCAATTTGCTACGTCATAGTCTATAGATTAAGTGCCATAAAGCCAAAATCACTCCAACCAATCACAACGGACACGGAAAAATGGCCAATCACGACACAAAGTATCGGCGCTAAGAGCGCGCGATAAGAGCAAAATAAAATTGGAATGGAATGGTTGGCTACTGGACGCGAGATTTTTGAACCAATTGCGCAATGAAACCATTAAAGAACAGAAGAAAAAAGAAAATTACGTACAGCATTGAAGTGAAACGAAATGCTTCTGTGAAGCAGCCAAACGATATCGATCTTCATATCTCATTGTGTTACCGTAGAAACTTGAGTTGCTATGTTTACCGTTATATTTGTTGATTTTGCTGTCTTGTTGCTTCTTGAGAACAGTCTGGGTGTTTTTGGCTTTTTGGTTGATAAAAGAACATGCAAAGGCTTCCAGGCATTGGATTTTTGGTGTTTTGGTCTTACCTGCGGGGCCACAGTCATTGGCGGTATTAACAGGCGTTGTAACCCGATGTTTGTATAGTAAATTACGCGGTTTCAGTTTTTCGCAAAGCTCATTCGTCAGCTACCTATTTGCGTGGCGGTCAGTTTGCGAATGGGTTTTAATGGCTTGTAGATTATTCCCCTTTGCATGTTGCAACAAAAGTTCACTCTTGTTTCGTTTTATTAAAACGGAGGAGTTAGCTACTTTTGTGGTTTTGTTTTTCCAGTATTAAGGGTTTGAACTTTGAACTCTACGGGTTTAGCTAGCCTCCGTCTGCGAACCAGTGCCAAAATCCATGTTCTGGGCCCCCAGCAGCGTACCAGGATTTGATGTCGCGCCATGATCGGTCTGTTAAGAAAAACAGTTGTTCTATAACACTGGTAATAGCCAATCAGGTTTGAATTTGAAACGCACTTTCGCTTGTTCGTTGAGTCCGTTGGGGGTCCAGAACAAGGATCTGGGCGCTGCTTCGAAGACATCACTAACCGGTGCTAGATTACGTCTGCGACGCAGACTACACGGGTTTTGGGCCGATTTGTTCCCAGCATGGTCGACGCTAAGTGACGTCAAGAGAAAAAGGGAGAGAGTAGACTTGGTAGAGTTATGGTCAGGTGCCCGTTTCTCGAAGGTCCCGAAACTTTACGGGCCATTTTTGTGTGTCACAATTCCCTCTGTATCTCAAGAACGGAGAGGATCTAAGTCGTCAAACTTCACAGTTATTTTGCTTTTTGTTACCTTAAAAAATGTCAAAACATCGGCTCTCTAAAACAAGCGGTTGACAGTTTCACAAATGCTTTTTCGGGCCCGAAAAGTTTTCGGGACTTTCGAGAAACGGGCCCCAGGCGATGTGAATTTCAGAAAAGTTATTTGTGGATGTCCCGCGGGACTAGAGACCCGAAGCATAAGCATAAGCACAAGCAACTTAAGCCTGGGCAAACGGATCCAACATGATGGTTCAACATCATCCAACATTTTGGACAATGTTGAATGATGCTGGATGGTGTTGACCGAAACGTGGATTCAACATGTCGCATTCGTTTGGCTACCATGTTGGACAATGTTGAATGATGCTGGATGGTGTTGACCGAATTGTGGATTCAACATGTTGCATTCGTTTGGTTACCATATTGGACAATGTTGAATGATGCTGGATGATGTTGACCGAAACGTGGATTCAACATGTTGCATTCGTTTGGTTACCATATTGGACGATGTTGAATGATGCTGGATGGTGTTGACCGAAACGTGAATTCAACATGTCGCATTCGTTTGGCTACCATGTTGGACGATGTTGAATGATGCTGGATGGTGTTGACCGAAACGTGGATTTAAAATGTCGCATTCATTTGGCTACCATGTTGGACGATGTTGAATGATGCTGCTTGGTGTTGAACGAATTTTGATTTCCATCAAACATGCCCAACACCTTGCAATCGTTTGGCCACCACGTTGTCGGATTAAAAGGTGTTGGACGGTGTTGAATTCGTTTAGTCAGGCCTTTTCGCTTACGCCGGCATTATTTTGTTGTTAATTAGTGTATATTGTCCTTACAAAAGGCGAAAGTCCTCAAAACGCTACTTAGTTTGCGGCTTGTACTTTTGCCTGCGTCGTATTTGTAAACCGGACAATAACGACATCTACAGCTATGTGACATTACGTGAGGTCATTGGAGCCCGGCGACACGGTTTTGATAAAGTCGCGGATAACATTTAGTAGCCGTGTTCGTCAAAAGATACTTCGGTGAAATTCAAATGTCCATAGAACCTTACTTGGACTCTGCCTTGCATGTTTTCTCTTGATGGGTGTTAAATGTCGTCCCAACAAGCGCTGACCATGTTTCTATTGATTCAGGCCCGTGTTTTTTTTTCTCTTCTTAAGGGTTTGATTTCTAAAGTCAGGGGGAACATTCATCAATGCCGGGGTTTTCAACATGATCATTATTAAGCGGATTTTAGTTTGATCTGATATTTTGGTATGACAAGAGAAAATAACGGGCCGGAGATTTAGAGGTATATATATAGTTAGCAGTATGGTAGAGATATGTGAATTTTGCAACGTCATTTTTGGATGACCGAATGGAGAGAAGCCGGACGGTTTCCCTTAAAATTTATCAACTACAGTCGTACGATTTCATGGTAGCGTTGCAACAGGGTTATTTTTAATAGTACCTCAAGTGTAATGGGGACGTCTTGAGATTAAAAAATCCGTTCCTATATGATTTCGGAATTCACATATCTCGAGGGCTGGAATTTTCTTTTTCTGTAACCCTTATTTTCTCTTGATTTTAATTGCATTGTTTACGAGAAATTATCCAATATATCAATCTTTCTGTTTAAATCGAAGTTAACGATTAACGTGATTTTTATATTTGTTAGTATGATTTGACAAGCTTTGAAACAAAAAAAATGTAAGGACGTTAAGACGACAGGGCTGGTGAATTCAATATTTTATGTGAATAATTAAAATTAATTTAGCTATATGCATATATACATAAATATTCAAATAAATTTAATGTATTCATAACTGAAATAAATTATGCCACTGAATTGCTTTGGGATAATCATTTCTTTTTCTTTGAAAATGACAGTTAAAGAGAATTTTGACGATAAAAGTTTAAGCTAAACTGTTGAATACCCTGCAACTCATTTTCATACGAATAATTAACAATAGACCTTTTCGGCTTGTACATTTTGTTTTCCCAATACAGATCATGTGATAATACTCAGGAGGCTTGGTCCTTTGTTTTGTTCATTAAAAAGAGTGCATGCAGGCATATTCATGCTTGCATGCCCTCATTCTAATGAACAAAACAAAAGACCAAACCTCCTGAGTATTATCACATGATTTGTATTGGGAAAACAAAATGTACAAGCCGAAAAGGTCTATTATTCCATGAGCGCGCGTTGGATATGAGATGATAGATAGCCAACGAGGCGCGTAGCGCCAAGTTGGCTATAATCATCTCATATCCAACAAGCGCGAGTGGAATAATTGTTTTATTAAAAACGCCCCCAAAATATAGAAAACTAGACTACAATAAAAATAAAAAGGCCCAAAAAATCACGCATATGCTTGCCGTGTTTGTAGATCATGGTATAATGGCTCATAACCCATGATGGCTTAGCCAATCAAAACTCTCGAATTGCATTAGCCAATGATCCAGTTTTTAATAACATCTATTATTAACTTTTTGAGCTCGGATATTGCGTTTTTAGCTTTCTGGTTGGTTCTTTCAATCTCGGTTATCAGCTCATATACCTTATGATCTAATATGGAAACAGATTGCGTCAAGTGTTGCCAAGCTGAAATTTCCCGGGACAAAACATCTGGCGCATTCAGAATTTGATGAAATTTAATAAAACAATTATTCCTTTCGCGCTTGTTGGATATGAGACTGGTTATAGCCAACTCGGCGCTTCACGCCTCGTTGGCTATTTACCATCTCGTATCAAACGCGCGCTCGTAGAATAGTAGGGAGCTTAAGCACGCGCGTTTTTGAGACGCGAACGGAAACCAGAAGTGAGCTTTTTTCCCTTTTAACTTATGTTCGCACAACTGCATTTACATTGTTAATTATCTTTGCTCCATTCGAGTATAGGAGTATATAGAATCTGGGAGACACCACTGCCCTGGCATGTGAAATGTTCTCTTCCGGTTACCGTCCGCGCCTCAAAAAACGCGCGTGCGTAAGCTCCCTAGTCGTTAATTGTACCGCCGAATGCCAACAAAGGTGGCAGGGTATTCAGCAGTTACTCTCGTATCAAAGAAAAGGAATAAATTATGAAATATTAATGGTAGAATGTTGTCCTTCAGTTGCGTGATACTACCATATTATTGTTTGAATTAAGGCTTTCAGCTGATGTCCTTGGTCGAGTGAATATTCCAATCTTTCGCCGATCCGCGGCTCCACAAGGGTTAAAAATATTCTGAGCCTTGCGTACGAGCTGGAAGGTGTAATAGAGAAGAATGTGAATGGGGAATCATTCAGTTAAGGACGGTGCCTACTATGTTATTGCGCATACGTTCTACGCATCTCGAGATACTCGGATTTCCTATCGGTGATGCTTACTAATACAGGGATATTTTTGCGCGGTTTAAAACTATCCGGAGAAAGTAGATCTTAGTAACTACTCGTGGTATCCAAAAAGAAAATTGGGGGTAACCATGCATTTTTGAGAGATAATTAAGCTTTAATTTGAGAAAGAACGCCATACATTGCTTTGTATTTTAAAGCTTTTTACAAATATTATTCATAAATTATCTTTGAAAAATGCGTGGTTACCCCCAATTTTCTTTTTGGATTTCAATAACACTTGTTAAGATCTACATTTCCTGCATAGTAAAAAACCGGGGCAAAATATCTTTAATTAGTAGGCACCGTCCTTAAAGAAACCCAGTTAGTGCGCCAGCGCTAGAAGACTTGTGACTTAAATATCTTAAGTTCGTCATCGTAGTCATCATCATCTGCATTTTGCGGGGAAGGTAATGGTGGGATCGAATTTTGTAGGACAAGGGGCTTTTATTGACGATTTCGTTTTTCAGTTCAATGCCCCTGATTTCGATGCCTTTGTAAAATCGAGAAACTCAAAACATCACCCTTGACAATCTCTCCTATTACCTGGTGAAGGCCCTGGGAGTTTCACGAAAATCATGAGCAAAAAACATGCAAACAAACTCTAACATCATGAAATATGGTACATTTCCCTTCCTGTTTTGTATCGTCAGGAGTTCGAGCTGGTGTCGTGGACTGAATCATTCCAACAAATCAAATCATTATTACCTTATTCAGGTAGTTGACAGTTCTTGAAAATGTTAATAGAGTAGAAGGGGAAGAAAAAAAGAAAAGCACAAATACTGCATGGGATCGAGCAGGGATGGCGCAGTGGTGAGAGCACTCGCCTCCCACCGATGTGGCCCAGGTTCGATTCCCAGACTTGGAGTCATGTGTGGGTTGAGTTTGTTGGTTCTCTACTCCGCACCGGGAGGTTTTTCTCAGGTTCTCGGGTTTCCCCTTTCCTCCGAAAAACCAAGCTACGATTTGATATGAGTTGAGTTGATTTGATTTCTCTCAGTAGCTGTTTCTGTACAGTGTCCTCCATTAGTGCTACGCCCCAGCGGCTGGTTGCATGGATTTGTCACAATAGTTTTAAAAGAAACCATCAACTCTTTATCACCAAAATTCTTTCTCTTGGGGAGTGGATTTCACCTCCGCCCTGACCTCCTTGCGGCTCCGGCGTCTTAATTGTTCGCTGAAAATAAATCCAGCGCACGAGACCGCAGTGGAGAGCCTGCTCAAAGGTTGGTGAGCCTGCTCAAAGGTTGGTGTGCCTGCAGTGCGTTTGGATCGACTTCTCGGGAAAACAACTTGCCTGGATGGGTAAAGCAATAATTTAAGAAAATGTCGTCTTCGATCATTCGTCCCTTGTTGGAGCTATTCACAGTTGGCGCTGTATTTTGTCACATAGCCAAGGGGCGAGGAAGAATACAAGCAACGAGCAAAATGCCCGCACGTATTATATGTTAAACCATTCAATAAGAGATTTATTATCTACTAATACGCCATCTTCCAGTATGTTGGCTTCTTCCTGCAATGGTTGAGAATAGTCTAGATTGCAAAATAAGCCCGGGGAAAGGGGGGGGGGGGGGAAGTACTGCCATATATGGGCTATATTGGTATGTGCCGCTGTGAAGGGTATGGTTTTTCAAGCAGTTTACTCTAGGATAGGGTATATAAATCAGAGCGTTTGGGTCTAAAATAGGATATTATTTTTCACGAATCTGACCAGTTGGTTGAAGATTTAATCTAGACTAAGGACACCATAAAGTGCAATTGAAAAAGATAAAAAATTCAAATCGACAAAGTTTAAATTTACGCAACTCAGCCTCAACAGTGTCGATAGATGTCTATCATAAAACACTACTGGGTATTATCAGGAGCCCATCACCCGAAGCCTCAATCTCCCATATAAACCCTTGGAGACATTCTTTGCCCATATCTTTTTATTTTTAGACGTTCGAATTCCCGCGAATGCATTATGCCGTCCAATCAGAACAAAGCTTTTGTATTACATCACAAGTAGTCACGCACCAGTGATCGCGTTCGTCTCACAAAATACTCTAAAAATATAAAGATACGGGCAAAGGTTGACTCAAGGATATAGTCTGGATGGAGGCTCCGGGTGATGGGCTCCTGGTATTATTAACTGTCGAAAATAGGTTGGTGAGGATTTGGGAAGTTTACTCTAGTATAGGATAGCAAAATTCAGCTGAACTAACTGTGGTATAGGCTAAAGGTTCCAGGTACTCCCCCCCCCCCCCCCCCCCCCCATAATAAGTGGCGTGCGAATGATTAAAACAACATCAAATGACCTTTATTCGATTGGATAAACGAAATGACGAGTAACAAGTGATGACAAGCTAAATTCTCGGGCTTTGCATTGCATCGTGTTGAAAACAATTTCTTTTATTGAAAAACTCTCATTCCGTACGTATTTGCTCTGTCCTAAACCGGTCAAACCGGGACACTACAGTGTATTACCTCATATTTTGCGCGTTCTCTTGACCATATATAGTCAAATGGCTAAATTGTGGAATGATAAATTACCAAACTGATGATATGTGTGCTTCTTTGTCAGTGATGACGAAAGAATGAAACCTTCTATTAGAAGCATGGGGTCTTCTTCTCAAGAAGTGTTTTCCTCTGTACCTACAAACATAAACAGCGCAAAACTGAAAAGCGTACAAGAGTCCATCTGATACCTTATCACCAGCGTGCGTTATTTATATCCTGGTTGTGTCAGTATAGAAATTATAACGGTTATAGACCTTATTCGAAAATGGCCGTCATTTAAATATTCTTTTGTTTTTATTCGAATTAGCCCTTGATGCCTCGTTCTTCAGCTGAAAATTCAAAAGAATATTTTGCCTTGAACGAGGCATCAAGGTTTAATTCTAATGAGAACAAAAGAATATCTAAATGGCGGCCATTTTGGAATAAGGTGTATATCACGTTACGTTTAGCGTAACAGCAACAAAGCAATGAGGACCTATTAAGTGTTATCTGGGTACGGGATACTTAGGTAAAAAAATTGTAGAGACTCGGGATGTTTGGGGTGAAAATTAATCGGAATCAGGATACTTAAAGAAGAGATTCCGGGAATAGACCATATTCATAAATGGCGGCTAAGTAATTAGGCTTTTTTCTTTATGCTAATCATCTTCACTAGCCTCGTTAGCAGGAACAAATTCCAAAGAACTGTTTCTTTAAAGTGAGGCTAGTGAGAATGATTAGCACAAAGACACGAGAATATTTTCAAACTTTACTACCGAGCATCAAACCTGAAAAATTAAAGGTTCGTTGGTCAATATAGAAGGCGTAAAAGTGAAAACGATACTCGCAAATGCAATTATTCTCATCTGTCACAATATCTACCAATATCTCTCTCTAGAAAACGTGTTCGTGAAAAACTCTTCCTCTCCCCCTCCCCCTCCTCCTACCCCCCAGGTGCACACTGACGTCATCAGAAGTAACTGGCATAGGCCACTTCGGAAAATACCATAATACTCTTTGTTTGTTCCCCCAAATTTTGCATAAGCATTGTTTCCAGTTTCTCTCGGAACTTACAATGGTCCCAAGGGAAAACAAAAGTTATTCAAAATTTTGGGGGACAAACAAAGAGTATTATGGTATTTTCCGAAGTGGCCTATTATAGGGATACAAACCACAAGAATTAACGGGATACGGGATATCTAGGCCAAAAAGTAATGCGATACAGGATACTAAGATCCCCCTAATGGGCCCTCAGCAATGGTCGATTTTAAAAAAAGTTTCCTAGGTACTGAACTTCGATAGAGTGTGACGCTTTTCGACGAGAAACCAACAAATATCTGATTGAGTGTTTTGACTGGATTTCTGAATTCATCGAGTATCGTACAGTGAGAAAGTTGCTTCAAATTTCGTGTTTATGCTCAGTCACAGTGTTTGCTGGGTGACTGGACTCTTCGTTTGATAACCTAACAAGGCACTGAACTTCGATTGGCGAACTCGTTGGTTCAAGTGGTGAACTCCAAGGTTCGATGGCAATTAATTAAGAAGAGGTTCCTCAGTTGTTGAAAGCACACTCTATGCAAGTGCACACAAAAATAAGGCAAATAAATCCAAGAATTCAATCTCCGTTCACTATTTGACAAGTGAACACACTGGTTCGATTACTGAATAATTAATTATATTTCCATGAGGTCGCAATAGTAGCAAGTATGATAAATACTGTAAGAAACAGACAACTTTTTTAAAAGACATGTTTCGGCATGCTTATGCCATCATCAGTTTAATGAGTTCCTAAGTGTGAACAGTTATAAAGGAAAAAAGGAACACACGGAAAAGGATAAAGGAACACACAGAAAGCGATAAAAACTCGCATATTTTTAAGCATTTTAATGGCCCACTGACGTATTTTTGGGGTGCGTTGCTAAGGATGTAATGGTTAAGTAATTTGAGAGAATTTGGCATTATTTTGGTCAGTTTCCAACTTTTGTAAGCCAATGACCCTAAATATGACGTCATCATACCACGCCCATGGTCACGTGACCAATAAAAGAAAACTCTAAATTTGTCTCCGTGCTACGCAATTTGGGTATTTAATCCATGGTTTGATAATTTGTATTCGTTTTTGCATCCAGCCAAGCATGGTTTTCTTTTTATTTTGAAAAGTGTTCTTTTTAAAGACATAAACGATACTGAAATACCAGGAGCCCATTACCCGGAGCTTCCATCTGTATTGTAACCTTGAGTCAACCCTGTCCCGTATCTTTCTATTTTTAGAACTACTACATTTTGACGTATGTGACGTATGTGACTGAGAACATACGTACCCATAACTTTTTCAAAAAAGATAATTTTAAAAAATCAATGCTTAGCTATATTCTGTATTTGGGGATGAAACGTGCCATGTAAAAAAAAAATTAATTCAATTTAAAGACCGCCCGAAATTTAGCGTTTTTCTCAAAGCGAAAGTCAGTTCGTTTACGCATGCGCAGTTGATCTGAGAACGAGCTCGAGTAAGGGCGAGGAAAAACCTTCGATGGAAACAACAGTTTGTGCGGTGACTTTTGCTTGTGAGTGGGTTTTCTTGTCAGCTCATGATATGATGACGTCAGTCACCGGAAGTAACATTTCACTTCCTTAACAACGCGCGAAAAATCCGTCTGTGGGCCCTTAACACATCTCCGTTATGTAAGAACAAATACTCCCCTTCGTGCGTTAGTATTCTGGATTCTGCCAGAGCAACTCAATTGATTTAAAACTCAAAGAAGCTTTTTATATAAATAAGATCAAACCGGAACTTAACAAACAATTGCAGCATTACAACACTTTTCTCACGTTTTAGTTTACACCTTGATGTTTGGTGTCACGCTGTAAATAGTACCCACTTTTGTATTACGTCATGTTGTAATAATTTTTTCATCTACCCGTACCTAGACTTTATAACTGTTCACACTTAGGAACTCATTAAACTGATGATGGCATAAGCATGCCGAAACATGTCTTTTAAAAAAGTTGTCTGTTTCTTACAGAATTAATTATATCTTGGTTTCGTCTCCAGATTTCCTCCCAGATCTTATCTTGCACATGATTACAAGGTGGAGCAAATGAATAGACCTTATTCACGATAGCCGCCATGTTGGATTTGCCTTTATCATGCAAATTAGCTACACATTTTTGAGGGCAAACAACACAAGTTCGAGAGGTTATAACAAACATCTTAGCCACACATATGATTTGTTTCACGTTCATTGAATGTTTATCACCTAAGTAGTAAAATAGAATGATTACACAAGTTACTTCGATGTTTTTTTAGTGAAAAATGAGCAGATAACGAAAGTAGACAGTCAAAATGTCGGAGGCAATCAAAAGATAAAAAATTAGTATAAAAGGTAATTAATTCTAAATTCTAAAATGTACTTTTAGCAATGTTAATTCAATATTTCGGTAGCGATTTTCCGCAATTTGCCTTTATTCCATTGTTTGCCCCCCAGCATAACACATGGCTAATTTGCATGACAATTTAAAAACCAACACGGCGGCTATCGGAAATAAGGGCTATTCGCACAATTCTCTCGACACTTCCCGCGGGATGTGGGAAACTTAAAGAAATTGCAAATTGTAGCTACGATGAGTAATGAAAAAACTTAGAAACGGAATTCCACGAACGGAAACCTTGACGCGGATGCCGCGTAATGAGAACACATGGTAATAGCCCATTTCCGAGTTGCTGCATGCCTCAGTTTCAAAGCGAGTCCTGGTGCACTACCATTCAATTGGAAACGAGACAAGCTCGTTTCCCTTTCAATAGTTGAGTACCAAGACTCACTTCAAAACCCGGAAATGGACCATCCGATCAGTAATTTTCCATTCCTAATCACAGTTCTCGGGTATATGGAAAACTACGGTGATTTTCGCGCTATTTTCCCAGCGGCTACTTTAGTGGACTATTTTAAAGAGATTTGCGATTCCGGCTTCCGATTCCGGTTTCCGGGTTCTTCTTTCCGGCTTTTCCGCTCTAATGGATATTTTTTGTTCGCTTTTTTCCCGAAATTAATAGAAGTTTCCACTAATTGTTGTCATCCTCGTAATTTCTTGCAAAATCTTTAAATTCCCGTTTTTCTCTGAAACGTAGATTTGTCACTTCCCCACCCCGAACAGGACATTTTAGTTTGTGACTGGTCATCTTGCATGGAAGCCTGCACAGCGTCGACAGAAAATCGACTTTCATTATTAATTGCTGCTTACGAGCCCGAACGAGTAGAAGAGATCCAGGAAGAACACAACCTTTCAAACAGTCTCGGCATCTTTATTTTTAACAAGAGTAAATTAGCTATAGGTAATTCACTCTTGTGTTTAAGCATTACTATTTTTTTTTTCTCCGAAAAACCACTAAATTACATATTGAGAAGTAGGGAAAACCTGGAAGATCTTGGATATGTCATTAGTTCTATAAGCCCGAGAAGACATTCAGACAAGCCCTACTTGGTCTCAGGAATATTACATTACATTGCAACGAAACGTTCTTGCAGAGGGTTGCAAAAATTCTTGGAACTGTTGTACTCAGAAAATGCGCTCAGACCCCACCCCTCTCCCACCTAATTAAAAAATAATAATGATCCATTCGTCGAGACCTGGAGCGCTTACCATTTGAATGGAAATTTCGGTAATTCCGGAGAGAATTCAAATGGAACGGTTCATGTCGGTGGAATGTTTTCGGAAAAAAAGGTAATACCTTTCGAGGTATCCCCCTTTTTCTCGCTTTGACCGGAATGCCCGGACATTTCTGTACCATTTGTCCACAATTCCAAGTGCCAGAGAAAATAGACGGTTTCATTTGTTTTTCAACCGGAACAACCCGTTTTTCTGGCAAATGATACAACACATTTCCACTTTCTTTTTCTAAGTACAGAACGTACAGTACCGTTTGTCGAAACAGTCTCACCGAAAATCTCATTCAAATGGTGAGCGCTCCTGTGAAAAAAGTGAAAGTGAAACTCTCCCTCTCATGTGTAGTTCACATGCTATATTTCATAAAAGGATATCCTTACCATATATGGCTATAGTAAACACATGGTGGCGGCAAAATTGTAACGGAGTCCTCCCTGGAGGTAGCATCATAAGCCTCCTATCTCTCTCGGGTACCCGTCTCTATATTTGGAAAAACCGGGCTTACTTTGCTGGTTTCTGGAATATTTTTCTTAGATTGTATTGCCGTAGGATGGAACAGGCCTCGCAGAGAAAGCCTTGGCTTTGGTTTGCTGTTCGTAAATCGCATTGTGACTCTCCTCTTGGACAAGTAAGCCGTTGTATCCCTTCATATGGTCTTCATGTGAATCGAACATCGGTTTCAATCCTCCACATTCAATGCTTTCTTTGCAGTTTTCTTTAAAGCAGGCAGACCCGAGTCAACTGACAATTATTTTTAACAAGGTGAGTCATGGTGCAAGGTCATTAATTCACCATTCTTAAGACCATTAAACGCCTGTGTGTTTTTAAATTATTGAAACCAAATGCAAGGGATTGTACATTTAGCGACCTGAAATATCAACATTTCAGACCCATTATATATGTTGCTCGTGCAGAATATAGTGTCCATATTCCCACCAAGTAGAATAAATATTGAATAATCGATGGAAACGACAGCAATTCTTTGATCTAAAAGTCCACTCTCACAGCTTGATCGAAACTTTCACTTTGAAGTCAGCAATTACGTGCAAATTACAGGACTCCGTCGAATAGATCAGGAAGCATGATCTGTTTACAAATTAAATTGGAGTGTTCGCCTTTGTGTGCCACTGAAAATGTTTGTTGTTCCACTCGTAAAATAGCTTGGTTTGCGATCGTATGATGTCAAAACATTTTCACACATTATTGGGAGGATAAAGCAATCCATGAAGACACGCAAAGACTTCATGAGTAAACAGTTTAATAAGCTTTCATTTATGAGGGGAAGTTCGTTTTGTCGTCTGCCCCCAATCCGAACACACTCTTATGAATCATGTTTTCTTGGAAAATATGGAACAAGATACAGTTGCTGCTTTTAATCGGTCGATCAAGAGCGACGCAAATTTTTAATTTGCATTTAGCTACTAGTTTATGGAAATGTTATATATATGGAATTTTATCCAAGTCTCGATTGTTCCGCAACCCTTAATTTCGTGGAAAGATGACCTTGATCTTGCAGCAAGTCTTCTTGGAAAGGAAGCTTAAATTTTATTAGACTTCTACTTCGTATCCATAAGAGTGAAATATTACAAATATTTAGCTAAAATTTGACATTATTATAGTGGGAAAGAAACTTAATTAACAAATCAAATTTAATTGATAACATTCTGTCTGCAACTGATGGACAAGTAAATACTGTTGGTGGGGAGGGGTGGGGGGGGGGGTCATTGTATTCAGGGGACAACTGCAATGGCAAACAGTAATAATAATACCTATCAATAATAATATCACAATAATTCCTATCGTGATTGGTGCTCTTGGAAGCATATCAAAAGGTGCAAAGACCTGGTTTGGCAAGCTAGATGTACCTGACTTCCTTGGAAGTGTACAATATCGGACATTCTTGGAACTGCTCACCTGTTGCAGAAAGTGTTGTGTCTCTAAGCTACGGGGAGTTGCTGAGACACAATAAACATTACCCAGTAGAATTACCCGACAACTGGAGAGAGTCGAAGAATAATAATAATGATAATCACTTTATTTAAGTCTCAAGGTTATGTATCTGAGCTTGAATGCTCTTAGTCTACTAATTAAGAAGATTATAAATCACTTGAAATCGGGACAAATCAAATCAAATGTTGGTTTTTGAGGAGAGCAGAGAGCCAGAGTACTTCCCTGGAGAAAACCTCTCAGAGCTTAGTAGAGAACCAACAAACTCAATCCACATAATTATGGCCTTGAATCAGGGAATCAATCCGGGGCCACATTGGTGGGAGGCGAGTGCTCTCACCACTGTGTCAGTCCTGCTCAAGCTGAAGCAAGTAGAGATTTTAAAAACAAATCAGAAGAGTTGTGGTAACACCTTGTCAATGAATCCAACTGCAATCTGTCTTCTTTTTTTCCCAATTCCTGTGAGTGGGATGTGGGTACAGATGGTCTTGTCTGTTCTGTGGACTCTCGTGAATCTCTACCGACTATTTAAATTGAGACTGTGAATTCTACATGTACAACTGAAATTTAACCCACAGTGATAAGAGCATCCCATAAAGTGTTGTAAGGTGTATTTGTATGTTATATTTGGAAAATATATCACACCAGGGTTTTTGATAGTTTTTCACATATAGAGGTTATGTTGGTAAGGGTACCAGTCATGACCAACTGCCAGGTGCGAGGCTGGCATGTTGAGGACCAAAGGTGCAGGTTTCTAGAAGGGTTTAATGGCATGTCCTCCTACCTTTTATGTTATAACTGATGTAAAAAGATGTGAAATGTGAAATGTTGAGGCCGGCCATAAGCCTCAAATGTAGGCTATCAAGTATTTTTGTGATTTCACAACTGTCAATTCTTGGCTTCCACTGACTCACCGCAAGCAACATGGCCGCAGCTAGACAGGCTTCCATGCAAATTGAGTCCGGCCATAATCCCTCCTAGTTTTCTTTAAAAGAAACTCTCCAGGCAAGAATGGAGTTCATTGTCTTTCTCCAGAAAAAAAAATCATGATCTCCCTTTGCAGTTGTTTACGCAGAATTAATAACAAAGTGGTCAACTTTGATGTGGCTACATGTACATCATTTGACAGGTTTTTTAGTGAAGTTAAGCAAAAGGCGGTAACAATGAGAATGTTACCCAAAAATGTATTTTCATGTCATTCAAATACATACCATTTCACTATCATTCTGAGTCACTTAGCATGGAAATGTGTGTATGTATCGTGATATCTTTAATATTTCCTCAATAATTTGTGGTCATTTCACATCAATGTTGTGAAGTGAAGTACACATATTAGCCACTCCCTTCAGGGGTGGTTTCCTTTTTTTGTTTGGGGGACTTTGGCCACATTAAGAACGAGACCACAAATGGTTAGACTTGAAAAGTCTCGAACCCTGCATCCTGATCTTGTGCTAAAACCTTGCTATTTGTGTATAAGTGCACATCTTAATGGCTCCTTTGCTTGGTTGCAAGACCCTTTTCTTTGCTTTATCTGACTGTCTGGTTGGTAAGAGTGTTGTAGATAAACATCTATGGTATATTATGTAGTGAATTAAAGGTAATTTGATAATGCATTAACAACAATGAACATATGTGGTTATGAATGTTGCTGCAGCAGCATTAATTTGTTCACATGCATCAGGATTCCTCAAGCTCAGGTTTTGAGGAACAGTTGTAGTTTTTAGGCTGAAGAGCAAGTATTTTTATCGAGACTGAGAGGACATCCCCTTCCCTTCATGTACGTTACACTGTTTTTCAGTGTGGCACATTCGTTCAGGTCTTATATGTTGGAACTCATTAATGACTTGCCAAGGTGGCTCTATAAAGCTTTTGACTGTCTTGTCCCTCTGTCCACTCCTTCACTTTTTATAAGTGTGTCAGATACCTACAGGTTTTCTATATTATTTTGGAGCTCTGGGATTTTTAATTTGCATTTAGCTAGTTTATGGAAATGTTAATTATTATATGGAATTTTATCCAAGTCTCGATTGTGCTGCAACCCTTAATTTCATGGAAAGATGACCTTGATCTTGCGGCAAGTCTTCTTGGAAAGGAAGCTTAAATTTTATTAGACTTCTACTTCTACTTTATTACTGTTCAACACTTCCGTATCCAGAAGAGTGAAATGTTACAAAAATTTAGATACAATTTGACACTATTATAGTGGGAAAGAAACTTAATTACTTAACAAATCAAATTTACTTTTTATAAGTGTGACAGATACTTACAGGTTTTCTATATTATGTTGGAGCTCTGGAATTGTTTTCTATGATTTGCCAGCGATAACGGAGCATTCTCCATCTAGGAGCTGGCTGCCAGTAGTAGCTCTTTTAGATCTGGCAGTCATCCGACTTCCACTACCTAGGTTATCGCTATCATAAATGGCTTAATATCTAAAGGTGCAACTAAATTATTATTTCTTGGCCTTATCATTGTTATTTGTAGTATGCATCAGTTGAAAAGGATGGAGAAAGATATATGACTCCTGAAAACCTCATCAGAGACTACCTTGGTATGCAAAAAGTTGAAGACTACAATAAAACGACGCTAACTCTACTGGCAGGATGTGTTGACCAAACAAAGGACGGGTATGTACGCTGTAGGATTTTCTTGTTGGAATTTTGTGTTCAAACTGTTAGGAACAACCAATAAAACGTCCTCTTGAAGGAAACGTTTGGAAACCACCTACATGGTTTACCAAAAACTTGAGTTGTAGCTGTCTGAAAAATGTCGAAAATGTACATGTACAATAACATGTCGCAGTGAGACTAGACGCTGTACCATATTGGACACAAGTGAGGTGTTTTCCTCCTTTTCCTCTTATCAAAATTGTGTACAACATAATGAGATGCTTTGGTTTGGTTTCCTTTTTGGACTCCAATAAGGTCTTTTCCACTCTCTTATCAAATTTTCTCACTATCTCATACAGCAGAACACAATGACTTACATGTACTTTGGTTAAATATCCCCTTCTGTTTACCATAGTCGAGCCATCTGAGATTTTCAGAGTCACATTGTCAAAAAGGAAATTTTTTTTTTACTTTAACCCTTTCACTCCTGTAAGGGCCACTGAGAGATTTTACTCTGTCCAACGCCAGACGATTTTACTCGTCAATGGGGAACCCCACAGGAGTGAAAGGGTTAACAACAGCTAGGTTCACTCAAAAACATGTCCCCATTAAGGTCACCCAACAGATGCGCAATGAGGGAAAACTGGCCCTTTACCATACTTATTTTGTAAGAGATATTTTTTTAAGTTTGCACTTACAGTATGTCCAGATGCACATCCAATCTTAACGTCCCTTTATTTTAAGTCTAAGCCTTTACTACCTACTGCCAACAATAGCGCAAGGGTAAAGGTCAGCGTTATTTTGAGCTTAGGGTTACAAGTGCAGCTGGTTATCCTTTCTTGAGGAGTGTTGTTTCGGGGGACACTGTGATGTTAATTGTCTGTATTCCGAGATATGAGGGATGTCGAAATTGAAAAGAAGAGGGGCATTACTAAACCACAAAACAGCAAAACACCGAAACAGCCAAACGAAAGACTAAAACACCATGTACAACCCCACCATACACTGAATACTAACCGACAAAGGTTGGATTTGAGATTAAATATCGTTTTAGGCTTAAAACGTTATTGCTCCTAATTCATTGAGATTAAGATTAGGATTCAGATTAAGACTGAGATTAGGAGCAATAACTTATTAGGCCTAAAACGATGCTTAATCTCAAATCCAACCTTTGTTGGTTAGTATTCAATGTATCGTGGGGTCATACATGGTGTTTTGGTGCTTTGTTTCGCTGTTTCGCTGTTTAGTAATGTCCGAAGAAGACGCTGATTGACATCTTCGTGCATCTAATTAGGGGCATTTCTGGACATATCTGGAAGTTTGCTGGATACTGAAGTTCTCTTTCAGCTATCATTTCTTTAAAAGTATTTTGTTCCCTTAAGTTTTGGACGGATTAATTCTCCCTCAGTGAAATCCAAACAGATCAAATTCCACTAGGTGATTTAAGAATATTTTGTTAACCCATTGACCCCTGAGAGTGAGACTTGAAACCTTTTACTTGTCTAACGCCAGACGATTTTACTCGTCAATGGGGAGCGTCCTAGGGCATTTGAGGTGTGAATGGGTTAACGCGTTAAGCCGTGAAAAGGGACTTACAAAATAACCACATGGCTTTTAGTTGAATGTGTTCATCTAGTTAACCTGAAGCAAGACCACACTTAAACACTTGTATAACAACTTTGAATGGGAAAGAAGGAGGATGTTCCCCAAAATAGACTTTTATTGTTTTCGAAAAACTATAAAACCATGTCTCACTTTTCCTTGACAGGTTGATATCCTTCAGCGAATTTATGGCATTTGAAGCATTGCTCCGTGATCCTAGTGCTCAACACAAGATTGTTTTTCAGCTTTTTGATTTGGATGGCAAAGGATCTGTTACGTTTGGTATAAACTACTGTTACTGTAGCAATATGTGCTCTGTAAAGTACATGTAGCAGAGATGCCAATGTTAATCTCTATGTTCAACAACTACCGATCTACATGATTGGATAGCAAACTAGAAAATTTATAATAGCAACTTTATTCATTCAGTGGAAGGGAAGGATACCATAGGTTATCCCTATCAAGGGTATCCGCCTGCAGCCTGATGTAATCGAGTGAGAGTCGATTCTGATGAGGGAGGTAAACCGGAGTACCCAGAGAAAAAACCTCGGAGTCAGATTGAGATCGACTGAAACTCAGTCCACATTATGACCTCGGGGCTAAGCTTTACGTAACTTTTAGCTGGGGTAACCCTGCAATGGACCAGCATCCAATCCAGGGTATATCATGTAACAGCAAAACTTACCTTTGATTGTTGTCTCCTGTAAGGTTCATATGAAGGCTGTTAATGCTGGTTTATTTAACCTATTGACAACAAAAGCGCTCCCAATCAGGGAGTAAATCGTCTAGCGCTAGCGAGAGTTAAATCCATAAGTCTGACTCACTCTTAGGAGTGATTGGGTTAAGTGCACAGGTTAATTTGTTATTTTCAATGATTGCCACTTCTTGAAAAGATTATTATACAGCTGTAGTAAAGTATGCAAACAATAATTATTTGTTTTCTTTAAGATGAATTTGAAAATGTCATAAAGAAGACAACTTTCTTCAACAAAATAAAATTCAACTTTGACACTGAATTTGTGCGTACGTACTTTGGGACTGATAAGAAGGAACATGTTCGCTTTGATGACTTCTCGCATCTACTTCAGGTTGGTGCAGTTTTTTAAACCTTTGACTCCCAAACCAGCGTGAACTGGTCTAATGCCATTGACTCCCAGGGAGTCAATGGATTAAGGTACTGTGGTAAAATAAAATTGCTTACGATTGTTTACATTGATTGTACCAATGAAGAACAGATTTCTAGGTGTTTCAATAAAGTTGAGTTGAAAAGAACATGTACATACAGTAGAAATGCATTCATTTCATAGAGGGTAAATGTGAGAATTAAAGGAGGTGTCAGCAACTGGAGGATTAGTAAATACAAAAAAGTAGTAAATAGGTTGGGTGGAAGAGTCTGTCTTGTGGAGCTTTTCATTTGGATGCAAGCCCTTTCATTAACCAGTACATTTTGAAAGTCCATTAATTTGCTATTGTTGTTTTCTTCTTTTTGTTAAAGGATCTGGAAAAAGAGTACCAGCGTCAAGCGTACTTACAAAGCAAGATGCCAGATGGAGAGATAACAGCGGTCAAGTTTGCAGAAATAATGAAAATTTTAAGAGGCCACAAACTTTCGCCTTTTGTTAGAAATTACCTACTCACAGTAAGGAAAAAAATGCTCTATGCCATCTCGAACTATCAATGTAATTTTGATAACAACAGATTATAATGATGATATCAAGGCAACAACTTTCATATTATACTGTCTTGAATCTGATCAAGGCTTTACTACCCTTGGGTAATTGTGTAAATTGCTCAACATACCAATTCTTGAAGAATCTGAAAACAGATTCTCCAATAATCTGTTGGCAACAGCACATTATTATTATTATTATTATTATCATTATCATTATCATTATCATTATCATTATCATTATCATTATCATTATCATTATTATTATTATTATTAACCTTTTTGTGATATCCAGAATAATAATATTATTATTAAGGTTCCAGCAAGTGTATTTTGTTTTGTACTTACAGTAGTTGATTCTGTTTTGCCTCTGCTGCAATGACAGATGAGTTTAAAATCATCTGAAAATTTAGTGCATTGTATTTGGAGGGTTGCAAAGGTACCTGGCTAGGGAAGAGCCAGCAAATGCCAGGTTTTTTTTAAAGCCAATGAACAGATTAATGTGGTGGTGAGAGCCCCTCCTCCTAACAAGTTATGTTTGTGTCACCAACTCTTAATCATTCATTACGTAGGCTGCAAGCGGAGAAGGTGGGCACCGTATCAGTTATGGCTATTACAGAGCTTTCAATACCATGTTGGATCACGTGCAGGTTCTGCACGATATGGCATGTATAGCTGCCAAAGGAAATCGATTCAAAGAGTTGAGAAAAGGTTAGTTCATCAACAAGAGATTGATCAATATCAGCAGGAGATGTTCATTCGACATTTTCAATAGCTGTAGCTGGGAATATTGTATCTGATTTGTGAAATAAATGTGTCACTGATATTGTAGTTACATTTGTAGAAAATGGTTTGAAATGGTTTGAATGTCCCCTTTAACATCTTTGTCCTCTCTTAAACCCTTTGCCTTCTTAGAGTGACCCTTACAGAATTTTATAATTCCACACCATTTCACACCATTGCAAACGAGCAATGAAATTAAATCCAGTTGTTCAAATGCTGGTCCAGATATCTTCGTCGGGTGGATAAGTCACTATCCAACAGTTTTAATTTTTGCAAACTGAAGATTTAAATACTATATGTATTTGCTTGCATAACTGTGAATAATACATGTAAGTTATTATGCATACTCTAAGCACACAAGTAGAACCTTGTAATAATAATTATTCTGATCCAATTCGTCCAGAATCAGTCTATTCCAATCTAGATACCCAAAGCTTGCAGCAATGTCTTTAAATTTGAAATTGAAATGGATGCAGTTTATTGGTATGTATTTTGTTTTTTTTTTTCAGCGGATATATTGCATGAAGCCAAATCTGATTGTGAGGTATTTAGAATGCAAACTTGTTTTGGTGAATCCTCAATGATGGAAGACGTTAGACAAAGTTTCTTGTGCATCATTCTTTGACTTTACAATTGCTGTTCAAAGCTACTGCCTAAGAAAATCTTCCTGGAGCCCTTCGAGCTTCCAACATTAATAGTTAGTAGCCCGAGTCATTTTTTTCGCGAGCCCAGAATTAATTAATTAACCCAGCGTCCCCCCGCCGAATTCAAGTAGTCTGCCTTTGTTATAATTATACGAAAGATGTAAACGTGCTACAGAGGACTTACCAAGAAACTGGTGTGTACCTTGTGACAGTAAACGTTGTATTTCCAAACGAAGTGAAAAAAAGCAATCACGTATTTTCCCATTTAATTAAACTGTTTATCTTCAAGATCAAGGACGATAGTAGTCACAGTTCTTGATCCTGTCCGTCACTGATCAACATTTCATGTCGGAATAGTAAAACTAAAAGTGTACTTCAGAAAATAATTTACCGCCTTGTGGTTTGTTTGCTGGCACGTCTTAAGTGCATAAAGGTATCTGGGGTTAGGGAAGAATCTTCAGCGATCAATGGGAAATACAGCATCGCATCACGGCAATGCATGTTTAATTGTATCACTGAAATGACTACGTAATCTTACATTACTCGAGTTCCGAATGACCACACGGGAAGCAAAAAGTATTGCTTACCAGTTGCGAGAGCTCCATTGCTGTCACCGGGGAAAAAAACCAAGTAATATTTGCAATTAACGCGGGAAAAAAGTAGATTCGCACGTGCGGCACGTTAGAATTTTTGTAGTGACAGTACATTATGGGGCCCA
>OX421451.1:14261911-14269411 GCA_949126865.1 Montipora capitata | reverse complement strand
CAGCCGCGATGTGGTCGAGTAGTGAAGCCGCGAGGCGCTAGTTTCGTGTGCGGCTGTCGGCTTTGCTGCTCGCCATGTTTGCGTTCGGTTCGTAGATCTTGGAGCAACAGAGAGACTTCTCATAGTCTAAAGATTGAGCAGACTAGCTACAGTTGTTTTCGAGTCGCCTCTCCCGTTAGTGCAATGGAGAAGTGAAAACAAGTTTATTGTAAAGAACATGGTAACAGTGATTTGTCTTTTGCCTTTGAAGCTATTGATGGAGCCCAAAGAAGAAGAAATATCAATACTTTGGAAAGCTGTGGAGCAGGTTTATCGGTTTGGACTAGGATCCATTGCCGGAGGTGAGCTTGTTGATGCACTTGTTCTTGATTTTTTTGTGTGTTCGTCTTTAAAATTTAAAACCAAATGTTTGACTTTCTTTTAAGTTCACCAGCACTTAATTAGCCACCATGTAAATGGACCAATTTCGATATATTAAAATAATTCAGTCCTAAACAATGAACATGTTCTCGAGGCTCTGGGGAATAAAGATAAGGATTTGTATGAATCTATTTCCCATAGCCTCGAGATGATGCCTTTTGTTTAGGACTAAATTATTTTAATGTATCGAAATTCGGCTATTGCCAACTCCCGAAAAAAATTAATAATGAAAAGGTCAGTGCACAATTTTATGTGGTAAATACATTTGATCGTGTAGATAGCACAACAAATTATTGTTGACAATTCGCAGTTAAGTGGGTCAGCAATGCCTTTGGACAGCAGAGATAAAGCAGAAACAAGACGAGGTTGCCTGGTTGTTCTCCAGTGGCGCTCACAAGAAGCAGAAATTTGAAACATTTCATGTGACGAGTCGTGTACACGAGCAATTTGTCGTATTTGACAACTTTTATTTGTCACAAGCAAATACGTTTGTCACATAAAAATCGGCCAAATTTCCTCGTCTACACGAGCAAACAAAATTGTGACAAAAATTGTCACATAAAAAAATTGCTCGTGTAGACGGGGCTTAAATCGGAACCAGCCTACGTTAGTAGAAGACTAGTGCTCACACCACTTCAGTAACCAAACCACTCCCACTCTATTTAAATCTTAAATGCTATGGGTTATTTCTCTGCCTGAGCTAGCGGTTGTTTTCTGGGAGGCTATCGGTCATAAAGGTTAAAACGCACGGGTTTTCCTACAATATAACGATGAGGGTCTCAGCCCGGTCCATGGAATTTCCCAACTGGCGAATTTGATTGCTTCATTGGTACAAAGTGGATTTTAGCGTGCTTGTAAACTTTTGGGTCTCGCCGGATTGCACATACAATTGCAAAAGCTCAAATGCCGTGATTTCCTGGCCTTTGTTGCGTTATTAAGTTTGTATTCGACCGAAATGAACGTTTAGATAGTGAATAGATAAATTAACGCACAAAGTTCGTAGAAGAGAGAAAATATTGAGCTTAAGGGCTCCACTTCGCTAGAACATTGCAGTCAACCAGACTACAATGAAAAGCCTGCCCTTGAGGGTGGGCTCTCTCTGTTTGTAAGTGAAAACAAGACCTATGTAGACCTAGACCTAGTTTGATGCTACACTGGTTAGAGAATTATGAATGTAGCTTAAAAACTTGCAATTCAAGGACCTAACGTTTCGACACACTTGTGATCCAAAGCTGTCATGAAGAAGACAATATAACTTTTAAAGTTACATTCATAGTTGTCTAAACCAGAGTTGAAGTGAACGATATCTTACACACCTTACTCCAAAATGGCCGCCGTTATAGTATTCTTTTGTTTGATTGCAAATTGGCCCTTTTGGCTTTGTTCAAGATTAGATATTCTTTTGAATTTTACGTTTGAAATCGAGGCCAAAAGGGTCAATTTGTGGGGAAACAGTATAATACTAAAGTGACGGCCATTTTGGAATAAGGTGTATGGTCAACCTGGGTGAAGTTTAAACCTTAACAAGTCAAGTTAAGTTAAGTTACTTTCGTTGCATATGATTTATATAGCGCACTTTCCAATTGGATATGCTCAAATCCGCTTTTACAGAAACGAGAAGCGAAAGAACTTTTCAAATCATATATAACGTGGTTTTATACCCCAGCTTGATGGAGGAAACTTGTTGGCTATTTACAAAGCATGCTTGATTCAAATTTATGATCAACGAGCAACGACCAACGAGGAAAAATGCAGTCGGTCGTTAAAGCGGAGTTTTGAACTCTGAGCATGCGCATGCAAATCCAACGCCTTAGCCACTGGTCTTCCGAACCACGTGGCCTCCTAACTGACCTCTTTGTTGTGTTTTTTTCAGCGGCGGGTGCTACAGCTGTGTATCCCATTGATCTAGTAAAAACAAGAATGCAAAACCAGAGAGCTGTACTCGCGCACGAGAGACTCTATGCCAATAGCTTCGACTGTTTTTTCAAAGTCATCAGAAATGAAGGGCCTCGTGGATTGTACAGAGGTTAGTGGACGGAGGTTAGACTTCACCGGGAAAATATGGTGGCTCAAACCAGTTTCAACAATTTCTAGGGAATGTCTTGTTAGAACGATTAAATTAACTAAATTGTTTCACGTAACGAGAATGCTACGGATTCAGAGCCATCTTAAATTTGCCAATTGTGAATGTGGCTATAACTGGAAATTTGGGGTGACCAAATTCGTTTTAAAGATGAAAGCGTGTACGACAAAATATAGGGTGTTCTAAGATGGCTTTTTTGTTGCGACGGTAACCTGTTACGTCACATCAGTGACTGCATCTTTTTATTTTTGGTATTTCATTCGGTACCATAACCTTGCCGTTTGTGAAATAGTTGTGTTGACGCAATCCTTCCAAATAGTACAGTTTGTTGAAAGAATTGAAGCTGGTTTGAGCCTTCTTAAACAGAGTTCCGCAAGTAGTTATGAAAACGTCGTCCAAGTATTTTTCATATTGGCCAGTCCTACTATTACCGGCAAAGGCTGGTCTTTTTACTTAGAAGGCAAGAGGAAAGAAAGTTTGGGAGGTAAAATAATTGTGAAGAACCGCGGTCGAATTTACTAACCTCTTACTAAACGAGCGCGAGGGCCTTACTCGGAAATATTAGGGAGCTTAAGGTGATTCCCTAGTATTGCACTGCGCATCCTGTTCTGCGCATAACACAGCGTAGCCCGATATTGTAATAATTTCGCGATTATTCCAAGTCGTTCGGCATTAAAAGTGTGTATCAACAATCCGGAAACAAGAATGGCATGAACGGTGTGGATGTTTGGGCAGAAAATTGAAAATTCATCCTCAGATGCGCGCGTCCTCCATTCAACCTCAAATTTGATCATTTCACGTCGTTGTCAGGACGAGAACGGCAAGGAAATTTATCAAAATGTGAAAAACATGCGCGTGGCGTGCAGAGCTGGTGACGTAATTTGGAGGACTGGGAAGAAACATTTTAACGCCGTATCCCACAACCGCGCGCGGCCTTAGGTTTTGTTTCCAAATTTCCTGCAGTATTTCCATCGCCAAAACTCAACAGATCATTCCGTGTCTCCCACATTTCCTGCCACTGAATGAACATTCAAGTGGAAATGGCCGAGATCTAACCTCGCCTCTGCCATGTTGAATTCGGAAATAACATTCAAGGCCGCGCGCGGTTGTGGGATACGGCGTTAAAAGTTTTCTCCCCAGTCCTCCGAATTACGTCACCAGATCACCTGGTTTTTTTGTGGCGTTCTCGTTGCCGCCGTCGTCGTCATCCTTGCTTAAGCTCCCTATTGGGCGGTGGTCGTGGGCTCAGTCTGTACAAAAACGACCGAGGGCTAATATTCCCTGGTACGGTCCCGAGCAAGCGAGGTTAGTAATTAAGTGGCATCGTTTCTCCGAGCGATCGAACACTTCTCCGCTTGGTGAATGTTCGTAATACCGCGGACGGTAACCGAAAATAAAATTTCACGTGCCAGGACAGTGGTGTCTCCCAGATTTTTATACTAACCTGAATCATCTCTATTGGAGAAAAGATACTTGGCAATGTTAATGTGGTTGTGTGGAGACAAGTTAACAGGGAAAACAGATCACTTCCGGTTGCCGCCCACGTCTCAAATACGCGCGTGCGTAAGCTCCCTATTAGCGAACTTAAAACGGTAACCGTTTACGTGTAAAATTAACTTGTTTAAAGGGAAACTGTCACGAGAAGCGCATGCGCTAGCGTCTTGTGAAAACTTGAAAAGTGTTAGGTTAACTTTTTTCAAGTTGAATCGACAAATTCAAAATGGTGTCCACTGGGATATGGTGGACAAAGGAGAAACTCCGGCGAATATACGTGACTCACGCGTGAATCCATGATGGCGGCTAGAATTTTCCGTGGGCTCGAGAGCAAACAAACTCGAGCATGCGCAGCTCATGACAGTGCCCCTTTAATAAAAGTCCCACAAAGTTTAATTACTCAGTCGAAACGGATGGCTTCCAAGTGAACATTACTTGACTTCATTTGATTTTAGAAAATATGAAATTTTCGTATATTTGAAGTTCGGAAGGGATATTTGACCAGCTCCCAGTTGGTTGATATCTCAGTTGTTAGAGCAGGTGCAGAGATCGTGCAGAGACCTAGTATATTTCAATGAATTCATATATTTTAAACGGCTTGGAACTTTAGGTTTAATACTTGGGAGGCTATTCTTCCCTCACCCACCCCTCCCTCCGACCCCTAAGTTTACTTCGTATCGGAGAATAGGCGGTTTTCACGCACGTGACTTGGCGGCCATATTGGTTTACAAAATTGAAACAATACAAAATGTATGCATGGAATATGCATAAAAATAGAGTTTGGTTCCCAAAGGAGAGAACGTCTATTGTTCTTGTACACAAACATGGCCACTGTGACGTCACGTGAAAACGATGTGTAGAAGGTGTGTCTGTTCAAACGTTGTTGTCATCTGTCAGCTTATTGTTTTACACTGTTAGTTTCATGTTCCCTTGGCGTTCATATAGTAGGATGTTCATGCTTTTGTGTTACTTTTTCAGGTTTGCTACCGCAACTGGTCGGTGTGGCACCAGAAAAAGCTATTAAATTAACGGTGAGATACTTAAGTTCTTCATTTTACACTGTAATGTTCCAAAGTGGAGCTTAAGCAAGGACAATTGACGATTGTGGTAACTGCGTAATTATTCCAGGTCGTTTCACTTGTAAATATTAAACTTTTTGGCCTGGAACTCTATTTGTTTAAACTCTGTTGAAATTGAGGTAGGGAAAAAATAAATAGTCGTTCAGTGTGCTGACGTCTTCTATGGATGGTTTTCAATCACGTGATGAGATGGCGACGTTGGTGCACAAAACACTAGCAATTTTGCATTATAAAAGAGTCAAATTCCCATGCGACTTTTTTTCTCTATTGCTCTGTGCACCAAAATGGTTGCTGTGACGTCATGTGAAAACCATCTATAGGTGGTTTTTAATATTACGTCATCGCCGCCATATTGGGGGCCAAAAACAAAAGATCTCTCGAGAGCTCCACTTGTTCTAACATCATTGTAATCTGTGGCTCTAGAGATTAGTTGCAAAGCATCTAGACTTACATCAGTCATTTAACGTCGTTGTTTTGCAGTGGACGGTTAAGCCGTCTTGCATCCTTTATCGTTGGTGTAGTAGTTCTTTAGCGCCATATTAGTAGCATTTTGAGGGCAGGATATTCCATTTGACGCTTTAATAAATGGCAGAGTTAGCAGATTGTCAACATGAAGTATCTTTCTCGGCTTCATGAAGAAAATAAAATAAACTAAAAAGATCCTTCACGAGCACAAGACTGTCCAACTCTTTGGCACGGTGTTATCGAGGAAAGAAAGAATTATTCCTTGTGAAATAACACATAACTTTTAACCCTACCCGACCCCTCTGCTCTATCAGCTACCTCCAGAAACTCATGACCTCGAAGCGTTAAACTCTGGTTCAGAGCTGGGGATTTTTGAGTTAAAAAAATTTCCTTATTGGATGTAACGTAGCTCGTGCATTTTCCTTCGCTTGCAGACTCGATCTTATTTTTGTCTTTATTTGGGCGTAAAATTGGTGTCTTCGCCAGCTTTGTTCCAAGGAAAAGAGTTGCAAGTTACACGCTTCAAAGTCATGTGCTTCCTCTCCCCCCATATGCACCCTCAAATGCTGAGTTATACAGTACAATTAGTGAGGGTAAATGACTGAGGAAAGAAATGCGTTTGTTAGGGTTCGGTCATTATTTTGGTGGGTTAGGTTTTTGTAATTTTTCTTTTTCACAAAGGATTAATTGTTTTGGCAGACGAATGATTTTGTTCGAGATGTCTTTCGAGACAAAGATGGATTTATAAGCCTTCCGTTCGAGATCGTCGCTGGAGGTTGTGTAAGTACATACGGATAAAAGCCATATTGATGTTTAATTGAATGCATCAATATTATGTTATATGAGAAACCTCACACGAAGAATGCAATAGCATTTAGATTAAATGTATTAGTAAATTTAAGTCCGCCCAATGCACATGACATTTGATTTTTTTTCCAAGAGGGACGGTATCGAATCCTGCAATCTGATTGGTTCCTTGAGCGGTCGGGATTTCCCTCTCTCTGCCCGCGGGCAATGTAACGCTCTGAGAGGTGTTGTCCTCGATATTAAATTTTCATTAGCGTACGTAGCAGCCGATAGGGTTAGGAGTGGTCTTCCCCGAAATCTTTCCTTCCCACCTCCCCCTCCCCTTAAACACCTGCTACGCAGGCTAAATTTCCATTTTCTACACCGATCCGTTTGCTTACAAAAGTTAGTTTCAAAACGGATTTTTATTAGTATTAGACAAGAGACTTGGAAACACGAATTCGAATAAAAATATTCCTTTTTGAAACGTTCTGTTACTGCATTCGCTATTAAGCGCGGTGCGAGTCAACAATCACAAAAGTGATTTCAGAGAGGAAGATTGAGAGAGAGAGAGATAAAGGAAAAAAATGGCCTGCGCAGCTGGCGATTTTGTTGGCGCGAGAGGCATAAGCCGCGCGGAGAATGGGGAGGGGCGCTGTGAAGCGCCTCTCCCTATTTTCCGCGCAGCTTCGCCGTTGGTTAATTTTCCTCTCGCCAACAATACCGCCAGCTACGCAGGCTAGGAAAAAAATAAATAAGTTATTTACCAGCTAAGGGTCGAGTCGGAAACTATGACCTCTGTCTTGAAAAAGGTAACCTCGGCCTGCGGCCTCGCGCAGCATTTTCAAGACCTCGATCAAAGTTTTGCGCTATACGGACGTCTCAGCCTTAAAATAACATTTATATGCTTTGGGTGATTTCGAGTATTTCTCCAGTGGACATCTTCAGCCCAAGGAGTATGGTTTAAGCTAGGGTTGTCAGTGGAGCCAACATTCCTTGTCTAATTATATTCGGAGACCACTTTTTGCGTCTGTCTCTCTCTCTTTCTCACTCTGTTTGTCAGCTTGTTATTTTTCGCGGTTTCCTTCCCTCCCCCCTTCGTCTTACAATGTAAGCAGCCTACCCCCACCCTCACCCTCTTGCTCGAAATATTTAGTTTCACAATATAAACAC
>OX421451.1:14216911-14249411 GCA_949126865.1 Montipora capitata | reverse complement strand
GTTTGCCGTTCAACCCAATTTGATTTGATGTGGTGTGTGCTTGCATATATTCTTTTGTGTGCAAAGGAGAGTGTCCTGACCCTCGTCGGTGGAGTAGTACTATCCAACCTGGCAACTCCCTTGAATTTGTTGGCCCTTTTCCGCCGGATAGTAAGTTTATCGGGAGGATTAAGCCACTATATCCAGAGAGCAAGATACACTCCACCTTAATCGTCTGCCAATATGTGTGTAAACGCCTTTACTTAGATGGGCTTAGAGGGTGCACATTCACGGTTATGTGAGCTTCATCTGAAATCTTAGAGGCAATAGGCCGTAGCCTTCTTCTTGGCATCTTCGTTTTACCCACCGCAAAGTAGAACAGAGCTCGTTGCAAACTAATCAGTTGGTTCAACAGATTTACCGAGTACATTCAATAATAAGCCAGTTCATACAGTCGTCTGCGCGGTAAATTAAAGCGAGTCTCCCGGTAACTTTGTTTGTATTGAAACTTTTGAATGCTTTTCATTTGCACATTGCAACGGTGATAAAAAAAAGGCCTTTTTGCAGGTGGTGATCACATGGTACTGAAACCGCCACCCTGGAGAAGTTGCCTTGTTTCAGATGTCCCAGTGCGCAATTTGCTCTCCAGTGTGGCGGTTTTTGTACAATGTAACCGCCAGCTGCAAGTGGCCAATTAAAGGCTTTTGGTCACTGGCGGCCTCACGTCCTTTCAAAGGCTAGGTCACTTAGCATACACCTGTAAAAATGGCCCATTTTTTGGTTCATGCGGATTCTTTACTCGTTCCGAGAAACTTCATAAAACTTTTAGAGAATTCTTCGGTACTGAAGTAACATTTGGTTTGTCCTATTTTTGTTGGTGCGTGTTTTTGCAATGCAATTCTTCATGGGATGTAAAATTATCGGGAACGATTGTATTCCTATATCAAGTAATAAATGAGTTTTATATTTTTATCTTGGCTTGAATAATGGAGCAGTTTGATCTTTCACTAGTGTAACAGCAAGGAATCACGTAGCCTGCGAGGAGTTTCATTCCTAGAAATGGAAAAGGCGGGTAACAGTCTTTGCCGCTTTAGTTTCTCGCGTGAAGTCATACACCTTATTCCAAAATGGCCGCCACTTTAGTAATCTTTTGTTTCCATGCAAATTGGCCCTTATGGCCTCGTTCAAGGTTAAATATTCTTTTGAAGTTTACGTTTGAAACCGAGGCCATAAGGGCCAATTTGCATGGAAACAAATGAATACTAAAATGGCAGCCATTTTGGAATAAGGTGTATGCTGACTGTAAGAGAAATGGGTGACAAAGCTCTGAAAACGTCTCGTAGAGGCCAACTTTCGCGTGATTTCTGGGATTCTTGCTTGCTGGATAGGAATTGCAACGCGACGCATATCATTCGTGTTCCACTCGGGGTCATGTTGCAGGGACATGTTGCAGCGAAATGCTGCAGCGACAAAAAAGTTGTGTAGTGCACACTGACGCAACATGTAGCAGGGACATCCCAACCCACAAGCTGGTGTTTCTGAGCTCCATCCTTGACTCAGCCTCTAGTCGGTTTCCTTGACTGATGAAAAGGCCCTCAAGTAAGCTTAAGCAGGCAGGTGTTGATCTGTTGCATTGCAAAAGCCCTACTATATGGGATGTAGCCAGAGCCCAGGGGCTTATTGTGTGTCGCTTCCCAGGTGTGGCCTATAGCCCACTTCATTTTCGCTATCTAGAGTGGCACAAAGCTGCGGCTCTAATAAGTGTAGCAGCTGGGTTTTTAATTTGATACCAAAATGTGCTTATTCACTGAAGCTCTGGATTGACTCGATTGAGATGGCATTCAACCCAATTAAACGTCGCAGGAGCATATTAATTTTCTTGAAATGCTGGCTGTGTTCTTTGCCTTGAAATTATTTAGTTCTTTGACTCTTAGTTTATTTAGTTCTTTGTCGTCCATATAGGCTCCTGCGGTTTGGCGAATTTTAGACGCTTTCGAGTGATCGTTTAGACTATGACCGCAGGAAAAACCTGGACTGAAGTCAGACGAGAACGCGACGGGTAAGGAACCGAGGAGATGAGTGAGAAACGCTCCTTCTCCTTACCCCTCCCCCTTCTGTTGCATTTCGCGTGGTCATTTACACTCAAACAATCACTCGAAAATCAACCCCGATGGAAAGAAGCTTGTAAAATTCGCCAAATCGCCTGCTATCGTCCATAAAATAAACTAGTTTTACTTCCTTTTCAACATGGGTTTGTCCTCAGACACAACTGGCCCTTGTGCTTAGTCTCCAGCGGCTATTGAGGCCAGGTGGCTTTGGTGCGGCCAAAAACTTTCGGTTTCGCTTCAGTTAAATTTTTACTAACTGAGTTGGGAGGTCCTGCGGTAAGGCATAAACCATGTTTTTCCAATTCAATTCATTCGATGGCTGTATATTGAACTGGAGAAAAAAACAGACAACAATGAAGGTTGTAATAAATTTAGGACAACATTGAACCTTTAAATACATCTATTTCGCTATTTCGCAAAATGATCCCGAAAAAAAAGTGAGGAATGGCATGGAGGGTGGAATGGTCTGGATTGAGAATTAATGTGAAGAGCGCTTATTTTTATTAAAATCACTTTAAATCATGCATGGCTAGCAACAGGTTTCTGCCTCATTGTAGTTTAAATTTGCCACATGCATTTGATTATCGGTTACAATCATCAAAAACTAACTTGGACCAAGAGAAAATGAGGGGACAGAGAGGGGGGCTCAGGGCTTTGGCCGGGATATGTAATGTCCACGAAAGTTATTTTTAGACGAGCGGAAGTCTTTGTTCTAGCGGAAGTCTGTCTTCCGAGACGTCCGCACGCAGTCTTGCCTTGCTCTTAAAATTCCAGTGAAAAGAGAAAATGGCGGCGCACATAGAAGGCTGATGAATATTTATATTCATTCAAACATCAGACCGAGGTTGGCCTGCATGCGGACGTCTCGGAAGACAGACTTCCGCTCGTCTAAAAATAACTTTCGTGGACATGACATATCCCAAGGGCTGGACCGGGTGGACCACATTTGATTATCGGCTGGACCACATTTGATTATCGGTTACAATCATCAAAAACTAACTTGGACCAAGAGAAAATGAGGGGACAGAGAGGGGGGCTCAGGGCTTTGGCCGGGATATGTAATGTCCACGAAAGTTATTTTTAGACGAGCGGAAGTCTTTGTTCTAGCGGAAGTCTGTCTTCCGAGACGTCCGCACGCAGTCTTGCCTTGCTCTTAAAATTCCAGTGAAAAGAGAAAATGGCGGCGCACATGGAAGGCTGATGAATATTTATATTCACTCAAACATCAGACCGAGGTTGGCCTGCATGCGGACGTCTCGGAAGACAGACTTCCGCTCGTCTAAAAATAACTTTCGTGGACATGACATATCCCAAGGGCTGGACCGGGTGCCTCCCTCTCTGTCCCCTCATTTTCTCTTGCTTGGACGCAATTCTAAACCGATTGTGACCAGGGGCCTGTTTCTCGACAAGTCCCGAGGACTTTTAGCATTTTTTTTTTTCGAGATAACTAAAGCGGATTGTGAAACACTTAAACCCTCTCCCTTCTTGAGATAAAGAGGGAATTGTGACATGTGAAAAGTTTAGGGACTTTCGAGAAACGGCCCACTGATCTCTTTGACGAGGCGAAAAGGACGCCACCCCGGGCCCGGCTAGCAACAATCGTAACATTAATAACTAGAACGCAACGTTTTAGCCTATAAGCTTTGGTTCAACATGCAATACTGCAGTTTTGTTTTTTCCCATGTCCTTGACTAAAAGTTGTCCATTAAACAACTATTACAGAAAACGCTATCATTTGCGTAGACCTTTTTTTTTTTTTTTTTTTTTTTTTTTTTTAATTACAATTTCCACATTTATTAGTTTACATGTTAATTCTAAACTATACATATGAGCTATATATCGAAACTACGCTACTTATCTATAATAACAACAGAACATCCAAAACTACACTACACATCTAAGCTATACGCACTATACACAATTCAACATATTACAATACTACAGTATCAGTATCAGTATCAGTATCATTTGCGTAGACCTGCAATGCTCCACCGCTCTTAAATACACCTTGTGTGTAGCACTCGAATTGCCTTCCACATCTGGGACAAATCTCTTCTGTTACTTTTCCTTCGCCGTATTTTTGCTTTAATTCCTGAGCAATGGCTAGCTGGGGATTCTGAGCAGCTATTGGTTTTTCCCGACCGTCCCAGATTTTGTCGACATATCGGAAAATGGCCAGATGCTTGTCCTAGATTCCCCCGATAGTGACTTTGGCGAAAAATGGAAAGTGCGCCAAAAATTCAGTGAAACATGCAATTTAGAGGATTGGTAACGAGCTAAGAACCATCGCCGACGTCCCTGAAAGTACAAATTTGAGTTTTCATATGTCGGGAATGATCGCCGACGATCGCAAAAATTTGGGACACGTCGGAAAAATAGAAACGCTTTCTATTTTTCCGATTCGTCCCCGACCATCGCAGATTATCGGGGATGTCTACGATTTATGGTTATCATTAGTCGGCAAAATCTGGGATGGTCGGGAAACAGCGAAATTCCCGATCGTCTGGGATTTTCCCGACAAATGAAAACTAGGCTTAAGCAAGCTTCAGACAAAGGTAAATCACCAAAGAGTCGGTTGGACATGCATGGAATTAAGAAAGGCAGGAGAAACATATCGCCACCCTCCAGCCCCCAAAGATGGGAACTGTCTATTCCATGCAATGAATGACCAGCTAATACGCCTCGGAAGGGTCTCGCAGAGTGCCACAAAAGTACGATGTGACTTGGTAAATTACCTCCGTAGTAATCCAACAACCCCGGACGGGACTCATTTCAGAGAATTTATCAAACACGGAGCATGGGATACCTATCTGAGAAGGATGGCTATGGACGGTGAATGGGGTGACTGGATTGCTTTATGGGGCCTAATTAACATGTTTGAAATCACGGTGGCGGTAGTATCAAGCTTAGGAGAAACGGGATTGAATATTATCTACCCCGGAGCTGGTTATGAAAACGAAGCCACTAGAGATATGGCCTTACTTGGCCATGAAGCAGAGCTGCATTACCATAGCCTGGAACCAATAGCTGCTCAGAATCCCCAGCTAGCCATTGCTCAGGAATTAAAGCAAAAATACGGCGAAGGAAAAGTAACAGAAGAGATTTGTCCCAGATGTGGAAGGCAATTCGAGTGCTACACACAAGGTGTATTTAAGAGCGGTGGAGCATTGCAGGTCTACGCAAATGATAGCGTTTTCTGTAATAGTTGTTAAATGGACGACTTTTAGTCAAGGACATGGGAAAAAACAAAACTGCAGTATTGCATGTTGAACCAAAGCTTATAGGCTAAAACGTTGCGTTCTAGTTATTAATGTTACGATTGTTGTTAGCCGGGCCCGGGGTGGCGTCCTTTTCGCCTCGTCAAAGAGATCAGTGGGCCGTTTCTCGAAAGTCCCTAAACTTTTCGCATGTCACAATTCCCTCTTTATCTCAAGAAGGGAGAGGGTTTAAGTGTTTCACAATCCGCTTTTAGTTGTCTCGAAAAAAAAATGCTAAAAGTCCTCGGGACTTGTCGAGAAACAGGCCCCTGGTCAAAATCGGTTTAGAATTGCGTCCAAGTTAGTTTTTGATGATTGTAACCGATAATCAAATGCATGTGGCAAATTTAAACTACAATGAGGCAGAAACCTGTTGCTAGCCATACATGATTTAAAGTGATTTTAATAAAAATAAGCGCTCTTCACATTAATTCTCAATCCAGACCATTCCACCCTCCATGCCATTCCTCACTTTTTTTTCGGGATCATTTGCGGTCCGAAACGGGGATCATTTGCGTTCCGGGATCATTTGCGGTACACTATGGGGATCATTTGCGGTCCTGGTATCATTTGCGGTACAGTTTGGGGATCATTTTCGGTTCTGGGATCATTTGCGGTCCTGGGATCATTTGCGGACCCGTACAGATCTCTTAAACTTCGATCGACGAGTGCTCGCACATGTTTCATTTAATTTGTTTCCAGAGAACAATGCCCAAATATGGACATGCTCTATTTCCGAGAAATTTGATACCATGTGTTGCGTTGAAAATACAAAAGCAAAAGATAAACAAAAAGAAAACCGTTTCAACGAGATTATACAATAAGATCTACATTATTTACTTTTACCTATTTGTCCTCTACTTGTCCTCAATCACATAGCACTTACCTTTCATACAACTTGGGAACATCGCTTTTCCGAATTGCTTTCATTGCCTGTGTTTACAAACTAGCCCTCGCGCCAGACTATGCAAATAAAATAGGTTGTGCATTTTCATGTAAATTAAGCTTATTTCCATTTAAATGATTTTTCACGCAGCAGAAAAGTTAGAAAGTTTATACGACAGGTGGTGTATTCAGTAGCCTGCGAGCACGCTCTCTCTCTGCGATGGGAGAGAATGAGAGCCTGCACGCATCCATCTGAATTTTGAATGCCGCCTCCTGATGTCACGCAGAAAGAGCTGTCAAAAATTGGCCAATCAGCGCGCACCAGAAGTAAACATTGAAAAAAAAATGTAAGCCACGCGTTATTGCTCGAGGCAGAAACTCCAAAAATCTGTAAAGGAAGGAAGCCTTCGCCAGAAAATCCTAACAACTACTGCTGATGCTGTAAAGCGTAGCTGAATATTCTGTACGGTAATTCGTCGAAGTCCCTTTCACGGAAAATGTGTTTCGTTCGTCAGGGAAAAAATTAGCACACAAACTTGAAACGACGGGAATCGTAATAGAGAAATCCGTTTTCCCTGACCGCATCTCCACCGTGTGAGACTCTTCGACCACAACTGCCGCCAAATTTCGGTAAAGCGAAGCGGAATTATCTTTTTAAATTTATTTTAATGAAATACAGACATTACAACTACTACATCACACTTTAATACTAGACAGATATTCTAATACCTACACCAGTTTATTTCAAGGCTTATCGGGTATTTGTGATTATAGATATGTATTTTACTAATTCAACAATTTGAAAATTGGAATATTTTGTTTTCAAGTGTATCGGAGTATTGCGGAGTCACCCAGGAGATCGAGGAATCATTTGAGTAGCCGCCTTTACGACTCAACCAAATACTTGCTAAAATCGTGTAGAGTTCCTTTATCGTTCTCTATCGTTAAATCGGTAACTGAGGCAGCCGAAAGGCCCAAGTTTTTGTCCAAATGTAATCAGCGATAATGCTTTGTTGAGGACAGGAAACTACAACGGTGACATGAAGTCGCCCTCGTTGTATTTTGGCCGCTACGAAAAACAGTTGGGGAATAAGACTTTTCCCGAATCCTGTGGATAACAGAGATAGAACTTCCTTTCCTTCCAGCAGAGAAGCCATTGCATCGCGTTGCCCTACCTTTAATTATGTAAAGTTACGGTAACATTCTACAATTTTCTCAAAGGCATTTCTGACCACCTCATCAATGGTGACGTCACCAAGTAA
Source organism: Montipora capitata (assembly GCA_949126865.1). NCBI lineage: Eukaryota > Metazoa > Cnidaria > Anthozoa > Scleractinia > Acroporidae > Montipora > Montipora capitata. Next base: position 14,241,920 of record OX421451.1, on the reverse strand, counting down.
TTTAATTTCAGCCAATCAATATTTTGCGTCCAAAATTTGGACGCGACGTTCAAAATACAAAGCCATGCGGGCAGGCCCTGATTCTACCCCCAACCCAGTCCCTCGGAGGGTTAGCAGGCTATGTATTCAGTTGTTGTGCACTCGAGATTGGTGAAATGCACGCGGGCGCGCGCGCGCGCGACTGGAAAAGTTGAAAATTTCCATAGTATGTAAAAAACATGTAAATAACATGTAAATAACATGTAAATCAACAAAAAGATACTGTAAATAAAATTTTACGTGATTTTTACACATTTACATGTTTGGAGAAATCATGTAAAAAACCGGAGGGTCTAAAACACAGGTCACATTCCACAGGTCACTCGTTGCAGGTCATTGTGTTATGTTTTGGAAAGTAACCCAAAACCTTCAATATGGCTAACCTTAGGCCTAAAAACTAACCTTAGGCCTAGGGTTAACCAAATTGAGGGTTTTTGGGTTACTTTCAAAAAGGTAAAACAATGACCTGCAACGAGTGACCTGTGGAATGTGACCTGTGTTTAATAGACCCGCCGGTAAAAAACATGTAAATATTTCAGGTGAAACATGTAAATTATTAACAATATCATGTAAATTTCTAAAAGCAGGGACATAAGACCATGTAAATCTAATAAGGTAACCTGTAAATATCATGTAAATCGAATAAACGAGCCTGTAAAAATCAGATGAATCCTAAAAAGGAACCTGTAAATACAGTGTAAATATTATGTAAATTGAATAAAGCAGCTTGTAAATATCAGGTAAATGGAATAAAAGAGCCCCCTGGAAATTGCATTCAGATCAAACTAGACGACAAAAAGCACGAACAACAGTCGACCTAAGCAAAGCTCATTACCCAGTTTGTTTGGTTAACCCTCGCTCTCTTTTTCCGAAGCTTGACGAGTTAAGTGCGCTGCTGGCTACAAACGTAGTTGATTTCGTGGCAGTTACTGAAACATGGCTGATTAACAAATCAAAAGTGGCTCAGCGTTGTCTGTACTCTTATTGACAACGATATTCGTCATCACAGTGGTCAAAATGTTGTGGACTCACTAGGCGTAGCCGAGTGAGTACAAATTTTGACCACTGTGATGACGAATATCATTGTCGATAAGAGTACAGACAACACTGAACCACTTTCGATTTGTTTTTTACCACAATATTCAACGCCAAAGAAAGTGTTTATTTCAGAGAGTGAACAAAATCATAACTCAAAGAAAGAGCAAACGTTGTCTATAACTTTCTCGCAATATGATTGGTTTATTTCCCAAAATGAGCGTACCTGATTGGCTATTACATTGCGTGACAAATTGACGCAAGCTTGACGCGAGAGCGTTGTCTAGACTCTTATCGACAACGGCAAATTAGCCAATAAGATTGCGAGATTACAAGCAATTGTGGTAAAAATGGGGATTTTGAAGATCACCTGTTATCGATTTGTGGTTATAACATTTTCCGAGGAGACCGGGTGCACAGTCGAGGGCGAGGTGTCTGCGTTTATCTTGCTCAAAACATACCTTGTAGACTGACGTGTGCTGGACCTGGACAACCCTAGATTTGAATGCTTATGGGTCTGGTCACGCCCCAACCGGCTACCAAGACCATTTTCAGGAATTGCTGTGTGCGTGGTTTATCATCCACCAAGATTCACCGAAGTTTCAATGAATATTTAATTAATACCTTTGACTTTTTGCGAAATAAGTATCCAGACTGTGGGGTTGTTGTTCTCGGTGATTTCAATGATTTTGATATTTCACACCCCCTGTCTAGTCATAACCTAAAACAAGTTGTGCAATTACCAACTAGAGGCTCTGTCATTTTAGATCTTATAGTCACAAATTTGCATAACAAATAAATGATTCCGCGTATTTTGGCTCCACTAGGATCAAGCGATCATAACATTGTGCAATGGTTACCTAGTTTGGGAAATGTTACACACGCAAAGCCTATTAAGCGCTTGGTACGTCGGTACCCTCGGTCTGGTATTGACGTTTTTGGGAGGTGGGTAACCGCACGTGACTGGAATAGTGAACTTGGTTCCACTCCAACGGCCGATGATTTTGCTGCCGCCTTTACATCACAGCTAACTGGAACGGTGGATCGTACATTCCCTCCGAAAACCTTAAAGTAACCATAGTGAAAAACCTTGGATAACACAAGCCATTAAATTGTTAATTAAAGACCGACAGAAAGCCTTTCACAGTCTAAACCTGCCCCTGTGGCTGTCATTAAGGCATAAAGTACAACAAGAAATTGCAGAAAGAAAGAAAGCATACTATAAAAACAAAGTCCAGCATTTAAGGAAAGACCACTGCCGCAGGTGGTGGGGTACTGTTAACAGACTGACCAGCAGGTCCGAGAAAACATCGTATTACTCGCTGGAATGTGATGGTAAAGTCCTGAATGAGATGGAGTTAGCTGACACCGTTTCCTTTAACGAGGACATTCCACTTTTGGATGCCCCTACATTACCAGCTTTCTTGCCGGCCGAGACTCGTGTTCCAAGAGCTTCCTGCAAACTTCATGAGGTTGGATAGTTGAACTATCCAACCTCATGAAGTTTGCAGGAAGCTCTTGGCAGTTCAGCCTTTCAAAGCCCAGGCACCTGACAATGTGCCATGTCGTATTCTGAAAGAATTCACCAATGAATTAGCGGAACCTGTCACCACAATTTTTAACGCATCCCTTGCTTCTGTAATTGTTCCTGCTATTTGGTCACATCAATCCCAAAGATCCAGTCTCCTACAAATGAAGGTGATTTTGGACCTATATCCCTAACGCCCTGTCTATTTAAGGTTTTAGAGGACTTTGTGGTCACGTGGATGATTGAAGATAGCAGGAGTAGGATTGACCCTAACCAGTTTGGCTGCTTAAAAGGTAAATCCACGGCGTTTTGCCTCCTCGACATGATGCACACCTGGTTGTCCTATCTAGATTCACCTAATAAACACCTCCGTCTTTGCTTCTTGGATTTTTTGAAAGCCTTTGACCTTACAATGTACTGGTTAGAAAACTGGTAGATTTAGGTGTTCGACGATGTCTTATACCATTGATCATTAGTTTCCTCTCAAACCGAAGACAAAGCGTAAAAATTGGAGAAGCGTTTTCGGATTGGCTGCCAGTCAATGCCGTTTTACCCTAGAGAACTAAACTGGGCCCTATCCTATTTTTCATCATGATCAATGACTTATCCATACCTACTCCTGAGACGAATCTCTGGAAGTTTGTAGACGATGTTTCTATTTCGGAACGTTTTACTGAGAACGGTGGTGCCTCCATTCAGTCTACATTAGACACTGTCAGCTCCCGGGCTTCGATGAACCTGATGAAGCTTAATGCTAAAAAGTGTAAAGAGCTGCGTGTGTGTTTCTTTAAAGCGACCCCTCAGCTACCCCCTTTACGAATTGATGGACAAGTACTCGAAACAGTTCGTTCGCACAAGGTTCTAGGTTTGGTTATCCAGGACAATCTGAAATGGAATGAGCACATATTTACCTGAAGCCTCGTAGGCTGCTTGAACTCACCTTAAAAGTCCCTTTGATCTGAAAAAGTTTCGAATGCCGGCGTCGCTCAAAGAGTCGATGGTACAGACCACGAAGAAACTTCGAACTAAAACTTTCTTTCATCTCTGATCTCTCGCGCCGCCTTAAAAATGGCGCGAAAGTTTGGCGCGAACTGCAGCAAATGCCAGCGATCAACAGATCAGCAGCCGAGCAATTCAAATGTTTTAAGATCAACCGCAAGGACTTATTTCAAAACAAGAACTTTAATATCTTTTAACGTACAGAGGTAATATTTTTATACTTTCAAGTTCTCTTTTTTATATTTTTGCCTTATTTATATACATGTATTTTTTAATTCCATCTTTTATCGTTTCTTTGTTGCCCGAATTTTGAGCGTTTTGCCCCGAAAATTTCTGAGACTGGGGAGGCTGCCGCCCCCCCGGCTCGTACGCCTATGCGTCCTAGAGTATTGTTGCGTGGTTTGGCATACCGCCCTTCCCGCCTATCTGTCTGGTGAAATAGAGCGGGTCCAAATGCAAGCTTTAAGGATAATATACCCTCGATCCTCATACCAGGAAGCCTTACAACTTGCTAAAATCGCCAGACTTTAAGATAGGCGCAATGAACTCTGTATGAGTGCTTTTGATAAAATTACCAAAGGTGCACCCTTGTCAAAACATCTAACCCCGATAAGGTCTATTGCCCACGACTATTCCCTTAGAAACTCTAACTCTTAGACGTCTTTTAAATGTAAAACCGAGCGTTTTTAACATTAATTGTTAAATGTTAAATTTCTTAGTATAAATTTTTAGTTGTTATGATTGAAATTTATGTAACTCCATGTAAGCCCATGATGGGCTCCTGGTAACACTTGTAGGTTTTATAATTTTTAATTATTTTGTAAACCCAGTCCCAATAAGGTTTTTTGTAATTTTCCGAACCTTGTAAACACATTTTAATTCATTTTTAATATGCACATTTGTTACGTTCTCGTTGTTAGGAGATTTGCATCGAAGGTCATTTTGATCGAAATTCAACAATAGGGACGTTTGTAGAAGGGAAAATAAGCCGCGGCTTACACTGGCCGCGACTTATAGAAGACGCGAACTGGGCCATTTATACGAGTGCGGCTTTCATAAGACGCGAAATCCTCGTATAAATTAGTGGTTCGCGGTTAAGTTCGCAGCCAAGTGGTCCAATGATGACGTATTATTTATTTATTTAATGCCTCGTTGTGGGTTAATTAATTGTGAGGCAAGATTTGCGACATTAAAAGGTAATTGGCTCGAGTAAGCAAACAAGCGTAGAAAAATTATTAAACTAAAATTTTACATGTAATCCAGTATGGATCCAGTAAAGTCGTGAACTAACACCTGCGGTATGCTGTGCAGAACTTACACTGGCTGAAGTGACGCAATTATCAACTAGCTTAGCAATTTCAATACCACTACAAATAGTGAGAAACTGTTTCTCTTTCGGGGCAATCCACATTCGCTGAATCTTTTTCTTTAGTAATACGTGATTCGTTGCTCGCGCTCGCCATTTTTCTCAAGCGAATAGACGACAGCAAAAAGGAAGTCTGGGCCATAATAACAAAACAAGTGTATGCGCAGAAGCCGTTCGCCGGTTCAAGGGTTGCTAACTGGGTGGCTACACTTTCGATTTTCATCGCGCAGGCTACGCGACAAAATTTGACAAAAGGGAGCTTTAGCAACGACGACGGGAACGGCATCGAGAACGTCATGTAAAAACATAAATTCACGTTATTGCGATCACTTCGCGACTATTCCAAGCCTTTTAATATGACAAAGGTGTTTCAGTCCCTCAGGAATGAAACCGTTACGAGCGGCGCTTAATTTAGGGGAGAAAAATGAAAATTTTTCTCCAAGTGCTGGCGTTTTCCATAACACCTCAAACTTGATAATTTCACGTTGTTGCTTTGCTGACGACGGCAAAGAAATGGACAAAAATGAAAAACGCACGTGCAGAGCGTGCAAAGCTATTGTTTTTGTCCAGTAAATATGCAAATTTGTAACGTTCTCGTTGCCGTCGCCGTTTTCGTTGCTAAAGCTCCCTAATATCGCATCGCCGGCGCAAGCAAAAAATCGCTCGTGTAGCCGCGGCTAGCGACAAGTATTCTTTCTTTTTTTACAAAATATAATGCACGTGCAATAAAGAATGCGCGTGCAACGCGTGTGCACGCGGAGAGTAAAGGCCGAGACACACTAGGCGACAAGTCGCTCCGTGTGTAGTACTATTAGGGAGCTGTAGCAACGACAACAGCGACGGCAACGAGAACGTCACAAATTTGCATATTTAGTGGGCAAAAACAATAGCTTTGCACGCCCTGCACGTGCGTTTTTCATTTTTGTCCATTTCTTTGCCGTCGTCAGCAAAGCAACAACGTGAAATTACCAAGTTTGAAGTGTTATGGAGAACGTCAGCACCTGGAGATAAATTTTCATTTTTCTCCCCTAAAATAAGCGCCGCTCGTAACGGTTTCATTCCTGAGGGACTGAAACACCTTTGTCATATTAAAAGGCTTGGAATAGTCGCGAAGTGATCGCAATAACGTGAATTTATGTTTTCACATGACGTTCTCGTTGCCGTTCCCGTCGTCGTTGCTAAAGCTCCCTATTAGGGAGCTTAAGATCTACGACGACGACGACGTCGACGAAAACGCCAGAAAACAATGATATCATTGGTTAAAAGAGCATAAATAATCGTGCTGCACGTGCGGCAAGGATTTTATCTCATATTTTTGCGGTTCTCTGCGTGACGACGACGTGAAATCACTATATTAGGTTTTGACGACAACGTGAGCATGCAACAGAGAATCTTTCATTCTCTATTTTCAGTCTGAAACCGCTCGTACCAATTTATTTTTAGGATACTTCGCCCACATTGTACGACGTGAACAAGATGGAATAATCGCGAAAGACTTTTACTAGAGCAAAGTTCTATTTTGAGGTGACGTTTTCGTCGACGTCGCCGTCGTAGATCTTAAGCTCCCTAATATTTACGATCTACGACGCGGTCGTCAACGAGAACGACACGAAACAACAATATCATTGGTTAAATGAGGAACGAATAATCATGCTGCACGTGCGGCACGCATTTTAGCACAAAGTCTTGCGGTACCCTGCTCAACAACGACGTAAAATCACCAAATTTGAGGATTTTTGATAACGCGAGCGCATATATGTGAATCTATAATTCTCTATTTTCACTCTTCAACCGCTCGAACCAATTTATTTTTAGGATACTTTGCCCACATTGTACGACGCGAACGAGATGGCCAAACCGCGAGAAACTTACGATAGCGCAAAGTTATATTTTGAGGTGACGTTTTCGTTGATGTCGCCGTCGTAGATCGTAAAGTCCCTACTTGCAAAACAAGCCGCTGCCACACTGCGCCTATTCGGTGCTCACAGTGATCAATGTGAACTAGTTTTCTAAATCAATATGGCGGACTATATGACGCTCCGGGCTCTCATTACTTTTGCTAATTTCGTCGCTGCGATCAGTCGCGTGCAAACTGATCGCAGCGACAATGACGCAGTCGCAGTCGCAGTCGCAGCTACTTATCGCCTAGTGTGTCCCGGCCTTAACTTTTCGCCATTATGCAAATTTATTATTTTTTTTTTAGAAGTTCTTTTCTGTAGTAACTTGAGCGATTTAACGGGAACGTTTGATGACCACGGGAAGGCGCGCGGAAAAGTCTGGATTCGATTCTATTTTGACTATTTTTTGGTATTTGATTTTGAAGTTTGTTACGACCAAATGACCTTCCCGTTCTAGCATTAATAATTCTTACCTGCTGAAATATTGCGTGGTTTCTCCTAAAATGTTTTAAGAAGTTAGGATTTAAAAAAAAGCTGAAACCTATGGTGGACTTAAACATATTTTAGGCATCTTACTGATGAATTATCACAGTCCTTAGATATTCCACTTGCAAGGCATTGAACGCTTGTAATTCGTGCCTTTAAATCACTCGTGGTAAGTCTTTTGCACAAGGTTATCACAACTAGTAATTTTATCCTAAGAAAATTGTTTTGAAATGTATCCCTTAGTTGTGCAATTAGGTTGTACGCGTGGTATAGCTTCTAAGCACTGAGGTAAGAGGGGAGTTAATATCATGAATTTCTTTTGTGATAAAACAATATTACTGTGCTTAGGTCTTTCTTCCATCTTTCCTTTAAATACAAACATCAAAAGGACACCTTTTTCAACTGAATCTCAGTTAATTTTATTCCATGCAGCTATAACTTCTAATACAATAGTAGTAAGATACACGACCCATTTCTCTGTCGAAACATATGATTTATCGAGACCAAAATCTTTCCTAGACTTCATCTTGCGAAGACTGAGATTTTTGAAGCTTACACTTTCCCAAAGCACGAACAAAGTGACTTTATTTCAGTGCAGACATCCATCCTGACAAGATGCATGTCCAAATAATTTCGAACATTTATTTCCGTGGTGTCGTTCACCTAAACGATGTTCTCCAATTCTGTACCGTTGCGCTGATCAAATAAGTGATTCATGGTCGTGCCGTTTCGTCCCCAGTCTTCCACGGTACCGTTGGGTCCCTGACCATGCATTTCGTGTATTTTGGCAAGATTGGAGATGTCTTCAAAATCTGTTCCATTGCGCCGATGCGTAAATTCCTTCATAGTACCGTTTCTCTTCGGTCGCAAGTCGGCGCGTTGATCAACCATTTTAGGAGGATTTGTTGTTGGAGAAGCGATATCGACTGATTCTGTTTCATTGCCTTTTTCGGGAACGTCGGCCGAAGTCGTGTTGCTGATTTTTGGACCCATGTCTACCTCGGTGCTGTTCAACTGTGGTCCTTCGGATTCGTGAGGAATGGAAACAGTGACGTCATTTTCCAATTCAGTCACAGTGGAGTCGATGTTTCGTCCCAGATCCTCCACGGTACTGTTTGGCCGCTGACTTTTATGTTTCCGGGAACTAGCAGCACTGACGTCACTTTCCGGTTCTAGTGGACTGACTTTTTCAGGAATATCGGTCAACGTGGAATTCACGTTTCGTCCCAGGTCCTCCTCATTGCCGCTTGACCACTGACTTTTAGATTCCTGGAAACTATTAGCACTGACGTCACTTTCCAATTCCATTCCATTGATTTGATTAGGAACGTCAGTCACAGTGGAGTTGATGTTTCGTTCCATATCATCCTCGGTACTATTTGACCGCGGACCATTTGATTCCTGGGGCTGAACAAGGCTTCCCTGATATTCTGACTGTAACTCATTGCTGCTTTGAGACGTCTGTTTGCCTTGCTCCCAGTTTTCCCCGGTACTGTTGACTGGCGGCCCCCCAAATGCTTCGTGGGGCTTGTGGAAAGTAGTTTCATCTTCCGGTTGTGTTTGATTGGATGGTTCAGTATTGGTATCCGTGACTTGTTCCCAGTCTTCCTCACTTCTGTTGAAGCCGTGATTACGACGACTGTCGAGCCGGGCGAGCATATCTCGATATTTATCGCGTGTAATTCGCTACAAGTGAAAGAAATAAAACGATAAAAAATAAATAAATAAATAAAATATAATCAGCGGAAAGGAACAGAAGCTGCAGTGATAGCAATTTAACTGAGGTATACGAGGTAAATCGTTTTCATGAGCTAAGGCAATGAAATGACGTTTGGGATGATTGTCGCAGTTATGAGTGCAATTTATGCAATTACATTATGAAGTCTGAAAAATTCAGGACTTCTGCGGAAGCTTGAACCCCGTTGAAGTCTTGAAATTTTCAGGTTTCATAACGCAATCGCCTAAATTGAATCTGTAACTGCGACGATCACCCTGTTTCCTATAAAAGAAATTGCTAAAGCCCCTGGAAAACTTCTTCGTTCTAAGCGAGTTAATTGATGCAACACCGCACTGGTATTTTCAAGGGCTCATGGGTTCGACTCCCGTTGTAGCTTGGATTTTTTGAGGCTTTCATTTCGTTGTTGCCTAAGTAACGTTCATAACTGTCATCAGTTACAGGACAGCGACATTAGACAGTAAATACCAGGCCCCAGTTATTCAAAGGTTGGAAAGTGCTATCCAAAAAATCACTATCCATGGGATAAGTACTACCAAATCGTATTGAGAGATGTATGAAAACTTCTAATGACGCAATGTTTGGGTGTTTGGTCATCACGTGTCCAGCCCAAACCAGGGCTTTTTCCTGCCTTCTATCGGGAATAATCTCACCATTTCATTGTGGATGGCCTTTGCTATTTGACCGGCTCTAGTAACCAGGCTTCTGTACGAGCGCACAGTATACATGTGTCTGTTCTTGTAAGTGATTGGACGAAGGTATCTGTAATCGAGGTGACCAACGCCGACGATGTACACTTTGACGCCGAGTTTAGCGAACTGCAGGCGAAGTCGCCCCATGAGATAATAGGACCGGTGAGTTTGTCTTCCACTGACGACTACAACAAGGATCTTCTGAATAAAGAAATATTTATTCCTCCTGTTGAAGAAATAGCGCAGCGCCGCGTTCATTCCAAGATCAACGCGTCTTCCGTTTTGGTTCGGATACCGGATGTAATCCAACGCTCGCAGCACCAAACCAAGAGAGTTGTACTGGTTAAAGCGCATGCGCAATTGTGGTCGGCTTCCGTAAGTGGCGACGCCGATGTGTGACTGGTGCTTGGTGATCGTGAAGCGTCGGGCGATCGACTTGATAAAAACCTTCTCGAGGTGGAAGTTTCGTCGACCAACATAGCGAGAGCCGTCGATCAGGAAGGCGATGTCAGCGGTAACAGGGATATATGAGACACCTGCAAGAAAGCAAGGGTGATAAATCACGTGGTCAAGAAAAAAATTAGTGGCCATTCTTCCATTGAATTTGATTCGATCATTAAGTTTAAACTTGAATCTTCACAATTATCAGTGATTGGGTTGCGTAAATAACCTCAACACTGCAATAATGTGATTATTAAGTGAAGCTATGATCCTCGCAGTTATGAACGCAATTTTTGAAATTGCGTAAAGAAGCCTGAAAATTTCAGGACTTCAACGCGGTTTGGACCCGTGCCCTCGCGATACCGGTGTGACGCTCTAACCAACTGAGCTATGAAGCCACTGACGTTGGGAGCTGGTCATTTGTGGGTTCTCACGTTCCCGTGAGGAATGAATCAACGATGAAATGATATATGAAATGGATCATATATATGAACTGCGATGAAAAATTCAGGACTTTGATTTCATATCCACAGTTCATATATATGATCCATTTCATATATCATTTCATCGTTGATTCATTCCATACGGGAACCCACAAATGACCAGCTCCCAACGTCAGTGGCTTCATAGCTCAGTTGGTTAGAGCGTCGCACCGGTATCGCGAGGTGACGGGTTCAAACCCCGTTGAAAACCTGAATTTTTCAGGCTTCTTTACGCAATTGCAAGAATTGCGTTCATAACTGCGAGGATCATAGCTTCACTTGATTTCATATCCGCAGTTCATATATGATCCATTTCATATATCATTTCAATGTGATTATCATAATTCTAATTTGTTATCAAACGAGTTGAAAGTGTCAAATTTGACACTTATCAACTTGCTTGACACTACATTTTCGTGCTTCACTTCCCCACTGACGCAACACAATGGTTTGTTTTGAAATTAAATCTTTCATTGATTATTATCATTGCCATCATCATATTGTGTAATTTTCAGGAAGTGTCAGTTGAGACCTGGGACTAGCCACGTGACCGCACCTCGATAACTGCTTTGAGAGTTGTTGTAAGAGAGCGAGAGAGTTTGCTGAAATTCAACCAATTTACCATTTATTATAGTATCTAACTGTATAAAACGCAATTTGCTTTACGTTCATAACCTCCCACCCCAATACGTGACGTCGACAACGAAGTCAGAGATGTATGTAATAAAACGAATCCAAACTATCAAAATTTTGATTAACTTCAATTAATCATTATAATCAACTATAATGTAGCTATCTACTTACTTCCAGAAGGTAATCTTGGTCTGGGGCGTGGTCTAACCGGTCGAACAGGTCTGATAGGTCTTACAGGTCTGACTGGTTTGATGGGCCTGATTGGTCTTATTGGCTTGATGGGTCGTCCTGTTAAACCGGAATATACACATAAGAAAGAGTATAAATAAGTGATTTAGCGAGTGAGTAAGTTAGCGAGCGATTGAGTGAGTGCGTGAGTGATTGAGTAATCATGAGTGAGTGAGTGGGTGCGTGAATGCATGAGTGCGTGAATGCCCTTGCTCCAGTTAATACTCTGACTTCTCGCTGTATTTTTTTGGTCTTATGCTGAATTTTGCTCAATTGCCTTAACGACACAGATGTCCTTCAAGCCCTTTTGACGAACGAAACGACAAATTTAAGGTAGTTTAAAAAAACGCAATTTCTTCCAGTTGTATTTGCATCATCAGCAGGATCAGGAGTCGAAATAACTCATAAGAAAAAAGGCTTACTGGAACAGTATCCCCATTTTTTGTCTCGGTCATAGTTTGATGTCTTCGCACACCAAAGCCGTCTACTGTTCTTCTTAGTACAGCTTCGATAGCGACGGCCCTTGTAAATGAAGGGGAATACACAACAATGCCTTGAGACTGTTCGCTTTCGACAAGATCCTAAAGTGAGAGAGAGAGTACATAGATATCAGTTAAAACAACAAAGCCCACAACAATGGAATAGCGTGCCCCGCAGGGTTTCTAGATCAGCAGTCTGTAACCTAATCTAGTTCCCAGATCTCACTCTGTCTTGCAGCAGTGGGGGATATGGGTGCGAGATTATCCGTAATCCAAAAGTCTCAATCTTTCCTTCCAGAATTGAAAAAGGTTTGAACTCAGGAGTGACGTAACTTTGTGGAATCCGATCGCCTGGAGTCCAGAGAGGGGCTGTTGTTGTTAGGGACTGATGTTTCGACAGCGTGTGCAAAAGTTATCTTCATAAATCAAGTACTCTTGACTCTGAGAGATGACTTCCCAACCTCGTTCCAAGGACCTGTCCCAAAAGCCAAGGGAGAGGTCCTGGGAACGAGATTGATGACTTCCGCACAGGATTTTGAAACGTCAGTCACTAAAAACAACAGTCCTCCACAGGATTCCACTCATCCGAACGATCAACTTTCGTCAAGAAAATATCTAAATTTATGAGACTACAGGTTCCGCCGATGCCATCTGATCCCAACCGCGTTCAAAACAGTGACATTGCATGCTGATTATCCAAGTTTAAATCACGCTCTTGTAACGAAATTAGCTTTCTCCTCTTAGCTAAAAGAATAGACCATATGACACCCCCCACCAATTGCGTTTCTTAACGCTGTCGTGTTCATGTTTGTTTTCTTTGATATTAGCATGAATCACTTAGAATCAGATTTTCATAGGTCCGGAGAAAATCAAAGTGAATATAATTCATACTGATTCTAAGTTAATCCAATCAGGAGCAAGAACGACGAAATGTCACGTTGAAAATACATCGTTCCTCCAATCAGCAACGAAAACGACAAAACTTCGCGAGTGATCATGAACGAACCGAAGAAGACGTTATCCGACAGGCGGTGTTAAAACATCCCACGAGCTTTGAAAAATGGCCGGGGGAAGGTTTACTTATGTCTTGTCAGTTGAAGAATTTATTATAGAAAAAGAAAACAAAAAAATATTAAATTTCCATACATTTTTCAGACCATCTTTGCGCTTTACATCGCCAAATTTGTACGAAGTAAATTTGTCTACCAACTACTGAACGAAAAAGGAAAATACCAATGAAATAAACACATTGCGCGATGAAAAATGCTCCATACGATTTTAACCCACTCGTTTGTTCGAATCGCAAAATTCACCTGTTCCTTTTCTTATCCTTCATCTCAAATCGTACGCGTGCATTTTCGATGGAGTAATCTCTACATCCTTACCATATACAGTATAGACGTCATTTGCCCATGGTCCCCCTTTGCCATTCTTGCAATGATTGGATCGCCCGTATTTGTAATACGTCCGATGGGCCCTGGGTCCAGTAGCGCACCATCCCTGGTGCTGCACAGCAAACACTCGGAAACCAAACCTCAAAGCCACAAGAGCGCATTTCGAGATGGCGTCAACTCGTCTTCGATAGTAGTCTCGAATTAGAACATCTTTGCCGTCTTTTCCTGGAATGGCCCGACGACTAGTGTCGCTATAGCAACCAGTATATTTAACTGTGGGAGTAACGAAATAATTATCAAATAATTTTAAACATTATGAAACAATTATGAACATAATGAAATAATTGTAAACATTATGAAATAATTATGAACTTAATGAACTAATCTATCATGCTCTCAACCACATGGTCACTTGTCACGGAAAACAAACTAGAACCGCATCTTATCTGCTGCTTATGAGACGGCTTGATATTTAAGTGGTAGATTTGCGTCGACGCAATTACGTGGTCCTGGGTTCGAGTCTCGTTTAAGCTTGGATTTCTTCTAAACTCTTCGCAACAGCTTAAGTTCGTAACTTAATTGTAAAGATATTGTGCTAAAAGAATCAATATTATGTCAACAAAATGTCCGATTTTTTAGTTGTATTTGCACAGGATACCCTAAAAAACATAGGACTCTCCACAAATTTAGTATTATGTTCTCCTTAAAGTCAAACGCATCTTCTAAGCATTTTTGTCAGAAAAAAATTAAACTCTATCTCGCTTTTGGTTCTCAATTTTCTACGGAACGGAAGATGAAGAATTAACTCTAATAAAGTACTTACTCATAGCTCCAGGAGTTACTCTTATGAATTTCGCTGAAAAAGGAAAGATAAGTATTTATTTTAACGAAAGAATGCCAGGACATACGGGAAACAAGAAAAAAAAATCCAACAAGGAAATCGCATGCTTACGTCGTGTTCCTCCCCTGCAGTACCCCCATAGTTTGTTTTTCCTGTAGTTCGGAGTAATGGCGCACCATCGTCTTCCACGGCGATTTCTTGCGCAACCATTGTAACGGCGCCCGCGATACGTGAACGGTACACAGCAGTATCCTCCCCTAGTACGACGTCCACATTTACCTGGAATGAAACCAACAAATTTAATAATTTATAATTTAGTCAACAGTCATGCAAATTAGCCATGTGTTATCCGGGGGGTGGGGGGGGGGGGGGGGGAAACATTGGAATAAAGGCAAATTGCGGAAAATCGTTTCGTCGAAATATTGAATTAGCATTGCTAAACGTACATTTTAGAATTTAGAATTAAGTACCTTTTATAATAATTTTATATCTTTTGATTGCCTCCGACATTTTGACTTTCTACTTCGTTATCTTCTAATTTTTCAGTAAAAAAAATCGAAGTAACTTATGTAAGCATTTTATTTTACTACTTAGGTGATAAACATTCAATGAACATGAAACAAATCATCTTTGTGGCTAAGATGTTCGTTATAACCTCTCGAACTTGTGTTGTTTGCCCCCTCAGAAGTGTGTAGCTAATTTGCATGATAATAGCAAATCCAACATGGCGGCTATCGTGAATAAGGTCTATTTCCAAATTACATTACAATTGTACGAGATACTTGAAGCTTTGAACAGAGTACAACATTTCTTAAAATAAGAAACCACATTTCATAAATAACTAAAATCCAACTAATTACACAAATCTACGTATAAATCATACCAGATAAAATAAACTGCAATTTTTAATTACAGTTATTAGCGGTTTTAACACATAAACGAGTCTAAGAAGCTTTGCCTGTAATCTCTGTAAAGCTCTGTAAAGTTTTGCCTGTAAGGGCTGTAAAGATGCTCTGTAAGCTATTTAGCATGAACGAAATCAACTTCTTGCGAATGTAGACAACATAATCTGATGTTGAAAGACAAATTATTTCAAAGGCGGCAAACCCGAAAAAGAAGAAGACACTCTTAAGGTGCATCAACCGCAGTTCATCCCAGAAGCTTTTTCCATCCACCATACACACCTACAACACGATAGACATCATTTGCCCAGCCTCCACCTTTGCCATTCCTGCACCTGTTGGATCGCCCATACTTTCCAAAGGTGAATTGGGCCCGCGGTCCCGATGCACACCAGCCACCATCTTGGATTCCTATGACTCGGTAACCGCGCTTGATGGCTTCGGCAGCGCATTTTGCAATAGCGTCTATCCGTCGCTTGTAATTTCCTCGCAATAGCCGACTCTTCTGGTCCAGCTGCGGAATTGCTCTGCGCGAAGTATCTCTGAAACAACCGATCCTTTGAACTGGCAAAAAAGAAAAACGTGTTTGTGAATCTGATAGTCACCCTTCAAGTAATTTGTAGCGTAGACACAAAGAAGCCTCGATAGCCAATGAAAAATCATGCAAAATTAATCGTTGTCTATTAAGGTCATGTTTGGTCCGGAAATGACGATTTCGCGGAAATTTGAAGCAAACAATAGCCTCCTACGAGTATGCGTGTAATTATTAATTAAGACGTCTGTAAAAGCTGCTGAAGCGATAGTAATTCCTCTTTACAAAAATTATCAAGCGTCGTTAAAAGGATGTTTTTCTGTGGGAACAACTTGAGCAAAAACATTTGCCTTTAAGTCTGCTTCTCGCTACCTCAGCTAACTCGAATTTGGCAACGTTTGCTTATCATCATTTAGGTCAACTGGTTCATCCATTTTGCATGATGAACAAGGATAAGCCACTTTTTTGAGAAATTGTTCTTTGTAAGTTTTTTAGCCTGCGTAGCAAGCGTTCCTGTTCGAAACAAGAGCTTCAAAACGATTTTCCCGCAAACTGGCCGCGCGAAAGTTGGGGCAAGGGTCTCAGCCTCAGTCTCTTGCACTAAGACCAGTCTTGAGACGAAAGTCTAGTCCAAGGTTTAAGACAATCAAAAATCAAATCTATAGTGGTTCTCAGACCATTAACAAACAAACAAATACATAAATAATTTAACTGACAGAAGGTACTCACGTTTTATTGTTGGTGTGATTCTTATCGGCCGAACAGCTAAATCGAAGGAAAACAAAAATTTTATTTAAATAAAATAAATAAATTAATTAAGCGAACTAGATCAAGTCAACGAACTGAAGCAAAAACGAACAAACAAGCAAACAAAAAAGCGACAACAGTAGCAATACTACTACTAATAAAAATAATTGTGACATTCGCTTGTGTTGTCTTACGCGTTCGTCCTCCAGTGTATCCAAACAGTTTATCTTTGTCGTAACTCGAAGTCAGGGAACACCAAGGCCGCTTTGCATTGATCCTGGTAGGCATGTTGTATCTTCTATTGCGGTAGACGAAGGGGAACACACAGCAATCACCCCTTGTGGTTCGTGTACGACAAGAACCTGTTAAGAAGGCACAAATGCTACATTTAGTAAAATGGGAAAAAAAAAAGAAGCACTTATACCTCGATCTACCACAAGCTCCTAACTTAAGGTCTTTCGTTTGTCCGGACGAAAATAACAGCAACAATAATGACAACAAAACTAAACTAACAAAACTAAAACAACATCTCATCTTCGCTCTTCACTGAAGCTAACTAACTACGAACAGACAATATAATTCAAATCAGCACAACAAATAACTATTTCAGTACAGACTTTAATGTGATCATCACAGTTATGCTCTGCTAATTGCGATGCCAAACTTTGCTGTGTTTCACTCCGCAGTTCACATAGGCGAGTTTCATATATTTCCACACGTAAATATATTATTGAATTACGATCAAGGAACTGCAAGTTGCTTGGGGAGAATCTAAACTGTCGTTACTTTTCAATTGCTCTTGCTTAAATTTCATTTCATTTCGTCAACATTCATTTGCGCCTAATTTGCCAGTTTCGGTGGCAGTTATTAACAAACGAATCCTAAAGTTACCTTTCTTTTTCGACCGAGAGCGAATCACGCCTTTTAAATAAATTCCATTGAAGCAAAACAAAACATCTGCTCTACTCTACCTTGTAGGAAGTACACATCGTTGGCCCACGGCCCGCCTTTGCCATTTTTACACCGCTTCGATCTACCATATCTGGCGTACGTTCGAAAAGCGTTGCGCGATGACGCACACCAACCGCCATTCTGCAAAGCGAACACCCTGTAGCCTCGTTTGTATGCCGCAGAAGCGCATTTCCTGATTGCGTCTCGTCTGCGATTGTAAGGACCTCGAAGAAGACGACTTATGCCTTCCATTGTTGGAATGGCTCGACGGTCAGTATCTCTGAAACAGCCGATGCCCCGTGCTAAAAACAATAATGTCAATACAAAAGTTTTAATGAAATTATCGTACCAGTCGATCACTACTCGGGATCACTAGTCGGAAAAATTCGAGTTCTCCAACGAGAAGTCGGAAGTTTGACCTTCCTAAAACTAACGAATAAAGATAAGTTTCTAATCAAACTGTGGTGTCGCTGGTAAATGAAGCGGAGGTAACTTTTTCCCTCAAGCAAGCTAGCAAAGGTCTAATTTCATAGAAAGACTCAAAATATAGCGTTAGCCCTTAGCCAAAGTGAAATCATCCTCGTAAAAACCCGAGCGTTCCTAAGAAGAACCGATCCTTCCAACCGATCCTTCCAACTTCCATTGCTTGCTCTGTTATTTGATCACATTCACATGTTAATTTGCGCCTAAGAAATATTAGATATTATTATTATTATTATCATCATCATCATCATCATCATTATTATTATTAAGCTACAGGGGACTTGTTAGAATCGATCACCACACTAACACTTCAAAAGACAAAACACGGCGTAAGGTGAGCACACAGATATCCAAAGGCAAGGTTGTCGCAAGCACTGGAGAAGGTTTTTGGAATTCATGGATCCTAATTCGGTTCAACCAAAGATTTAAATTTCGTGCTTGTGTAGAAACTTAAATTTCAAATATCCTCTGGGCATTGGGTAGGTTATTACCTTAACTGCTCGTTACATAAGTTAAAATTACCTAATATGGCCTTCAGAAAAGAAAAGAACTTTATTTAAGTGTCTAGTCGTTCTAGCGCTGGAGCACTAATTGGGGACACTGTCATCTGAAATTAACAATTAACACGAATCAAGTCAAATGTTGGTTTTTGAGGAGAGTGAAAATCGGAGTACCCGGAGAAAAACCTCTCAGTGCAGAGTAGAGAACCAACAAACTCAACCCACATATGACGCCGAGTCTGGGAATCCAACCCGGGCCACATTGGTGGGAGGCGAGTGCTCTCACCACAGCGCCATCCCTTCACCCCAAAATGACAAAAATATTGACAACACTCGTTAACAAAGCCTCTTTTTTTACGAAATGTCCCGGCCTTATGAGGAAGCGTGGCCAGAAAAGCCCCCGAGTAGAACGATAAGATAAGCAATGGGCCATTTCCGGGTTGCCGTTTGTCTCAGTTTCGAAGTGAGTCTTGGTGCTCAACTATTGAAAGGGAAATGAGTTTGATTTGCATAAGAATATGCAACTCATTTTCATTTGAATGGCTAGGCACCAGGACTCGCTTTGAAACTGTGACATGCAGCAACTCGGAATTGGGCTATTAAAGTTATTATAAACATAATAATTCGCCCACTCACCTTTGAGGCCAATGGTAACTTGAATCACGCGCCCTGTCAGAAAAAAAAATTCCGGCTGCAAGTTGGGAATCAGCTTTCAGAGAAATATAACAATAATCTAGAAGGTCTGTGACTTGTAATGTTCTTAAGGTGGCTCGATAGTCCAAATTTCATAAAAATATCACCTTTTTTTAAACCTCTTAATTTTGCCCTACAACTATTGTAGTTTAGTGGAAAGAAACTGTTTTTCTACTTTTTCTTGGGGAAATATATATATTCTGGCTTTTTCTGGAACCTTTCCTTTGGTTTCCATGGTAACGAAGTTTGTTTATGCCTATTTTTTTGCCCCAAAACCCCTCCCGTATTTATCCGTTTGCGTTCCAGCTTTTCAAGGGACTGGTAAATAGTTTAACTCCTTGAAGACATGAAATGAACAATTACATGAAGTGATTAGTGACCGAAAACGTGGCTGACATCTTTTCAAATTGGTTTCGATTTATTCTGTGAAAGTTGTAGTGACTCATGCCGCCAAAGTGGAAATTTAGGAGTGCTCGAAGAAAGAAAAGAAGGTTTACTGGTAATGTATACACTAGGAAAAGAAAACTAAACGAAAATGAATCAACAGTTGGATCGACAGAAGGAAGTGAAGCTTCAGACATCGACAATGAAGTTGTGACGCCAAATTAAAACAATCCACACCGGATTCTGCCCGCGCTAAGGTGAAGACGCTGCCTGCTTTGGTGAAAAAGCTGGAACAGGACTCTGGCGATTCTTCTGAAAGCTCTAGTGAGGATCAATCCAAAACTCCAGAGGGTTTTCGCTTCGTTGACATTGCCATACTCAGAGCAGTGTTCGTCTCATTTTTGTGTCCACTCTGCAGGTATGGTCACATTGTTTTCGAGGAACATCAGAACTCTAAGAAGGGTTTTGCTACTCTTCTTGTGCTGAAATGTGCATCAAGAAAGTGTAAATACTCGACGAGTTTTTATACTTCTGCAAAAATCGATGGAGGCCAAGCATTTGAGGTCAACTGAAGGATTATTCTTGCAACAAGGAACATTGGAATTGGACACCAAGGTCTTGTAAAATTCGTAGGTGCCATGAATATGCTGACACCAATGAATAAAAACTCATATCGTGACCATGTTACTGCAATTCGTAATGCTGCTGAGACTGAAGCAAAAAGATCCATGGCAAATGCTTCTAGGGAAACCAAAGAGTTTTATGAGCCAGAAGATGATGGTATTTATAATATTGGAGTATCTGGGGATGGAACTTGGAGGAGAAGAGGCTACTCGTCTGCCTATGGGGTGGTCACAGCATTGTCAACTGTAACAGGCAAGGTACTGGATGTTGAAATCATGTCTAAAGAGTGCAGAGAGTGTATGAGGTTCTACAGGAGCTTGGAATTTATCCAGGACAACATTGTATTATGGCATGTCAGAAACTGGACCATAACCGATTGCGCCATTCTCGTCGCAAAAGCTCCGAAAGGGCCAAAAGTAGGCGAAAGCAGCTGCGAAACTTGAAAAAGGGGTATATTGACTCCCTGGAGGCCAGAGAGGGACAGCAATATGAAGCTGGTGCCTTCTGAGTGTGTTTTTGACACTGAACTTGTTCTAAAATAGTATTGTTCAACTTCTTTTGCTATTTTCTTGTTTTGCGTATTTCAAGAGATTTCAAACCTTGTGGCAGCAATATCTGAAATAATATTTAAGATAGGCACATGAAATTTTCACAGCTTCTTTTGCATTAATTCCACTGTGCAATGACCTACTCTTTCAAAATTTTGACCTTTTTGGCAGAAGTTACAACATTTTATTTCGAACAACCTCAAGTGGTTTTTTTGGCTCTTATTTGCAGAAAGACTTTTCATGAAGCACTTGTACTATATGCTTGATAATAGGTCATTGCACAGCCATAGCACTTAACTAAATGCTTGCAAAGTTTCAGCTCTGCAGCACCAAATGAAACAGAGTTATCTTTGCCACAAGTACACTCATTACTTGACTTGCAAAAATGGGCATGGTTAGTTTTAAGGCTGTGTCTTCTTTGGATTGAAAGGAATGCACACAAACTCAGGGCAAAGTAAAGTTTGAGACCTAAGTAAGGTTATGACAAAAGCAGAAAGTTATAATTAAAGGTATAAGCACATGAAAAAAAGTTGTAAAAATGTCAATTTTTGGACTATCGAGCCACCTTAAGGTAGCGAGTTTGAAAAGGCGAATTAGAAAAGAGTGACAGTGAACTTTGTAACGCAGAAATCTAATTGTAGAACTAAGCTCAAGTAAATGAACGAAGCTTACGTTTTAAAGAGAAAAAAGAGAGTATAAAGCAATTATCGAACAGCTGCTTTGCCATGACTACACAACGGCAAAGCAAAAAAAAAAAAAAAAAAAAAAAAAAAGAAAAAAAAAAAACACTCGAAACTACACTTCTACGCCATCACAAGCACTTCGAGACCGTGTATTTTGGTATACACGGCGCAGTTAAAAAAAAAATACACAATGAAAGGTTTACTATAAACTGTAGTTTCGCGTTGTTATCAGGAGCTTAAGGACGGTGCCTAGTAAGTGATACTAACCTCTTGTCGGAGGAATAACTGGCCTGACAGGTCTGACAGGTTTGCGACCTACAAGGGAAAAGAAAAACAAATGTCAAAAGTAAACAACCTTTCAAACTAACTGCAGTCAGTGAGTAACGACCGTGGTTGTTCAAACTTACGATAACAGTAGCTCCATTTCCTGTCTCGATCGTAGTTGGGTGTCATGGCGCACCAAGGGCGCTTACTGTTTCTTCTTGTGCAACTATTATAACGTCGGCCTTTGTAGATGAACGGGAACGCACAGCAGTAACGTGATGTTGTTCTTCTTCGACATCTCCCTGATAATAAGTAAAGTACATGTAGAGAATGAAAGATTGACTAAATTTGGAAATGTCAATTTGCTGTTTTGCAGACTACGTCAAACAAATATACTTAAAAGCGTGTCACACGTGCAGAACCCTTATTTTTCTTCTTTATTCAACTAATTACATCATTGATTTCTAGCGTTGCCGTTGCCGTTACCGTTACCGTTACCGTCGTCGTTACTTAAATAGGGAGCTTAAGCACGCGCGTTTTTGAGACGCGGACGGCAACCGGAAGTGAATATTTCGCACGCCAGGATAGCGGTCTCCCCCAGCTTTTTAAACTTAGGGTATCTAATAGTGAAAAGATACTTAGCGATATAAATGTGGTTGTGTCAAGACAAGTTAAAAGGGAAAACAGCTCACTTCCGGTTGCCGTCCGCGTCTCAAAAACGAGCGTGCTTAAGCTCCCTAGTATCTCGCCGGAGCGGGAAATATCACTCAACATTATTAGCATAGGCGGGAAATACTGAAAACCAACAAAATTGTAATAGGCTGCAAACTTGGGCAGTTGAGTCAAAATTACATGCTCTAGACTGTTACAAACCTCTGACGCTGTAGACATCATTCGCCCAAGGGCCTCCCTTGCCGTTTTGGCATAAGTGTGAGGGACCGTATTTTGCATAGGTCAGGTGCGCTTTGGGACCCGTTGCGCACCATCCTTGATGCTGTACAGAGAAGACTTTGTAGCCCATCTTTCCAGCCACCAATGCGCATTTATCAATGGCGTCCTTTCTGCGTCGGTAGAAGTCCTGGATGAGAATGTCCCGACCGTCCATCTGTGGGATGGCGCGGTGACCCGTGTCCTTGAAGCAGCCGATGGGCCGGACTGAAAATGAATATAAAACGGAAAGCTTACCTCTTCGTACTTCAAAGCCAAAAGAGGATCAAATGTCTTTGCAATTGTCTTACGTTCACGTTAAAAATACCACAACATCCATTGATGCACAGACAAAAAAATCGCTTTTAGAAAATGAAGCATTTTTATACTCAAAGCAAAAACGACAAATGGCGAAGTGCATGCGACCTCATTAATAAATCGCTCGCTAAGTTCTATGAATGATAAAAAAGACTCGAGAAAATCGAGAAACAAACGAATTTTTCCCAAATTGACATAAATGCTATTTTTTGCTTTTGTTCAATTTAGTTCTACGTGCCTTAATTATGTCAATTTCACGCACGCATTTCTTTAGTATAGTGATGATGCACGAGCTGCACCTGCAAGATATAAAATTCTCATGTGCTGCTTAAAAGGACGCAAATTAGCACAAGTTTTGAATGTGTCGTTGAGGTATTTGGTAGATATCACCTCGCTTAGGAAAAAAATTCGGCGTAATTTTTTGTGCGATCTGTTACGCAACGCCATTGCGAAACTGGTCACAACGAAAGTTTCCAGGCTATTCTCAGAAATAGTAGAAATTAAACAGGAGTCTAAATTTCGCACTAATAAAAGGCTTTTCATAACGAATTTTTCGAATCCTACGTAGCGTGTCATCTGTTTCACAACATGCGATGCAACGGTTTGAGGTAGCAACAAATTAAATGTTTCTTGAATGTGATGTGATCATCGAAAGCGAGACAAGTTGCGCTGGTCCAAGACATTACCAAGTGTAATGACGCCCAAAATAAGCATAAAAAATTTAAAAAGTAGTTACAGGTACTTACTGAAAAGTCCGTGGGAAACTCTTATGGGCGAAGCTAACGAAACAATAACAAAAACCAGTCATTGTTAAATCATTTCCCTTTTCATGCTGAAAATTAAATTAGGTATTCTAGCTCTGAGGCCGGTCGCTCGATTGGAAGCATGGTTAGCGCTAACCATTGGTTAAGAGGTATCAAAACCCATACGTTTCTGTGGAAACACTGGTTAGCACCAACCATGCTGCGCGCAACTAGGGCCTGGTTGTTATGAAAATGGCATTAGTAAAAGTTCATTATTGTATTGTTTGTGTTAAAAAAGTTCATTTTGACTTACAAGGACTGCATTTCTCTTCACACTGTATTCGAGTCTTGAAATTATTGCTATTTCCTCTGCAACCTCCATATGTAAACAACTGGCATTTTCCAGTGACTTTGTTAAAGTACCATCTGCGGAAAGCAGCTCGGCAGGGACCGGTGACTCTTGGAAGTTTACACAAAGCAGGCACGGTCACTAGAACAAACCGAAGAAAATAAAAGAATGGGATTATTTAAGAAGTTACGAGTTGTCACAATGATCTCACTTGGTGTAGAATCTTGGTTCTTGAACTTCGGGCAACACCCTTCCAACTCACCACGTTAAATATCATGGGCGCTTTTCCTTATCTTTTTGACGTATCCATGGAAATTTACCACGGGAAATTTACCTTAGGGAATGTGGGTCACACGCACTAAATGCAGTTTCCGGTGGTGAAAGGGTCATTTACTGCGGTAAAAGTGCTCCGTGTAATAATCTCACCTCGTTTCCCTCGGCAATATCCCCACGCTTGGCCTCGCTTGTAGCCTGGGACGATTGGACACCAAAACCTTGTGCTTCCGCGGCGGGTACACGAGTTGTATCTGCGCCCGCGATAAACAAACGGAAAGACACAGCAGTTTCCTCCCCATGTACGCTGACCACATCGGCCTAATGGAAAGGATCACAACCAAGTCAGGCATACAAAGTTTACGTGATCATTGCATTTGTGAGAATTACGCATTAAGCAGTTGCGAAAGAAAAGCCTTGAAATTTCAGGTCTGAACAGGATTTTGAACCCTGACCTCTGCGATGTTGGTTCGTTGTGCTATCAGTTGAGCTCTCAGGTCAACTGGTGCCTGGTCATCATGTGGACATGAATTCGAAGACACCGGTGAGTTCCCGAAGCGGCTTCCGCCTCCTTCTTTCTTAGGCTCCCCACCCTATCAAGTCACATTCCGTGCAGGCTAACATATATTAGGGCTGTTTATACGACAGAAAATAAGCCGCGGCTTACATAAGACGCGAACACCCCGTATAAATGGTACAAAATCTACGTTCACGGCTTTCTCAAGCCGCAGCTTATCCTGACCTGGGAGTTTATACTCGTATAAATAGTTCCTTTCGCGTATTATGTACGCTGCGGCCAGAGTAAGCTGCGG
>OX421451.1:14191911-14211911 GCA_949126865.1 Montipora capitata | reverse complement strand
ATACCAATTACTTCGGTGGTTATTTTTATAGTTCGTCCTGCGAAAATAAAAGCAAAAATATGTTAATGAACTGAGGACAGGGGTAAAACATTTTGACATTTTGTTATATCCCTGTTCATCGATGCTTTACTTCATGTACCGCGTCAAATTTCAATATGTAATGAACTTAGAGGTTTAAAAATAAAAGTTACTATAATAATAATAATAATAATAATAATAATAATAATAACAATAACAACAACAACAACAACAACAACGACAACAACGACAACAACAACAATAATAATAATAATAATAATAATAATAATAATAATAATCGTCGTTGTCGTCATTTTTTCCTTGTGAATTTAAAGTACACATGTGGCCTCATTGAACACCAACCTGTTGGTTTTATTATTGGCTTTATAGGCTTGATTGGTCGACGCCCTGCAAAGCAAATTAAAACCAAATACACCAATTGGTAAAGGTGAAGAATTATTTATGTGTTAGACGAAAAAAATCAACTCAATACTTTAAAGTACTAAACAAAACCTAAAATCAAAAAGCGACTTATTCAAGAACCTTTCTGGTTACATTCCGAAAGGGAACATGTTGATAAATTATTCCATTGCTTACACGTGTTGTTGAATAATCTAAATGAAACATTTATTGGGTAGTCGAAAAAAGAAATTCAGCTTCAGCCAATACTTAAAAGTACAAAACAAAACCTAAACTCTAGTATGCTAAAAGTGGCTAGTCCAATAAACTTCCTGATTTTATTCGAAAAGGGACGATGTTGAAACAGTATTCCACACAGCTGACATGCAATGCTCGTGGGATGTGCATCGGACAGCATGTAGCACTTATCTACTGCCACTCGTCTTGCACAGCACGCCCCTAAATGCTGATTTTACAAACATGCACCAGCAGTTCTTTTTGCATTTTTTTGTACTCATTTAGACAAGGGAGCCAGTCTACTTTAACTTCCAATTGCCTTACTCAGTCAACACAAAAACAAAGTTATTTTTTTTAAGGCTGAATCTACGCTTACCTCCACAGTAATCCCATTTTCTGTCTCGATCGTAGTTTGATGTCAAGGCACACCATGCTCGCTTGCTGTTTTTTCGTGTGCAACGGTTGTACCTTCGTCTCTTGTACACGAATGGGAACGCGCAGCAGTATCGGGATCTCGTGCGCTTTCGACAAGACCCTATTGAAAGATAAAGGACGAAAGTGCTTTACGTGCTATGGCAGTGTGTTACGTGTTGATACACACGAGAGCGTGTTATGTGTTACGACAGCCCTTTACATGTTCCGACAGCCTGCTACGTTTGACTACAACCCGTTTCGTGTTACAACAGCGCGTTACATGTGACAACAGCGTGCAACGTGTTACGACAGCAAGTTTTTCTTTCCCTGAATGCTGCAGGAAAGCGCGCGTTCGATTAGCCCTATTCTGGACCACGAATTAACAGAATACCCTCCAAAGATTCTCGCTTCACGAAGAATTGCAACTAAACCAAAGGGGAAAAAAATCTTACCATAAACCCTGTAGACGTCATTGGCCCAAGGGCCTCCTTTGCCATTCCTACATTTATTGGATGGCCCGTACTTCCGGTAAGTCACATGGGCCCTGGGTCCAGTAGCACACCATCCCTGGTGCTGCACCCCAAAGACTTTGAAGCCCTTCATCGATGCGTAGAATGCGCATTTGTTGAGGGCGTCCGACCGTCTGCGATAATATCCGGTGAGCAAGGGACCGCGACCGTCTACCCCTGGGATTGCACGGCGAGCGGTGTCTTTGAAGCAGCCGATTCTTTTAACTGTATTAGAAAAGAAAGTGAATTTGTTCAGATTTAACCTTTTCCTACTTTGTCCACAGGGGCCCGTTTCTGGAACGTCCCGAAACTTTTCGGGTGACATAAATCCCTTGATAGCTACAATAAGAACACGTTTCAAGCTTCGAAACTTGGCAGTTATTTTGCCTTTCCTTATATCTGAAACACCAAAAGAGCAGCTTTTAACGGCAAGCGGATCATAGTTTCAAGAATTGCTTTTCGGGCTCGGTACTTGAAGTTACCGGTCTTTCGAGAAACGGCCCCCAGAGGCTATTCACATATGTCAACGACTTCAGTTTTTCAATCGAAAAAGAAAGATAGTATTTGCATTGATGCGGCGGCCATGGCCTTGTTTTGGTACGTCAATAGAGTTGCGTTTTAGTAGTTTTTTCATTTGGGGTTTCCTTTCTGTAATACTTGATGTTATGGACTTAAGAACAAAGTTGCAAGAACTGACTTGACCCACGCTTTCACATAAAGCAGATTCATTTGAAAATACACTCCTTTATCCGTTTTTGCAAAATTTTGACATTCAATGTTTAAAACGCCAATGAGATCAGAATCAAAAGTAGAAGAAGCATCGTTTGAGAACTTGAATCTGAATTCTGACCAAGCAAATTTACAACGGAAACTTCATAAGAAAAAATTTGCCGAGATAAAAAAGATCATTTTGGAAAACGAGTTAAGTTACAATTCACATAAAAAGGATCAACGCCCCGCGTATGAGTCTTGGATGCTAACGCGCAATTGACGTCTGTGGGAAAAAAAAAAGAAATGAGGTACACCTAAAGCTACTTGATTGTAAAAAATATTTATTATATACGTACCGAGATTTACGCTCCAAAAAGGATCGAGATAAAAATAGTCCCTTTGCGCTAGAGAAGCCAGCTGATTGGTCATACGATTTTTGTCACTAGTGAAAAACGACGTATCGACGCTCTGATTGGCTATATCGTTATTTTCACTAGTGAAAATTGTCGTATCAGCCTTTTGATTGGCTAATATGATGTTGAACTTTGGTGCGGGTGGCCTGTGCACAGACAGCGGCAGTAAAATTTGTAAACATAGCGGCCGACTGGTGTATGGTTTTCAAAGTTTTCGATACTTTATTGCTTAGTTTTCTCCACAAAAATACTTCAGAAGACCTTAAAAAGTTTTAAAAGTGCTCAAGCGAGGTATGCAAGGTAAAGATTTCTTTTATTTCAAAAATATATTGCTATTTGTTTAGGACTTTTGTTCACGATCGGTGGTTTGATAGCCTCTCGATTAACACTTACCTCGTTAACTTCATGATCTCTGTACTTATATAATAAACAAATTACTTCATGATTGGCTCGTTTGTACGATTTTTATTACTCACTCGTTGTGAAGGATCGTTAAACTCACTCGTTCGCTTCGATCACTCGTTCGTTTACGCGATCCTTCACAACTCGTGAATAAAAATCGTACGCACCCACCAACCATGAAGTAATCTATATATATTCACTTACTAACAACTCCTGGGGTAATTCTGATTGGTGGAGCTGTAAAAAAAGGAAAACATCAAATGATTATTTGAAAGCAATCAAAGTTGAAGTGTGTGATCCTCGCAGTTTTTTTAACACTACTTATGTTCCTCGTTACTACATACGTAGCATTAAAAAGAAATGAGAGGATCAGACACTTAAAACTTCGTGTCAACCCGCAGTTCAAATACATGACTTTCATGTATCAACATCGTATATATAGATCTGAAAGTAACCAGACTAAGGACGGGACAAAACTATTATTAAATAGATATTCTGCATTGTGCAAGGAGAGCTTTACGCGGAGCACCTCGAGGACAGAAGAAATTTGAGACTCTTTTTTCGGTTGCGAAATTTCTGAAACGTTACTTTTATGCTTACCGCTAGTCATGGCACTAAAAACAATGAAGGATCACTCGGATGTAGTCGTCTCCACTTGTCACCATGATGGCAGGAAGTCGAATTTTTCGTTGCCCACACTAAACTAAACTTTTCTGCCCAATCGGCACGTGCTCTCGAACCGCAACGCTTACATTTATACTTCGACAGAAAATGAAAGAAAGAAGGCGGATACAAACAGGGATGCAAATTTTGGACAGCACGTAAAGTGTGATTATGGATCGCCATGGGAAACATAGTTTTGCGTCAGCTTTTCTCTGAACAAGACCTTCAATAAACAACTTACGTCGTTTTCCTCCCCTGCACCACCCCCAGAGTCTCTTTCGTTTGTAGTCAGGGGTAGTGTAACACCAGGTTCTCCCATTGCGGTGTTGCGCGCAGCCTCGATACCTGCGCCTGCGATACGTAAAGGGAACACAGCATTCTCCGCCAGTAGTGCGCAAACGGCAGGTCCCTGGAAAAGACAGTGTGACGTAATTAATAAGGCAAAAAAGAGAAATAAATAATGCAGACTTGTTTCTGAAGGTTGAGTGACCTGGAAGCGAATTAATCAGAAATTTATATTCTGATGGCACGATAGAGAGGTTCGGGTTCTGTCATGT
This sequence comes from Montipora capitata, assembly GCA_949126865.1. Taxonomy (NCBI): domain Eukaryota; kingdom Metazoa; phylum Cnidaria; class Anthozoa; order Scleractinia; family Acroporidae; genus Montipora; species Montipora capitata. The sequence continues at coordinate 14,207,588 of OX421451.1, read as the reverse complement.
GATCCCGGAGTCCATTTTAGCTTTTCGCGGGCGACTTTTGCCATTTTACGTCAGTCAGTCTTGCTGGTGACTTGCTGGGACGGCCTGGGGGTACCATTAACTCGAGGTTTCGATCCACTGCTTTGGATGGGGAATACGTTTCCACCTTTCTTGGTCACAAATAAGGAATGATTTTCAGTGGTTTTTCGTATCTGGCGTGGTACATCATTCAAGTTTTTCCTACAGTTTTATTGTAACTTGTAATGTAATGTAATGTAATGTAATGTATTACTACTATTCCACTGCGTGTATTCATCTGTTGGCTGACTGCATACTCCTTAACAAACTATTTCACTTTGAATGCTCGTGTTATTGGAGTCTGAATAAGTTATACTTCCCAAGTCATTTAGCGTTCTTATTCCAAATTGCTGCATCAATTACTTTGTGGAAAATCGGTAATAAATCGAACAGTGACACGTACAAAATGAAAAACTTAAAACCCATTTTCTTATCGGACTAGTCGGTTTTTAACAATCTACTTGAGCTTATTTTGTCTAACGGTCTCTTATGATTGTAAAGTCGCGACTCCTAAGTCGCGAGTAAACTATTTTTCCTTTTGTTGTGACGTTGGTGTTAAAAAGCACCATAGAATCTTGATATCGTTTTGGAATTTAAATTTTATCGTACATTAAAAAAAAAAAAACACTCAAAATTTATAATCATTATTGCACAAAGATTAAGTGTATAGTTGCTTGATAAGAACTGCCCTGTCCATATTCAGTGCGGATTTCTTAGCAGATTGTTTAAAACGTGAAGGGCTTATTTGAAATTTGTATTACGATATACTTAACCTGAAATCAAGTACACATCATTGGCCCATGATCCTCCTTTTCCGCCGCGACATCGGTTTGATCGTCCATATCTAACAAAGCGAATGGAGGGTAGTTTATATAGGGACTGTGGTGCCACCGCAAAAAAGTAAATAAGTATGTAAGTAAGAAAGTACGGAAAACAGTAAGAAAGAAAGAAAGAAGAGAGAAAGAAAGAAAGAAACGAAAGAAAGAAACGAAAGAAAGAAAGAAACGAAAGAAAGAAAGAAACGAAAGAAAAAAAGAAACGAAAGAAAGAAAGAAACGAAAGAAAGAAAGAAACGAAAGAAACGAAAGAAACGAAAGGAAGAAAGAACATAGGTAAGTAATTAAGTGAAAAAGTAAGTTCAAGTAGAAAGTACTTAAGTTAGTAGTTGCTAGTTAGGGTTAACTGAGTGAAAAAGTAAGTAAGTGAGTAAGTAAGTAAGTAAGGAAGAAAGAAAGAAAATAAGTAACTAAGTGAAAAAGTAGGTAAGTTAGGAAGTACGTAAGTTAGTAAGTAAGAAAGTACGTTGGTAAGTAAGTAAGTAAGTAAGTAAGTAAGTAAGTAAGTAAGTAAGTAAGTAAGTAAGTAAGTAAGTAAGTAAGTAAGTAAGTAAGTAAGTAAGTAAGAAAGTCAGTAAACAAAGTAATCAAGTGACTAAGTAATTCAGTAGTGAGTGAGAAAGTAAGAAAGTAGCTTAAAGTGGAGAACAAATAAGTAGAAAGGTTAGTAAGTGAGAAAGTAGGTACGAAACTAAGTAAGAAATTAAGAAAGTAAAGTAAGCAAGTTAGCAAGCAAGTTAGTAAGTAAAAATGACCGTCTGTAAGTAAGCAAGTATGGAGGCATGGGAGGAACTGAACGAAAACCAAAAAGCTACTCTTTCGAGCGTTAGCCCTTCGTCAAAACGAAGCTTTTTCGCATACCTTGAAAATGTTCGCTGAGCCCGCGGTCCTGATGCACACCAGCCGCCATCTTGGACACCAATCATTCTGTAACCGCGCTGTACGGCCGCTAAAATGCAGTTTTGGATGGCGAATTTTCGACGCTTGTAATTTCCTCGGATAAGTCGGCTTTTACCGTCCAACTGAGGTATGGCTCGGCGGGAGGTGTCCTTGAAACAACCAATTTTCTGGGCTAAGGGAGAAAAAAAACACTACAAAGTTGAAAATGGTGTAGATTACTTGATACGTCGGAAGTTGAGCAGTGTGTACGCAATCACATGTGTGTAGCGGAACCGTAAACTGGTTATTCGCGTGACCATCGAGCCAATGATGAATAGAGTGTGTTTGATCGAGTTGCAGCCTCTACTTCCAAGAAAACACACAATTACACAGCTTTCCGGTGTTTTCATAATTAGAATCAAATTGAATATATTCAGTTGATTGGAGATACTTTGAACAAATGGACACAAATTCACTCAACCCGACGAAAGCACTTCACGAGGAATATTTTGGTCCACGATGCACTTGGAGCAAGCGTGTGGTATGACAGGATACTGTGATCACTACGACTACCGATTTGCAGAATGAAGGTCCATCGTAACCTTGAAATCAAATGGTGTGGAAGACGATACTCGTGGAAAAAAAGAAAACGCGGGAAAGCTCGAAAGACCACAAAATAAAAAGCTTTCTCCTATGTTGAACGCAGAAAATGCGACGACCCGATGAGTTGTGACAGCACCGAGTTTCAAAGGCTTTCTTCTAACGTAAACGTCACACGAACGATCCTGTTCGCGTTCATTTAGCGTTGTTACCGTATTTTACATAGGCCCTGTTTTACCATGCAAGGGTGTAAAAAGAGTCACAATTTGAAATCACTGAGTTGAATGCCCAGAACTGAAACCAGTACAACGGGTTCGAAGTCCAGTTTATGACTGGATTTTTTAACCGAGAAATGCAGCCTTCAACAGGACTATGATGATCTTACAGCGAGCACATCTTCAATAAGAACCACAATTTAAATTTACGAATTTCATTCGATCTCCAACAAATCAGCGTTCCACTTCTTAAAGAAATCTGAAGTCACCTGTCAAGCGAGGTGTCACCTTGATAACTCGCACTGCAAACAAGAAAACAGGAAAACAAATAGACAGGTAAGTACATAAATATTCCATTCTCAATGTGACGTAAACTCCCATCAAGATTATCAATGCTAACCTTTTCGTTTTCCACAGTAGCCGTACATTTTGTCTCTGTCGTAGTTCGCAGTGATTGCGCACCAAGGTCGCCGGGATCCAACTCTTGTGCAGCTATTGTATCGCCTGCCTCGGTAAACGAACGGGAAAACACAACAGTTTCCACGCGAGGTTCGAGTGCTGCAAGATCCTAGAATCACCCAATGGATTAGTTATGTCAATGTGCTATTTTACAGTGGTTATTCCAAGGGGAAAGACTACAAGCAAAGAGCAAGCACAGTAAGACGTAAAGTAACTAGTCTTCAGTTTTGTGTCGTAAAGAAGGAAAAAGTAGGAAGACTATAGAATACGAGTTGATAACGGTGAACGCTCGAAATCTCAGCTTAGTAATCCTTTTTGCAGCGGTAATTTGAAAATTACCACCGCAAAAGGATTACTAAGCTGACATTTTGAGCGTTAGCCCTCCGCCAAAGCGAGTGAGGAAATTTGACCTTTATCAACTCGTTTGATACCAAATGTTCGTGTTTCACCTCCCCACTGACAAGGCACCTTAGTTTCTTCAGAAACTAAAGATTTTACTATATTACTATTCTTTTTCGACCATAACCGAAAGATCTTACCAGACTCAAACGTTAGAATTCCACTGTACAAAATAACAAAGAGCATCACTTGAAAAAGTAGCTTTCCCCTTATACAAGCTCAAAAAACTGAGCTTTGCTTTTAACGATGGTTGTTAATGGAATTTTTATAACAAGTACTTGCGGTTTTTTTCCTCCTTTTTTTTTATTGGCTCAAATCTGTCACGCGACATTTCCAATCACGCGCCAATCACAAGCAAAGCCAAAGCCAGTTTGTTTTCCCGCCAAAAGCACCGGCCACAGGCGTTTGGTTCAAATCTCTGATTGGTTGTCTCCACTGCCTGCGCTTGCTCTGATTGGCTCGAAAAATCACTTTGCACCACACGAGTCTCTAAAAATTCGCTCGTGTACAAACCTCTGAGGACGTAAACACTGTTCGCCCAGGGTCCTCCTTTACCCTTCCTGCACTTGTTCGTTTTCCCGTATTTTCCAAATGTGATGTGCGCTCTCCTGGCCGATGCGCACCAGCCACCATCTTGGACCGCAAACACGCGGTAACGCCTCTTCGCCGAAGCCAAAGCACATTTCCTGACTGCGTCCCAGCGCCTCTTGTAATTTCCTTTGAGAAGACGGCTTCTGCCATCCAAAGGTGCGATGGCTCGTCTGGCAGTGTCCTTGAAACAACCGAAGGTGTAAGCTACAACAAGAGAAAAAAATATGGCTTTTCAGTTTGACTTCTTTCCCAGGATCAATGAAAAAGATGATAAGTATGTAAGCAAACAAGCAAGTGAGTCAAGTAAGAAACTAAGTAATTATTCGAATAACTGAGTTAAAGGGTTAATAACTAATTAAGTAGGTAGCTGTAAATAACCCATTTAGCTATAGAAGTTACCATGAAAGGACCTTTCCGAGACATTTAAGGAGCCAAATAGATTCCAAATAACGCGAGTAATTAGCATGCGATTGGGTTCTGGGTGTAGTTAAGATAAATACCGCGAAAGATATTTCAAAAAAATTCCCCAAAATATCACGAGCCGCGAAGAGGGGGAGGGGAGGGGTGGGGGTATTTGGGGAATTTTTGAAATATCACGAGCAGGCCTCGGTTGTTCAAAAGGTGGATAACGCCATCCACCCTTCGAACAACTGGGGCCTGGTATTTATCTGTAATACCGCCCGCAGAACCCTTCTATTATGCTTTACTACTGCTTATACTACAAGGACTACATTACAATGGAAACTGTACGTATTTCAAATTCGGTTGAAATACTACTGGTTTCAGCTAATGACAGTTCAGAAATTTCTCAGCCAGGAGAATAAGAAAACGTAGCAAGATTTAAAGTGATATTCGCTATAAATACTGCGAGTGATATTTCAAGATAGTTAAAAAATAATTTCAAGAGCCGTTAGTATTATTTGCTTTGAAAATTACATGAGAATTATCTGTATGAAAGTAATTAAAAGTAATTAAAAGTAAACCTGAAATAACACCGCCTTAAGTCCACAGATTGTAGACATTCCTTTATTAGAACCGTCGAGCGAGGAACGAAGTAAATGATTGCAAGTATATCGGAAGAAATTTGAAACTTGAACAGAATTCTTACCGATCAGTCCTCTTGTTATTTTTAAAATACGGGCTGCAATAAAAAAAAAATAACATGTTTTAACTTTTTTTCCAGCTTAATCTACAACAATAGATAGTCAATAGTTTTAATTCTAGTTGTATTAATTGGCAAAGAAACTATGAAATTCATACATTTGAACTGCGGAGCAAAGCACAAAGTTTGACGTGATCATCGCAGTTATGAGCGCTACTTATGTGCTAGCGAAAGTTCACGCCCGAGTTTTTCAAGCCCTGACTCCTTTCGCTTTTCCTCAAGTAGCATTCATAACTGAGATGATCATGTCAAACTTTGTTTATTTTGGTTATTATTAAGTTTAATAAGCACAAGCGAGAATGCAGAGATTTTGACATTTTCAGCGCTAGCTGTGAAGCGGAACAATTGTGACACAATCCTAGTTAAATGGCTTTGCTCCCTCTAGTAGCCTCAAGCTCAGCGGTTGAGCATCGGAACTAGTAATCGGAACGTCGTATTTTGACTCCAACGTTCGGAGCATTCGGACTTTTTCCGACTTTCCCGAGTCTCCGAACAAGTAATAGGAAAGGTCGACTCCTAGTTCGGTCCATTCGGATTTTTTTCCGACTTTCGCCTAGTCCCCGTTTAATCAATTGCAGAGCACCCGAACCAGTAAACGGAGGTCATTGGTTCGAATGGCATTCTCTTTGCCAAAACCGTTTTGCTGTGACAGCATCGAAAAGCACATCTCAAGCCACAGTTCTTCACAAACAGACGGAATGGAGACTTTTGCATTCTAACTCCACCCACACCCCCCTCAAGAAAGGCCAATAATTCCCTTTACCCACCCCACCCAATACATTATATCTAGGAAGATATAATACAGCTATGATTTTGACGTCAAATTTCTAAGCCTACAGTCTCGTCTTGGAAATATGACGTAATGCTAGCAAAAAGATATGATGTCATAATCAATAGCAAAAACAAACAAACAAACAAACAACAGCAACATTTACATCTGACCTCTTGGAGGGCGGACGAAAGGATTCAATGGTTTTGAAGGTTTGCGACCTATAAGGAAGACAAAGCCCGTGTTAATACGCTCTTAGCTTTCTTTAACACAGAAACAGCGCCGGATTCCTTTTCAAACACTTACGTCGAGCACAGTAACCCCATTTCCTGTCTCGATCGTAGTTAGGTGTCGTGGCGCACCAAGGCCGTTTGCTGTTTCTTCTTGTGCAACTGTTGTAGCGTTTTCCTTTGTAGATGAACGGGAAAGCACAGCAGTAACGCGATGTGGTGCGTCTTCGGCATTTTCCTGTTGTAAAAAGAATAGAAAAAGTTACTCAAGGGAAAAATAATGCAAGACTCATAAGCCATGCGTTATGTCAAGGGCACACAGCACAGTTCTTGTTTATGACCCTTGACACCCAATAACTTTATTATAAGTTGTACTATTGAAAAAAAAAAAGAAGTCGATCTGGAAATCAGAGAAAATCGTTGTCACCAGCTCAGTCCTTGGTGAACGCATCGTCTGCTTCCATTTTCCTCTGATTCAAGTTTCTGTAGCTTTAAAGGTAAAACGGAGCAACGACAAGAGAGCTTTTTGGCTTCCATTGACGCCAGCTCTCAAACAGAGCTGAGGGAACTACCTAATGAATAGACTGAGGCTAAAGCGGCCCCCACTTTGCCTGAGATAGCGCGCAAACACAATTGGGAAGGTAAACACGTCTAGTCATGGGATCCTGAATAAACGAAGTTTAACCCCGCTGTTGAGATCACGGTCTGCTAGCTGTAAAAGCAATCCTTCTCAAAGGCAGGCAAATAACGCGACGGAAAACGTCCTTCAGAGACTCAAGGTAACGTGCAAGGAAACGTAGTGAATAACAACACTGATCGTCGCTTTCTTTCAAAAGATTGACGTTGAAGTACGTTTAACCAAAAGGCTAAAACCCAGAAGCGTCGATCGCTCTTATTTGCCTTCGGCCAATCAGATTGTGGCATTATCCAGATTTGGAGTTCAGGTCCCGACAAATTATAACCAATCAGATTGGGCCTGATGCCCACATCACTTCTGATTGGTCCCCAACCAAGTAAGCCGCCCGAGGGATTGCCCGTGCTAACAGCAAAATCATGGCAGTCTTCATAATCTTCATTCAACCCGAGGAGTGGCCGTTTTAAAAACAGATGACCCCGTAAACTGATGGGCTGCAATCAATTGCAGACTTTCAGTTCCTTATCATGGACGTCTAGTTTCATCTCAGTCAAATATTCTCCTCACCATAAACCCTGTAGACGTCATTGGCCCACGGGCCTCCTTTGCCATTCCTACATTTATTGGATCGTCCGTACTTCCGGTATGTCAGATGGGCCCTGGGTCCAGTAGCGCACCATCCCTGGTGCTGTACAGCGAAGACTCGGAAACCAAACCTCTTGGCAACGAGGCCGCATCTCAAGATGGCATCTGCTCGTTTCCTGTAATAGCCTGTCACTAAAGGATTGCGACCGTCCATCTGAGGCACGGCTCGGCGGGCAGTGTCTTTGTAACATCCCAGGGACTTGACTAAAAGAAGAAAATAAAAACTCCATGAAATGGTTTTGCCATTGTCATTATTATCATCGTCATCAATATCATTAACATCATCATCATCATCATCGTCAAAAAGTCAAGAGCTCACAATTACAATCATCCATATGCTATAGTTGTAACCACCAGCACAGTAGCTTACGAGATTAATTTTCAGCTTTTCTTTTGGTCGCAAGATAAAACCCTTTGATGGGAGAGATGTTTCTTCCTTTCCTAAGGGGTTATAGAATTCCCGAAGGGCTCTTTGCGGGGAGGGGGCGAGTTGCCGTCCAAACAATAGCACTTTATGCTCGCACTGGTCAAAAACTCAAAGACTGGTCATGGGTTCCCACCAGCAATAGTTTCTTGATCAATGAATCAAAGCTTAACTTGAAGTAAACTGAATTAGAGCCGCCTCCTTCACTCGCTAAATCACTCTCCAGATGATTTAACTAGCGGAGAAGGTGGCTGAAATTCAGGCTCAAGTTGACAGAGGAAATGATAAAATATCATTATAATCGAAATCAAGTGAATAATAAGATCAAGCATCATCGTTATCGTCATATTCGTCAACGTAACCATCATTATCAAGACCACTAATAATGCATTAAATCACTAACCCTAACTACAGTACTTACTTTGAACGAACGGTGCAAGTTGCATAGGGCGAGCTAAGAAAGATGACAGGAAAAGTCAACACATGTAATCTTGTCGGGGTAAAGATCTTTTAAGATTGACAAAATGAAATTCAGGAAGGGGGACTGGACTACGGAAAGAGGGACAAAATACGGGAAAGGTAATCTATAGGGAGAATAGAAACAAAAAAAACTAATTACGTGATAAAATATAAACTTAGATCAATGAAAAAATGAAATTCTGCTTCCTGGGATGGAGTGGTTGTTGCCATGAAAACAATCCATCCACGATTAATCATAATTTGTCACCTGAACAATTCTGTTTACTAAACCGAGATCCAAAATATCCAAACAAAGGCCATCCAATGGGAATTTTTTCGCGGCAATTAGTTTCACTTTGCAAAAAGCGGTTTTCAAATTACAGTCGAAAAACCAATACCAAAGTAATTCTGTGACCAATCAAACAGGAGCAAACAGCGCGATGAACCAATCAGAATTCCTAGCATGCTGCAATTACCTGAAACTTACTCAAGTCACTGCTTACGAGCCAGAAGGCCCATCAGGCCGGCGCTTATCTCCGGTTTCAGTAGCATTAAGCGACTAGGAGTATTTGTACTCCCCCCTGGATGGGATGCTAGTCCATCGAAGGGTTACCCCCAGCATTACGCCGGTACCCAATTATACACCTGTGTGGAGAGAGGCACCGTGAGAGTAAAGTGTCTTGCCCAAGAACACAACGCAATGTCCCCGGCCAGGCCCCGAACCCGGACCACTCGATCCGGAGTCGAGCGCACTAACCATGAGGCCACCGCGCCTCCCAAACTTACTCAAAGCGCGGGAAAAATCTGGCGTACAATGGGCGATTGGTTTTGATTTTGCCTCTCATTGCCTGAGAAACTGGCGCAAGATTTTTAAGGCAATCACTAAGCGTACCAATTGCAATCGTTTAATAACTTTCGACAGTCATTTGAAAATCGCTCTATCAGTAAAAACTCATTCTTGAAATAAAGATTTCGCGCTTCTCTCACTTCGAAAAAGCACTTGAAGCGAGAAAACGCTTAAAAAGAAACAAAAAATAGTGGAAATTCTTACGCCTCTGTCCTCCCCTGCAAAAGCCCCACCGCTTTCTGTCAGGACTGGTGTAGCACCACGACTGTCCGCGACTGTTTGTCGCGCACTTGTTGTAAAAACGTCTGCGATACTTGAAAGGGAACACACAGCAAAATCCTTTGGTAGTTTTCACAATGCATCTTCCTGAAAGATCCATAAACGAAACGTATAAACAAAGAAAACAAAACAAGTTTGCGGAACGGAAACCTTACTGCTTTAGGCAAGCTGTAAGCCAGTAAAAAAAGAACAACAACGAAACAGTGGGCCCCATAAGAACTGACTAAGAGAAAGGTTAAGGCTCTGGAAATCTTTGCCTGCATGTAAGACATCATGAAGAGAACGTGAAAAACGATTTAAGTACCCGATATCCTGTAGACGTCGTTAGCCCAGGGTCCCCCTTTGCCATTCCTACATCTCCTCGACCTTCCATACTTTGCGAAGGTATACCGAGCCCGCGGTCCCGATGCACACCAGCCGCCATCTTGAACACCGAACATTCTGTATCCGCGTTTCAGTGTAGCATAAGCGCATTTTTCAATTGCAAATCTCCGCCGCTTGTAGTTTCCTCTCAAGAGGAGACTTTTGCCATCCAGTTGTGGAATTGCTCTGCGGGCCGTGTCCTTGAAGCAACCAATTCTTTGTACTGCGATGGAATAATTTGGGTAAAAATTGAAAACTTTGCAAAAGAGGCTAGGTTACACGTTTCAGGCAAACGACAACCAGCTCGTGTCAAGATAAAATGTGCCTTTTGCCAAAAATTATGAATTTGTTTTGGATTTCAATTAATGTTTTGCTTGGTAGCTCCGAAGCTGTTTCCGTTACTCCATTTGGCACACATCACCTTTGACTAGCAGATGTCCTCTCTTGACTCAAGCCAGAGATCATGGCTACTGATAAGAATTGGAAAATGAATTCGAAAACAAACTAACGTTTATTGTGTTTACCTGGTCAGCTGCACGGTACAACGTTAGAAAGCAACACTCCTCAAGATGAAATAAGCAGTGAACAGTAAACACAAAAATACAATTAAAACTTACATCCAATGCGAGGCGTCATTTTATTCTTGCGCACTGTTAAAAACACAAAGAATAGAAGATAAATTACTCGCGCCACAGTAATCAAACATTCAGTGCACGATGCACGATGATGATGATTCTGCCCCTAATTCTCCAAACGGCAACATTGTTGTCTTCCTTAAGGCCTGGCCAAGCGCTCGCAACATTTCAACGCAACATCTTGCAACATTGTTGGGCACAACATGTTGCATGCGTTTGACCATCCTGTTGTGATATGTTACAACTTGTTGGATGATGTTGGATCAAATTTTAAAACGGTCAAATTTTTCGTGCAACATTTTGGATGTTGCATGATGTTGTACTCGTTTGGCCGCGTTTACGCAACAATGTTGCACTAGGGCATGCGCGCTAGGGCCACTTCTTGCGCGCCAGGGGCCTGGGGCACATGAACATTGACATGTTGCGTTGAAAATGATGGAAATTTTGCGAGCGTTTGGCCAGGCCTTTAAGGTTCTGTTTTTTTCTGGAGTTGCTTTTTTTATGACAGTCTCAACAAAATGTCCCAATAAAATAAAATTTTGGTTTTTGATGAGGAGACGAGATGCTTCCGTGAAGCATACACTGGGTTGCCTGTGGTACGTGCTACAGAAAATCAGAAGGCACTGAATTGTGTGGTATTGAAATACAGCATTCCAGTCTCTGAAGAATAACAAATAAAAGAGAAGCGAGAAACATTGGCTTCTGGGCTGACATGTTGATAATTTTCAAGTTCCCTCACAACTTCTTTGCACCACAAGTGTGCCCTCTGAGCATCTGACAGCCTTGTAATACTAAACTTCACTGAAGTCAAGCCCTGTTGAGCGGGGTTAGTGTTAGGATGGGAGACCAAAACAATAAACCCCTCGTAAAAAGCAGAAGCATCTGACCGAAAATACTATTAACGCTAACAAATGCGAACTCAGCAAGGTACAGATTTTGTTAGCTTGCTTTATGCAAAACAAATATTGATGAAAAAGCAAATAACTATTGATACACAGTTTCAGGGGGGCCAGTAGAAAGAGCAGAAGGAAGTTTCCGGGACGATCGATCGAGAATGAAATATTTACGACATGAAAACAACATTAATCTTGAACCGTGAATATAGAATATAAAAAGTTACGATCAGCGACAAACATTTTGGGAGATTTTTGCTACGTTCAAGTAAATTGCAAAAGTGACATGGCCGGAATTCAGCGGGCGCCGTGATTAAGTTACCGCGGCATGTTTACTCGCCAAACATTGAAGCATCTGTGTTAAATGATGGCAAGATACCGGATTTTTGTAAGTTTCTTTTTCTGTCAAGTGTTATAAAGTTTGACAATGAAATGAGCGAAGTCAAAACAAAGATCCCAATCGTCCAACTCTTGTTTATGCAAAGTCGAAATTTACTCTCCAAGACGCGTACGACGTTATTTATCACCTGGTAATTCCATCATTTTGGAAATAGCAGCTACTTTATTATTCATCTGCGTCACAAGTTTTCACTGATTTTGGGGCTCATTTTGTTGAAACTCAAGCACGCTTCCAACAGGCCTGTGAACCCTTCCTGCTTACAAAGCAATACTAAAAAACTTCTCCCATATCACATTTCAACCTTAAGCTCGAAAATTCAATACACAACATGATATTATAATTCACAAAGGCAGAAAATACCACAGAATCCTTTTCGTCTCGACGGGCGATAGATTGTTGTCGAAGTCCAGTACTCGTCGCTTTTGAGATTCCTGACTAGTTTATCCAACTGACTTTCCATTATTGAACTCCATACGGGTATATTTTGTTTAAGGATCCACTAAAACGCCATTCGCGTTACATGACTTTCGACGCCATTGCAGGCTAAGTTAATGATTCTACTGTGTCCACCAGAGAAATCTACGCAGTTCCACTACCCTCTCGATCCTAAGAAAATACTCGCAGAAGGCTCTATGCACAAAGACACCACTTACCAGGGGAGTGACAGGCAAGACTTTTACCGACACGGAAAAAAAAAAAAAATTATTAAAAAAAAGAAAAAAAAGAAAAAAAAGAAAAAAAAGAAAACAAACAAACAAAACGCAGACCTCGACTGGGTTTGCCCATAGGCAACCCAGTAAAAACCGGAGTACCTCAGAAAAACCCTCTCGGGGTGGAAAAAAGAATAAGAATCTTATTCTAAAACCTCATATAGCGTCGAGTGCGCCAACAAGGTGGCTCAAACCAGTTTCAACACTTGAAAGAAACGTTCTTATTAGAAGGATTGACACTTCAACACTGTGACTTAAAAGCAATGTTGTGGTACCATATCAAACATCAATTATTGCTGAAAAAGATTCGGTCATTTTTGTGACGTAAAAGGCTACCGTGGCAACAGGAAAGCCCTGCAAACACACCCTATATTTTGGTTTTAGCTGCTCATATCTCAAAAACGAACTCGGTGACCCCCATTTTTCATTTTTGAAATTTAATCACCATGCCAGAATAAAACTGTCCGCAAAGTTTAAAAAAAGTCTGTGGAGCGGATTCAGAGCCACCTTAAATAATTGAAAATTTAAGGTAGCTCTTAATCCGCTCCACAATTTTTTTTAAACTTTGCAGAGAGTTTCATCTTGGCCTGCTGATCACTTTTGTGCAATAAAAAATTGGGATCACCGAGTTCGTTTTTCAGATATGGGTAACTAAAACCAAAATATAGGGTGTTTTTGCAAGGCTTTCTTGTTGCCATGATAACTTGTTACGCCACAAAAATGACTGCATCTTGTTCAGCAATAATTGGTGTTTCACACGGTGCTATAACATTGCTGTTACGTGATAAAGTGTTGTAGTGTCAATCTTTCTAATAATAAGATTCAAGAAAAGTGTTGAAACTGGTTTGAGCCATCTTGAGCAGCAACGACGGCAATGACAACGTCGCAAATGAGGAAAAATAGTCGTGCACATGCGGCACGCTCTTTGGTGCAATTATTTGACGAATCTGGAAGATGTGACGACGAATCTGGAAGACGTGACGACGTGAAACTTTCATATTTGAGGTTCTGACGATAACGCGAGTAAATCTTTCATTCTCTTCCTTTATATGAAAGCAATTCCCGCGTATTAAGCGAAAGAACACTTTCCCAACATGGAAAAATTGCAAAACACTTGACCCAACGCAAAGTTCCATTTTGAAGAGACGTTTTCCTTGCCACAGTCATCCCAACTTCGAGTTACTAAATTCCCTACGTGCAACGCAAGCGAAAACAGCCATAACACTAGAGTTTAATTGAATTTTATTAAGATGTCCAATACAAACCATAGCAAACTAACATTGACGTACCTGTTCCACGGCAGTAACCAAAGATCTTGTCTGTGTCATAATTTGGGGTGTTTGCGCACCACATGCGTCTAGAGTTAGCCCTGGTACATCTGTTGTACCTCTTGCCGCGATAAATAAACGGAAATACGCAGCAATTGCCACTTGTAGAACGTGTTTTACACGAACCTGTGAACGCAAATACGGCAGAAAATAGTTGCAATCAAAACACTTCTACGACTCCTGACAAAGCAAGTTTCGGAGATTTAGATGTCGGAGAAATTCTTGCTCTTTTTCTATGAGCAGCAACAAAAGAAAGTGCTCTAAACCTGCACGTGTAATGAGTCTAGACAAGAATCTTGCACGCCCTGTACGATTTCCACGCACTGCACGTGCGTTCCACGCAAGCAAACAACAACGGGATAAAAAAAAAAAAAAGGCTTGGCGTCACGCAAAACGAGGCAACACGACCAGCACACAAAAACGCTTGAGCTTATGAAATTCTCTATCTTTTATTTCACAAAGACGGCAAAAAGTCTTAGTGCAAGTTATTTCAAATTCGTCATCCGTCTAGTGCCCTAAAGTCACAAACATCTGCTTCAGACGAAGAATAGAACAAAAGTAAAATTTAACAAAAACAAACTAGATTCAATCTGGTTCGATTTGAAGTACAATTTAGTTGAACAATTTTTTTGCGTCAATAAATGCACCTATTTTGCAATCGCCATTTTTTAAAGCAGTATTCGATGCAACGAAAATTCTATCGCAAGCATAAACGGCTCTTTTTGCTGCCTTCTACGGTTCATTTTGGTTACATTTACTTCATGAATTACTTACCTCTAAGCACATAAACATCATTGGCCCAGGGTCCACCTTTTCCATTTCGACACTTGCTTGACTTGCCGTATCGGCGAAATGTCGCATAGCCTCTCTTCGAGGAAGCGCACCATCCGCCATTTTGCAATGCGAATAAAGAATAGCCTTTGGCATTTGACGCTACGGCGCATTTCTGAATAGCGTGCGGTCTTTTCCTGTAAGAGTCTCTTAACAAGCGACTTTTACCCTCTAAGGGTGGAATGGCTCGTCGGCCAGTATCTCGGAAACAACCGATCCTGTATGCTGCAAAAACAACCATGAATAACATAATGAGAGGGTACCTTGGTAACCATGTCAGGTTTATTTCCAGATGTCCATCAAAATCATCTGAGAAAATTCTGGAAATTTGAACTCATGCTTTGTATAAAGATAATCCTTGAGGAAGTACATTTTGAAAATACGTTTATAGGCATTCCAAGGATCGTTAATTAATTTTGACAGCTAACCTATGGAATGCCGTTTGTATCAAAAACACTTCTTGTCATGTATAAAACTTATTGCTCTTTAAATAAAACATCTTAGCTTTTACATAAAACTTGCTACAAAATATAAAACTTGTCACGCCGTATATAAAACATGTTTGAAAATATAAAACTTGTCACGCCATATATAAAACTTGTTGCCATAAAACTTGTCACGCCATGTATAAAACTTGTTGCAATAAAACTTGTTACGCCATATACAAAATATAACTTGTCACGCGATATGCCTATTGGAACCTAGTACCGGGCCGAAGGGCGAAAACGAAGCGATGAACTTCAGTTTCCAGGATTATAAACTCTATGCGTGAAACGCTTCGACAAATAACTCAGAAATGCTGTAGCGCACAGACCTGAGAATTGGTGAGGTGAGTTATGAATTTGTCTCCTACAACATTTCAAGTTTTTGGCTTCTTTCATTGAACGGTTTCGATTTTTTTTTGTTGCGTGACAGTGAAAAGGATACCCGACAACTTCATGAAATGACGATTTCGCGTAAGGCTGCCCACGGTGATTGCCTCCCTTTGCTCTAATAATAGAGACAGTGACTCATTTATGTTCTTTTGAATAC
>OX421451.1:14176911-14186911 GCA_949126865.1 Montipora capitata | reverse complement strand
TTCCAGTTGGTTAAAATTATAAAATTATAATCTTTATGCGGCTTTACTTACTTATAGCTCTGGGAGTTACTGCTATAAACTTCGCTGTGGAGAGGTAACAAATTAAAGGATCGTTAGCACTCAACTCCATGAATGCAAGCATACCATACCAAAGGAGTCGCCAATTGACCAATTTCATCGTAGTACCTACATATCCTTTCTAGCTTTTGCATTTGAACTTCCTGTCGTCAATAGCTTATCGAACGCAATGTTTTCGTCTTAAAAACTAACGAGAACATCGATGGTTTGGTATCATCATGCCATTGGCAAGGTAAATAGAAAATAAACGTCATGCGAGATTAAATGGTTGACTGAGTAAAATGACATTAAAAAAGTTTATATTCATTTGTCAATTAAGTGAAGATCGTGCTACGATATTTCCCATATCAACTTAGTAAACCGTTACTCTTGCAGTTTCTTCCCCATTTACCATGAAAATGGCGTCATGATAACATCGAAACGTCGGTTTGTCTAGTTACTTTTTGCTTTTTCTCCAAGTGTACTATTTGATAGATGTGCGAGACCTTATGAAAGCTCATTTACTCTGCAAAGAAAATTCAGACGAATGCTTCCCGCGACAACATCCGTCAATGGACAAAAGAAATCAAACTTACGTCGTGTTCCTCCCCTGCAATACCCCCATAATTTATTTTTTCTGTAGTTCGGAGTAACTGCGCACCAAAGCCTTCCGCGGATATTTCTTGCGCAGCCCTTGTACCTGCGCCTACGATACGTGAACGGGAAACAGCAATAGCCCTTGGTTGTACGGAGCCGACAAGTTCCTGGGGAAAAGAGGTGTCATTTAAGAAGTGAAGGAAGTACAAGACAAAGGAACGCATACCAAATTGAGATAGTTGTAGCACGGAAACTCGCGATCACACGCATAGAGACAAATCTGTTTTGCAACAGAAAGGAAGAAAAACACCCAGTTGGCTTTGTTTCGTTTTGAACACTTAATCAGTCCTAACTCCACAAGAGTTGTGCAGTTTTATTATCCACTGAAAGTGTTATGTTTGGAAAGCGGCAATCGTTCGAGTGGAAAAATGCTTTTAAGCCAGGTGGAGTCACGCTAACGCCAGCTCCGTGGTGTGGCCATCACTCACCTGATATTCTATAGACGTCGTTAGCCCAAGGTCCTCCTTTGCCATTTCTACATTTGTTCGATTTTCCGTACTTTGCATAGGTTAACTGCGCCCTCGGACCCGATGCACACCAGCCACCATGTTGGATTCCCATGACACGGTAACCACGCTTTAGAGCTTCGGATGCGCACCTTGCAATCGCGTTTGGTCGTCGTTGATAATTCCCTCGCAACAGGAAGCTTGTCCCGTCCATTTGCGGGATGGCTCGACGAGAAGTGTCCCGGAAACAGCCCAGCCTTTGTACTGGAAAATCACACAACGGCGGTCATTGGTTAAATTCTGGTTCTTAAATTGGTTCTATTTACATAACAAGAAAAGTAAACTGGACACCATATCGTACTGTGCCCCTGGTTGGTTGATCCTTGATAGGAAGGAGCAATGTGTCACCGCAAGTCTCCTCAGTAATCCACACGATTTCACGGATATGCAGCTTGATTGTAAGACACTCTAAGAATAAATTTGAAAACTAGGCCGTGCATACGGAGCCCGCGCCCGCAGTGCGCGCGCCAGTCAAAACTGTGCTATCCTGTGAATCCTTTGCCTTTTCACCGGAAACGCTGAACGACGTCATTGTCGATCTACCCGGCCGAAAGGACGCCCCAAAGTTTTTTTTTCGCGAAGTTAACGCAAATAAATACATTATCAATAAAGTTTTGACGTCTTCTTACACTTTATTCGAAATACTGGACTGAATTCGTCTTAGATTAGTTAGAAAAAGCTCAAACATCAACCAAAGCACAACAGCTGACGTTCGAATCGCCGCTCGCTGGCAAACCAGTTTTGGCGCCAAAGTTTGATGACAAAAAAATTGCCACAAAATCTTTTAAAGGGTTTTCTGCCCCTTTAATTTCGGATAGCACAGTTTTTTCCACTCGCTGAATTCTGATTGGTCAATTTAAATTTCAGTAGCTCTTGCCGTATGCAAGGCCAAGGTAACGTATAACTCCTTACATGATATTGTTGGAGATATTTTGATGGGGCGACCTGTTCAGAAACAGAAAACAGACAATCAAATAAATAAATAAATAAACCAATCAATAAATAAACATCGCTATCATTAAACTAATTCCCTGATCAAACGGACTGCAAGATCTTTACTAGAATAAGATATGTAGTCCGAGAAGAAAAATGCTCAATATCTTAAAAGTCACTTCAAATTTTACGGCGATTCGGAATAGCCGAAACGACAAAATTCCATTTTCGGTCGCGAAAGCTTGAGTTATTTCGATGGTGCTTTTAAAATATTTTTATTTCATCACAGTCGACTTCATTTTTGTCCCACATGCATTGTGAGCGTGACAAAGCAACGTCATGTAGAGGATGACGTCACGGAAAACGTCATTGCTACTTAACTTTGTCATTTCATTTCATTTCATGTATTTGCTCCTCCAAACCCAAACTGGTGCATAATTATGAAGGTATAACGTGAAAAGGTAATATGGTAAAACTTCGAAGTTACAAAGGAAATACGAACGATACAAAATTTCAACACTTAAATTAATTTACATTGTACATAGGAAGAAGAGAAGAGGGGCACATCTAGATCGACTAATGTTGTGCACTTAAACTTACGTACAACAAAAGACTTGAGATTTTTAAGAAAAAAAATGTAGGAGAAAATGATGAAATACCTCAGTAAGTTATAAAAGAGATGATGTTTCATTAGTATTGAGCAAGGTACCAGCGTAAAATTGCTTTTCTGAACATTTTTTTAGATGATGAATTGCAGAATATGATTCCAAAAGAAACTTCCAATAATGATGGGCTTCACTTTGTCTATGATTATACGAGCCTCCACATAACAATTAAACAGAGAAAAATCTGATGACATTATTTGTTCAGATCTGCTTTATGCACAACATACCTCCCCCTGGGCAATAGCTCCATTTTCTGTCGCTGTCGTAGTTCGGTGTCAGGCCACACCAGGCGCGTTTGCTGTTTCGTCTCGTGCACTTGAAATATCGTCGGCGTTTGTACACAAACGGGAACACGCAGCAATGTCCCGAAGATGCTCGAACTCGGCACGATCCTGAGGACGGATAAAAATGAAACAATGAAAATTGAAAATCATCAGTTATCTTGGTATAAGAAGTTCAAGTTATCGGGTTGATTTTAGAGTTTGCTGATCACATGCTTCGTGTTGTTATTACGGTACCATGGCTATAGGAACGGTATGTAAAACACAGGTCATGGGATACTCTAAACTGTTACCAGGGCAACGAAAACCCTTCCAAAAAAAGGAGTCTCTGTCACTGTTTCTTTAGCGCAAACAACAACAACAACAACTTCATCAACAACTAAAAGAATATGGAAACATTCGCACGAGGTTCATTGTTAAAGTTTACCACAGGAAACTCACCTCGCAAGACGTAAACGTCATTGGCCCAAGGACCTCCTTTGCCATTTTTACACTTGCTGTATTTTCCATATCGAGCATAGGTTCGATGACCATTTCGCGAAGCGGCACACCATCCCCCATGCTGCACTGCAAACAGCTTATAGCCTCGTTTGTAGGCAGCTTGGCTGCATTTCTCAATGGCGTATTTTCGGCTGCGATAGCTTCCCGTTAAGAGAGAGCTTCGCCCTTCCAGCGTCGAGATGGCTCGTTTGCTGGTATCTTTGAAGCAACCGATTCCGATGGCTGGTCAAGAAAGAACAAAATAGAATTTAGATCTACAAATTTTGTAACGTCATTTTGCAATAATAGATCCTCGTTGCTACATAGGCTTTTTCACTTGACGTCATGGCGGCCATATTGGCCAAAAAACAAACAAACAAACAAAGGCATCATGTTGGTGGACAAGATATTCTTCTGTTTTCTTGCAAACGTCTCTGGTTGGTTCACCAAATCAATTCGACCGCTAATCACGTGATTAAAAACATCCACAAAGGACTACCTGTGATATTTACATGAAGGAATGTGCCTAGACCGAAATCTTGGAAATACAGCTTTTATCGCTACTTCGAGAAAAAAGGGAATAATTGTTGCAAAAGATTAAAAAATATATATATTATTACCTTTTAATCCAAGACTAATTCGCACCACTCGTCCTACAAAAGAGTAAGTAGGAATAAAGCAAAAACGAAGTTTAAAAAAAGAAAAAAAAACAATTACAATTGAGAAAATATATACTTTGATTTGACATATCGCCTCAAAAGTCTTTCTTCCAGTGATTCAGGGAAGACTAAATACGTTGGTCCAGAGAAAGCTCAGAGAAAGCTGAGCGAGCTCTCGATGGTGTCGCCGTGCTAAAATGGAACTAGAGCAGAAAGTTAGCGAGGGAAGAGAAGCAGTGAAGGAAACGCTTCCGTCGTCTCCCTGCCATCAATTATTTTTTTTGCTCTCGCCCCATTTTTCTGTTCAGCAAGACCATCGAAAACTTTACCCTTTCTTGCTCTGAAGCGTGCTACAGATTACCACCGGTTGTAAATACATTCATAGCATTGAGCTTACCTCGCGGCACAACGGGGCGCGGGGGTCTTACAGGTCTGCGGGCTGAAAGAAAAAAATTAACAAAGAACACATTTATTGGCGCGGACAAACACAAAGGTCACCAATATAGCACTCAGTCAAATCCCTAATCACCGATAAACGACAAAGAACTAATACACAACTTGCAGTGAATATCTAAACCAAACGCCTTCAAATTGCGCAAAACCTCTGCGGCTAGAAGTCTCGATACCTCTCATTTGGTTTAGGCCCATCAGTCTAAGGTATTATCTAAATTAACAACGCGGATATGATCCCACCAAATAACGGACAATCAGTCTGCACCTGATGACCAAAACGCTTCTGATTGGCTCCGCACCTTGTTAGATATACGTGGGGTTGCCATTATTTTAGAGAAACAGCTGTTCTAAAAATAGCTATAAAATAATTAGGATAGTATGCGCACTCTCATTGGTCAATAGCTGTGTCTAGATGAGAGCATGGAAACACGGCTGTGACATCACACGAATTTTGATTGGTTATGTAGTCAGACGCGGGTTTTGATTGGCTGGTAGGAAATATGAGCGTGTATCAAGAAAATCTGTTTCAATCAAGAAGTAAAAAAAACCAGTCGAGTTATCTTTGAGGAATATATCTTGGGGAACTTGGGAGAATTCTCGACAGTTATGCAAACCCGAGACGCAGTCGAGGGTTTGCAATAGAAAAAAAAGCAGTAGAGGACTTTTTTCCGTGTTTCCAATGTCTCATCTTAACACTCGGGGAAGTTGGGAAGTTGGGAGCATTCTCGACTGCGTCTCGGGTTTGCATAACTGTCTCGAATTCTCCCAACTCCCCCTCGTGTTTAGACGAGGCTATGGAAACACGGTACACGTCCCCTATTGCTTAATTTAAAAACACTACAACTTTTAAGTGGATCTCGCGGAGTGAAGACCTTTTTTTCGCTATATTTTCTTTGATATATTTTCAAGCATCGCAAGACAAGATGAGACCTTTTATCGTTTAGTAACACCGTTGCTGTAAATTGGTCAAATGTTATTCAGTGTAAAGGCCTGGCCAAACGCTCGCAACATTTCAACGCAACATCTTGCAACATTGTTGCACAAAATGTTTTGCACATCTGTGACCGTTTTCGAATTTGATCCAACATCATCCAACATGTTCCAACGTATCGCAACAGGGTGACCAAACGTATGCAACATGTTGTGCCCAACAATGTTGCAAGATGTTGCGCTTAAATGTTGCGAGCGTTTGGCCAGGCCTTAACATCTTTCTCGCAGCTTGCAGCTGGGGTTTAATTGCACTCTCGAAACGCGCCTAAAAGCAACAAATCAGTTGTAGATGTCTGTGTAATAATGTAAACGGGCAATAGCCCGTGCGCGCGCAACAAGGGCACTGATTGCGCACACATAAACACTGACATCTACAGTGTCAAAAGACGAGACCCAGTATTCAATTAACATGGGAAATTCTACAGAGAGAAGGGCCCAGAAAGCACTTACATGCGCAGTTGCCCCATTTCTTGTCTCGATCGTAGTTGGGTGTCATGGCGCACCAAGGCCGATTGTGGTTCTTTCGTGTGCAGCTGTTGTAGCGACGTCCTTTGTAGATGAACGGGAACGCGCAGCAGTACCGCGACGTTGTGCGTCTGCGACAAGTTCCTGCGCGTGATGAAAAACACTTGATTTAGACAACTAAGTATTCTTGAAAGCACAGCGTCATGCCGTTAGACTTAATTTCATTTACCAGATCATATGTTGAGATGGGTAAAAATATAAAAGATCTGGGGCTTTCCATCGGTATCTGCACCCATCTGTACTGAAATCAATGGAATTAACTAAGAGAGCATAGATCTCTTTCATAACAGCGATTGAATTTAATATTATTTTCTTTGAATGCTAATAAGCCTTTCTAACCTCGCTGCCATGGGCAAATTCAAAGAAATATTTAAACCGAAGTGAGGCGAGTAGGTCTAGTTAACATAAATACAAAGGAATTGACCTCTTTCATGATGGCGCCCAAATAAATTATTCTTCTGTTTTAATGCTAATAAGCCTTTCGAGCCTCGCTGCGACGAGCAAATTTCAAAAGAATATTTGTTTCAAAGTGAGGGCAGTAGGTCTAATTAACATACAAAAGAAAGTAAACGTGGTGGCCATTTAAGAAAGTGGGCTATAGCATTTGTCAGAATAGCCCTTTTGACAGTTAGTTTTTCTTATTTGCAGTACAATACAATCTAGCATGTATGCGAGGCAATTTCGGGCTATTTTGTAGTTTAACCTGAAGTTGCCTCGCATCCACGTTAGATTACATTGTAATGCAAATGAGAAAAAATAACCGTGAAAAGGGCTATAGGCTGCCATCGATCAGTCCGCAAATGGTAGGCGTCAGTTCTGCCAATCTGAGTTCCGTTTCCTGTCAAACTGACCCTGCTCTGGAGAAATGACCAGTTTGGTCACAAGCAGCTCTCTCACTTCGATAGAACAAAGGCGTTTCATTTGCAGACTGGTTGAGCCATGTGGCCAATTCCGACCAATAGTCCTAACATAACAACAGAACTAACTTGGCGGGAATTTTAAGCGTCACAAAAGGACAGTTTAACTTCAGTTTTCGACGAAATCCTGATTTAGACTCACCAAACACGGTATACACGTCATTGGCCCACGGGCCTCCCTTGCCATTCTTGCATCGATTGGATGGTCCGTACTTCCGGTATGTCAGATGGGCTCTGGGTCCAGTAGCGCACCATCCCCGGTGCTGTACAGCAAAAACACGGTAACCAAACCGCATGGCAACCAGGCCACATTTCAAAATGGCGTCTGCGCGATTTCGGTAGAAATCTTTCACCAAAGGATTGCGGCCGTCCATTTGAGGTATCGCTCGACGAGCAGTGTCTTTGAAACATCCCAATGATTTGACTGAAAGAGAGAAAAACCGCATGGCATTAAGGAAATAACAGCACAAGGTGCAGGATCTCATGAAACAAGGAACGATATCAGCAAAAATCTTGATTTGTGTCGGCTATAAAACAAGCCAAGGTCAGGATTACCGGTCGAGCTCCTTCAATGTGCGCAATAAAACCAGATTTTTATCAACATACGTATTTTACAGCAACAACAACAACAACAAAATAAGAACAGAAAGAATAAAAAAATGACAGTTTTACGAGGCGATTGTCTTCGTTGATTTTAACGCTGTTAGAAAATTGGTGTATTTGCCATTCATTTGGACAGAAAAACCCTTTGCTTCAACGGTCAACAAGACCCCCCCCCCCCCCCCAAAAAAAAAAAAAAAAAAAAGAAGAAGAAATCTCCTGGTTTCGACTGAATTAAAAAAGTGGAAAATAACAAACTTGGTGCTAAGGGAAATCAACTGCCTGTATTTTTTTAGTAAATCCAAAAGACTGGAAGCCGAACCTAAATGGTCAACATATTTTATCAACGACAACAAAAAACCGGAAAAAAGACACCATAAAGTGTTATCTGTAAACAGGAAGACTAACTTACACACTGCACCAGAAATCCTGATAGGGGCAGCTGCGGGAAAACGAAATAGGAAAATTAAAATTTACATTGCAAAAACAACAGCAAATTGAAATGACCACATTTGAGGTTTCCAAAAGCACCTAAGGACTGAATTAATAGCATTTGCTTTCTTTGAATTTCTTTTAATATGACACGAACATTTTTAGTTTGTTTCACCCAGCTCGCTTGGTATGTGTTATAAAGGGATTGAGACGTGAAAATTTCTTTACAAGAAATTACGTTTTTTCTCACAATTTCAGCCTAAAATGGGACTCTTTTGGGTGAAAACGCACGTATTTTTAACAAAACTAGATTTACAACGATTTTTAATTCTCAAACCGTTAATCACACATATGTAACAAAAAAAGACGAGCTAAAAATTTTCGCGTCGTATACAATTTAAATTCTCCGCTGTGGTTTAACTACATAGTCCTTGCTTTTGTTTTGAGTGTATTCTGGTATTTTTCTACACAAAGAAAACGCCGAACCATCTAGTATCAAACCGTTCTGTGAGGGTGTAAATGGGGTTAACCGACTAGCGACAAAGGGCTACAAAATATCACTGACTACGGACATAACGAAGAAAAAATTACCGACTAGCGACAAAATAATTAACTGGGATTTACCGACAACCGACAAAGGTCGAAACTTTTAACCGACAACCGACACAGTACTGAAATTTTAACCGACAACCGACATGTGGAACCCCCATTCAGACCCTCTTCTGTACCATCATCGTTCCCAAACTCACTGTTTTGTCCTTATTTCACAGCGATAACACTTGTTTCCGCTAAGAAAGATCGTCAACAACAATTCTCAAATTTCAAATATCAGCTGTTATAATAGTCTAACACAGAAACAAAATGAAGTCTTACGTCTGGTTCCACCCCTGCACCATCCCCACAGTTTTTTCCTGGGGTAGCCTGGAGTGATTGCGCACCATCTCCTCCCTCGACGCGTTCTTGCGCAGCCATTGTGAAATCGCCCGCGATACCTGAATGGCACACAGCAGTATCCCTTGGTAGTGCGGCGTCTGCATTTGCCTGAAAATAACAATAATGATAGTTACAAGTATGAACATGATGACGATGATGACCAGGCGAACTCAAACTTCCTATAGCCCTTTGTTTCCTCTCTGTTTAAGTTCACATCGCAACCAGGCAAAAATCAGACCTGGTTTGACGTAATCAATTTTAATAAGAAACTTTGGATGGTCAAACCAGCCTTCTTCAAGTCGGAAAAGACTTAAAAAGTAAGGTGTCACACATTACACCAGCCGTCAACGTACGGATGCGCACAACCATATCACCTGGCATGCGTACGGGGATTGCCACACAACGAGGATGGTGTGATATGTGACACCCTGCTTATTAAGCCTTCTTCAAGTGCCGAAGTTGTCGCGGTTTCCATTCAAGAAAGTTCACTTTACTCAAATTTAAACCAATTAGACCACTGAAGTTGTCGCATTGTACACAAGCAGAATAGTTGTGAACGATTGTTCGCCAAATCTTTGAATTAATTAATTCACTCATTCATTCATTCATTCATTCATTCATTCATTCATTCATTCATTCACAGTTTGAATTAAGAATTTGACTCTACGCTGGCTGTAGCTAATATACCCTTTTTCAAAATACTCCCTTATCACACAGCTGCCATTTTGGATTTGAAACGAGTCTGGACGTGCATCAAAATTGCCAAGTTGGCGAATCATCAATGTTGCGTACCTCTCTGTACTAACGACAAGCGGTAAGACAGTGGTAAAAATTTTAATTTTAATTTTCCGCGTGATAAGCAATGAAAAGGGGTTTCCCACAACACATCGTTGAGTTACGAATTCTCTGTAT
>OX421451.1:14169411-14171911 GCA_949126865.1 Montipora capitata | reverse complement strand
TTGTTGCGCACCATTTCTGCGCAGAGTTCTTCTTAGTGCAACTATAGTATCGTTTACGTTTGTAGATAAACGGGAACACGCAACAGTTGCCGTTTGTTGCTTTGGTACGACAGGAACCTGGGTAAGAGAATATACGAAAACAAAGAAGGTTTCAGTCCTTGCTCGCCAAAAAGAGCCCGCCATTAGGGAGCTTAAGCGAGGACGACGTCGACGAAAGCGAGAACGTCACCTGAAAATATAACTTCGTATTTCTGTGATCATTCCTCGATTGTTCAGAGTCGTTTGCTTTGCAAGATTTTTGCTAACTATCATGGAATTAAATTGGTACGAGCGGCTTAGAGTTGGAAAGAGGAAACGAAAAATATGTCAAGTGCTTACGTCGTCCACACAACTGCAAAACAGTTGATTTCACGTCGTGGAAAGAACGAGAACGGCTGCGAAATGTACAGAAATGAAAAACGCACGTGCAAGGCGTGCACAACTATGCAAATTTGAGACGTTCTTGCCCGTGTTGCTCAAGGAATGGCTGGCGCTAACCAGCATCAAATACCATGGAAACCTTTAGGTTTTGATACCTCTTGACCAATGGTTAGCGCTAACCAGGCTTCGAGCAACCGGCCCCTTGTCGTCATCGTCGTTGTGGTTGCTTAAACATCTTGATTGTATGTTTGTATTGTGAAGGGTTCAGCTTCCTATGACTGTGGTACCGGACCGGTGAAGAAGCTAAGCACGAAAATTTGGTCAAATTCAAATTCAGAAAGAATAGATGAATGTGGGTTGTATGTGGTTTACACAGAAAGCGGAGTAGTTAAGTGAAGTAAACCCACCTTTCAAGAAATAAACATCGTTTGCCCATGGGCCGCCTTTCCCATGCCTACACTTGTTCGATTTGCCGTATTTTGCGTACGTGCGATAGGCAGTCCTTGATGCGGCGCACCATCCCCCATGCTGCACTGCGAAAACCTTGTAACCTCGCCTCTCTGCTGACAGACCGCATTTTTCGATGGCATTAAGTCTGCTGCGATAGCTGCCTTTTAGAAGACGACTCTTTCCCTCTAAGGTGGCAATTGCTCGACGACCGGTGTCTTTGAAGCAGCCAATGCCCTTTGCTGAAACAAGCAAAAAGAAGTATTCTTAAAATTTCCTAGAACATCGATTATCAAGATTTATTTTTTTTCAATCTCGTTTTCTGATGTATTTCATTTTAAGAGCACCTAATGTCAACGAACATTTTTTACCTCGAAGTTTGGCTTACGTGTGCCACACACAAATTGTTTCAACACAGCAAAAATAGTTGTTACTTTGACCCATGACCCAGCGATAGCTTAGAAAGATGTGCGCCTATTCTTGATTTAATGTCACGAACTGCTTTGCAATTCAAAAGCGATTTCAAAACTTATATGCAAAGCATTTTGTGACGTCATATCGAGGATTGACCCATGCCCTTGTAAGCTCGGTCGCAGAGCCAAAATGGCGGCTTTCTGACGCAAATGTTCTACGGTGGATTCTACAGTGCATAAAATGCAAGCATAAGAAAAATATACCCTTCCTTTTTTGGGCTAAAACGTTTCTTTTAGGCGCACTTTGACAAAGACGATGAATAATGAAGCGTTATGCTCAATTCGTGAATGTCAAAATGGTATACTTCGAAAGTTTTATGCCAGTATGAATACGTAAAAATATTGAACAAAATAATAAACTATTTTTCATAATTACGGAGTCTCGAGGAGCCTCCTAACAACGTCAATGTGAAATATCTAATTGCAATTTACTTACCAACAAGTGCTCTAGTAATCTTGATTACTCTCCCTAAAAAGATAAAAAAAAGTTTTATGCGGTTCTTATAACAACATAATTTCACACAGCTCTTAGGCAACTTCACGGTACAGGATGGAAAAGACGCACAAGGGTGTAGGGATTCTCGGGCGGTCAGGGCCCGGAATCTTCTTCTTCTTCCAGTTTCAGCACTTGGACTCCTTCAATTTTACTACTGTCTGTTTTGCTGTTATGTGGTCTAATCGATCAGTAGTCCACTCAGAAGATTCCACCAAGCCGACCACATTGCTGAAGAAAAGGCCAGACCACAACACCGGGAACTACATGCTCTACTCTTTTTGAATAGTGTGTGGGATCTTTAACGTCCACAAAATTTAAGAACATTGAAGGGCTGTGAGACGGGACCTACGGTTTATAGTACTTATCCGGCAAGACTTGAAGTCTAACCATTGGCCGATGTCATTACAAAGGCAGCACTTTCTCCTCAATTATTTTAAGGCCCTGAGTGTTGGTCCGGCGGGAGTCGAACTCACGACCTCCCGCATGACAGCTCGATGCTCAACCAACTGAGCCACCGGTGCGGAAAGGAAATGCAATGCGGTGAGGTGCAGGATACAGGAAACGGATGCGGAAATAAATGGAGTAGTAAGAACAGTTTTGAGATGACTGTCGAAAGTAAGTACGCGATTGGGATTGCTATGCTTAGTGATTGGCTTTAAAATCT
>OX421451.1:14164411-14166911 GCA_949126865.1 Montipora capitata | reverse complement strand
GGCGCACCAAGGCCGATTGTGGTTCTTTCGTGTGCAGCTGTTGTAGCGACGTCCTTTGTAGATGAACGGGAAAATGCAGCAGTAACGAGATGTAGTTCGCTTTCTGCACGAGCCTGAAAACATAGGAACAGTTGATAGGTTTAATGACGTTGAAGGGTCAATAGCGAAATCTTTACAAATTTTGCCTCATTAGCATAATAAGTTCATGATCAATCATCTTAGAAATCCGTGCTGCTTATATTATCAGCTCCCCCTTTAATTTTTAGGAATTACAAAGGATGTATGAGCTCATTAGCGCTTTTGCCACATTGATTACGAAACCGTTAAGGCACACAATTGAGGAGTTTTGAGATGTATGTAAACGATGACGTCCTTTAAGATTCTCCAAGAGATTGTGACGCACAATTTCAACACACCATCACAGAATGAAAATTCCCTGATTTTATGGAATAGGAGATCGAAGCTGAACATCCATCCACTAAGACACAAACGCAGATTTGAGTAACCAAAAAAAGGTAATAAAATAGGAGAGAAATTTTACACTATACATGCATGTAAACAATACAATGTAAAAAGCTTATCAGTAAAGATGCAACTGATAGAGAAACATTCTACCTCATCCACACCTTCTCAAATAAATACCTGAAAGGAAGTAAACGTCATTGGCCCAAGGACCTCCTTTGCCATTCCTACATTTACCGGAACGTCCGTACTTCCGGTACGTCACATGGGCCCTTGGACCAGTCGCGCACCATCCCTGGTGCTGCACTGCAAAGGCTCGGTAACCTCGCTTCTTGGCCGCGGCGGCGCACTTCACGATGGCGTACAGTCGTCTCCGATAGAAGCCCCGTACCAGGACGTCGCGGCCATCCATTTGTGGGATGGCCCGGCTACCAGTATCCCGGAAACAGCCGATAGGTCTAGCTGTACAGCAAAAAAAAAAAAAAAAAAAAAAAAAAAAAAAAGGGAATGAAAACATTGATACATTTCTTTTCAAAAGCGATATTTACTCCTTAGTTTCTTATATTTTTGGTCCCGCTTTAGGTGTGACCACGAAGGTCCCCTATTGTACGAACTGAAGTAATTAAGCGTCGGCATAGTTTTGAGAACAACACAAATCGCACTGATGTCACGGGTTGATTTGTTGGCACTTCGTGACGCTTACTGAAATCAGCGTGCGTCCAATTGAATGCAATCCTTCTAAGATGATTTTGCTTAGTCCCCATCATTATCAAGTAACGCCTAAGCACTTCTGATTCTAAGGGGAGAACTTTGTGACGCTTATTGAAATCACCATGCACCTGAATGGATGCATTTTAGAGATATCAGCCCCGGTATGTCACTCTCGGTTTCAAGAACAGGAAGCGTAATTGCTGAGAAATAAATTAATTGTTGGTACTTACCAAGAACATTTGGTGTCACTCTGATAACCGAGGCTATGGAAATAAAAAAAGTATACCTTTGCAAACTGGCTGCAATATTTACTGATACGTCACTTAAGACAACCCACTATTGGCCAAAAACTTACCTTTCTTTCCTCCCCTGCACCACCCCCACAGTTTGCTTTTGCTGTAGTTGGGGCTGATTGAACACCAGTACTTTCCCTTTCGACTTCTTGCGCACCCGGTGTATCGGCGCCCGCGATAACGGAACGGAACACAGCAGTAGCCTTTGGTGGTGCGTCTTCGGCAGCGACCTGGAAGCATCAATGATAAAAACAAAAAATGTACCTTAGGAAATGAAAAGAATTAAGTTGGAACGTAAAAGTGAACATTCACATGAAGGCTCTTAACGACTACGTTATCCAGATTATGTCTTCTCGCTTCGTGGATTTCTAAAGTCCATAAACAATTGATGGCATTTTTTAAAGTACGAGTTCGAATCGTAAAGAAAGACATAGGACACAGTTTGACGCTACTCTGGCTTAAAATGAAGCTTGGTAACTTAAAAAGTTCCGATTCAAGACCCAACGTTTCGACACTCCTGTCTAGTGTCTTCATCAGGGGGTGATCTAAAGCTGTAACATGACTCATTTTACACACTCACTTAGGTCTTGAATTGCAACTTTTAAAGTTGCATTCATTTTAAGCCAGAGTTGCGTCAAACTAAGTCTGATTGTCCATCTGGTTGCTGTCTGAACTGTAAAATACATAGAACGTAATCATTTAAACATTTCAGCTACCTTTGTTCGCTTGGGTTACTTACCTACGAGTCTATAAACACTGTTCGCCCAGGGTCCTCCTTTGCCATTTCTACATTTGTTAGACCTTCCATACTTTGCATAGGTGAACTGAGCCCGCGGTCCTGATGCACACCAGCCTCCATCTTGGACACCGAACACCTTGAAGCCAAATTTGCCTGCATCCAGTGCGCATTTTTGTATGGCAAGTTTACGACGCTTGTAATTTCCTCTTAGAAGTCGGCCTCTCCCATCTCTCTGTGGAATTGCTCTGCGGGACTTGTCCCTGAAGCAGCCAACCTTTTGAACTGATGATAAAGG
>OX421451.1:14144411-14156911 GCA_949126865.1 Montipora capitata | reverse complement strand
AGAAGTGACGGGTAATACAAAATTGGACTTTAAATACTTATTAACTGTTAACTATTAAGTAACAATGGAGGTGACAAAAACTAATAGACACAGTGTCTCCTTTATTTTACAGTGAGTATCGGATCGCCCTTTCCCTAAAATCCCAAAATGATCCCATTCTAAACTGTAACCAGTTGATGTGACATGGTCCGCCAGAGCCGACGCATGATGACCATTAATTAATGCTTTAAAATGCTCAGTTTTTCTGTCATGCAATCGTCTTTTAGCTTTTTCGATATAAGAATCATTGCAGTCCCAACAGGCAGCTCTATATACAATCTTAGCCATTTGGCTAAATCTATCTTTGGGTGCGTTCGATTGACCGTATTCCGGAATAGGAATACATGAAATACAATTTAAAAATCCTTCGTTTTTACGGAGATTCACATTAAATTAAAATTGTCAAACATCTGCTAAAATGCTATTTTAAACATATTTTTATTATCCTTGCTGCTTCAAAACGCGCCAAACATACCGTTTTAATCATCACTCCACATATTCTTATTCCGGAATAGGGTCAATCGAACGCGCCCTTTGTAAAGAAAGAAAGATTTAATGCGACGTGAGTGCATACGAAACGTCACGTAAAAGATAATTTCAAATGATGCGTTTATATCTGATGTTTGTCACTGCTGTTTGTATGTTATTTCTGATAAAACTGAGATGGCGAAAGAAAAATAGTATTTACCACATGATTTACATGGAATTAAAACTCTTTTCAAATATGCACGCAAAGTACTTTCTGACGTCAAATCAGGAATAGACCCCACGCCCCTTCTGACTCGGTCGTGAAACAAGCGATACTCAGTTTTTCCAAAGTTTTTAAACTTATAGACGTCTGAACATTTGACAAAAAAGAAAAACAAAAAGGTGCAACGTGTTCGAAAAGGGGCAAGGGTGCATTTTGCGGAAAAAATATTTTGCACTTTGAGTACATTGTTTAGAGTAAGAAAAAAAATCAAAACTCATCCATAAGTAACAACAAAGACTTTCGTCTTAGGCTAGGGTGAAATTCAGGTGTCTCGTCTGCAACGAGTCAGTCAAAGAGTCCTCAAAGAGTCCAAAGAAACGGATTCCTTCGATTGCACGAACCAGAGGAAATTTGGATCGGTCGAGAACGAGCACACCAGACAAAACTAATTAAGGCAACTACTCACTCCGTACGCCGTTTATTGTAATTGGTGGAGCTGAAAGGAAAACAAGAGTAATAAGCATCTTCGTACGGCGACTGTAAGAAGTATCTTCCTAAATAGGTGCTATTTCACCTTTTTATAGCCAGTATATTTCACTTCTTTTTGTATACATTAATTGTTGTAATCTTTTCATACTTATTGTGTAAGCCTCAACGTTTGTCATCGGTTATTCAATGAAGAGCATTACCATCACTATACTTAACAAGGCCACGTGGATACAAGTAGTTCGATTCATAGCTAACTTATTGCTTGCACTAAACACTTATTGCATTTAATCTCACATATGACAAACAAGCAAACAGTTAATCACCCTTTCATGTAGAAACTGCACGAGTCCGTAGATTACAACTTGAAGTCTTCAAAAACATCAACTGCATCATATGCTCATGGATTTATAATAACCAAAATATAAACTATAAGAGCAACACGCCGACACCTTCACAAATATCTCAGATTTAACGAGCATTTGATTGGCTATGTGTCATTTGTTGTGACCACTGACCAGTCATGATGTTCGGTTCGCCACTTCTCTCTGCACTAAAATTTCTCTCTTCTACACATTGTTAACTGAAAACTGCATTCCCCTTAGCCAGTGGGAATGGAAAAATTGTACGTGAACATGTGAATGAAACCGAAATATTTAAATATTTAATATTACATATCAATTTCAATATTAAATATTGGCTTTACTATTAAATATTAACTTTGATATTTAATTGTATCAAAATAATAAAACAGACTAGTACCTTGTCCTCCTCGGCAGAAGCCCCATCGTTTGCCAGGTTTATAGTTAGGAACGATTGGACACCACGGTCTTCCGCGCCGCGTTCGAGCGCAGCGGTTATAACGCCGCCCACGGTAAACGAACGGGAAAACGCAACAGAAGCCGTTTGTTGCTCTGTTGCGACATTTACCTAAGGAAAACAAGAAGGTTAATGATGCTTGGATGAAAATTACAAAGGCTTTCGTTGAGATCCGAGAGTAGTTTCTTTGACTACGTTAGAATAAACTTTGGAATTCCCTACCTCGTAATTAGCCAATCCTTTAGTTACTAAAAGGCTCTTCAAAAAACAAATTCGGAAATGCTTCAGTGTTTGAAGCATTTCAGCATGAGGATGCTTACGTCGATTTCCAAGTGTTAATTGCTATGCTAAAAGCTTCTTACTACCATAACATACAGATGAATGTACTTTTCTTTCCCCTTTATTGTATTTATTTTGATTTCTATAGTCTAAATAACGGATATTGCTCCAAAACTAATGTAGATCATAGCACTGCACGCTTTGATTAGCCTGCTATATGCGTGCGGAGTGTAGTCCTTTGTAATTTGTCTTTAAAGTGTAAATTAAAATCTTGAAAACGTGTTTCCCAACATTTAATGTTGGGCTGAAAACACGATATCCCATTGAAAAGTCGTTTCCACACCTTTTCAACGACCACTAAAGACGCCCGCAAAAACTATAGAGAACGCTTCCCTTCGTTTTACATGTTTGACGCTTAAAGGTTTTCTCCCAATAGAACCCAAAAGAAAAGGGTTTTCCAATAGACCGACAAAAAAAGTGTCCTTCCATATTGTGTAGACGTCATGTAAAGTGCCTCTCTGATGCCAAGTTATTAGGCATTATAGGACACCTTGTGACACTTATGCAAAGGAGCCTGAATCTCATTATTCAGCTCGATTGGACATGTATGGAAAAGAAACCGACCCTACATTCCTTTAATGAGTGAATAGAAGCTTCAAAGAGTGGATAGTAGGGCTAGCGCAGTGTTAAGAGAACCCGCATTCCTTCAATGTGCCCCGCGGATTCGACTCCAAACTCCACGGGTCGAGTTTGTTGTTTCCTACCCTGATCCAACAGGTTTTCGTCAGGCTACTCTGGTTTTCACCTTTCATCAAACCAACAACTCATTTGATCAGACGTATTGATAAATATTTGTAGCTTTTCGAATAAGTAGAGTGATATAACTAGGAGACTAAACAAATTAATTATAAAACTATAGATATACTATCTTAACTCTTTCACCAACCTATAACTCTATAGACATCGTTAGCCCATGGCCCTCCCTTGCCATTTCTACATATCCGTGATTTTCCATACTTCGCGAAGGTATACCGAGCCCGCGGTCCTGATGCACACCAGCCGCCATCTTGAACTCCAATGATCGAGTATCCAAATCGTATGGCCGAGTAGGCGCATCTCTCGATGGCTTTCTTCCGTCTTTTGTAGTTTCCTTTCAAGAGGGTAGTTTTTCCGTCCAGTTGAGGGATGGCTCTACGTGCTGTATCTTTGTAGCAACCAATTCTTTGGACTGCAACAAGAAACGAAAACAGGATTCAGAATGGTTTGAACCCAAAGGTGACTTGATGGAATCTGATTGTCAGGGAGAGTGAAGCCCTGGGAAAGAATGTTGTTTTTAGAGACTGATGTTTTGATAACTTGACGGAAGTCTTCTTCGCATTTACTTACTTGGACGATCTGAGCTGAATAAGGTTTAGTTATATTTATAACGATAACGATAACGATAACGATAACGATAACGATAACGATAACGATAACGATAACGATAACGATAACGATATAAAGATAACGATAACGATAATGATAATGATAATAATAATAATAATAATGATATGCCGGAAACCACAGATGCAGAACACACTTGGAGCTGGCTTAGATCATCTGTCTTGAAGGTTCAAACAGAAGCCCTTATGTGTGCAGCACAGGAATAGGCTTTATGGACTAATTACGCGAAACATCACATTAATCGGACTGCTGCGTCACCGCTGTGTAGAATATAGGGTGAAAAAGTAGAGAGTGTGTGTCATTTTGTAAGTGAATGCAAAAAGTTGGCCCAGAGGTTCAAACCTCCTAGGTATCGTCACATGATCTGTATTTGGAAAACAATATCTGCAAGCGAAAAAGGTAAGGTAGAATATAGTTGTTACAACTACTTGTGGAATAGATTGTGAAATGAATTTCTCCAGCGTATTGATACTCTTCCTCCATGGCCTTTAGTTTGAAAGAAAAAATCCTCAGACATATTTATGTCAGAAGGCGTTTCTTAGCAAGTATTAATTGCTACTAGACGGAGAGGTCATTTTGGGTTTCTCGGCAGATATCACCGAATGCAAAAATGGCGGTCGATAAATAATACTTTATTTTGATGCCAATCAGCCTAACTCACCTTTGTTAACACACAAAAAATTGAAGAGAATTTTTTCTCTAAAATCGTGCTGTTGACGTTAATTAGTATAAAAATAAAGATTAATTTATAGATGAAAATATTCTAATGATATCTGTGCAGTTTAAGTTGATAAATAATACCATTACTTACGTCTAAACGGTGGTGTGAGTTTTATGTAAGGTCCTGTAAAAACAAAAAAAATATGAAAGTGTTTATGGCAGGAAGGAAAGGCTTCGTACGCATTGAAGGGTTGAAAAATAAATGCATCAAACCGCTGAAAGGACGAAAGAGCAGCTAGAATGCAAACGTTTGTGGAAATGTCTGAAAACTTTAAAAGCATAAAATTACCTCCTCCACTTGGACAGTAGCCCCACATTTTATCCGCGTCGTAATTGGGAGTGGTAGCACACCAAGGTCCCCTGGGCGATTTGATCCTGGTACAGCCATTGTATCGCCTGCCCTTATATATGAACGGGAAAACGCAGCAGAAATTGCTTTTGGTTCGAGTCGCGCATGTTCCTGGGGAATAAAAATGAACTCAACAAAATAAAGCATTAAATATGGGTACGAGATTAGAAACTGCGCGTCCTTCACTTTGTTTTTTTTTTTTTTGGACGTTGCGCGATTAAATTTGCGAGGAATCGGCGAACAGGAAATGCGAGGTGAGGGAGGCCCACTTCTCGCTCTCAATCTGGTAAATCTCGCGCCGCCACTTCTTGCCCGCGTGCACATTTTTCCTCGGCATTCACTCGATGACTAACCAGTAAGCCAATAAATGCAACACTAAAATCCTTGTAATTTAAACCGACAAACCTCTGAGAACATAAACATCGTTGGCCCAAGGGCCTCCCTTCCAGTTTCCGCATTTTCGTGTTCTTCCATATCTTCTGTACGTCAAGTGAGCGGTTTTAGCAGAAGCACACCAGCCGCCATCTTGGAGAGCGAACACCGAGTAGCCTCGCTTTGAAGTAGCCAAAGCACATTTTTGCAAGGCGTAGCGTCGTCTTTGATATTTTCCTCGCAGAAGACGGCTCCTTCCTTCCAAGGTGTGAATGGCACGTCGAGCAGTGTCTTTGAAGCATCCAATGATTTGAGCTGAAACAGAAGGGTTGGAAGGAAAGACAAATTTCAGGTAGGATGGGGTGCGGAAAGGTAGAAAATGAATTTCATTCCTACACAATGACTGCCCACTTTCTCGGGGAAGAATCGATTTTCAAGGGGCGGTTTAAATTTCAGCGCGAATTTGACGCGACTTTTCGCGGCGACATCTTCGGGGTTTCGAACTTGATCGAAATTTGCTGCAGTTTGGACGCGAGAAAAATTGCATCGAGCAGAAAACCGAATGAGTAAACGGGCCTTCAGTCAAATCGAGAGGATGGAGGCGCGGATAATGACCCCTACGCCAGCCTGATTCCCCAAGGCATCCTCGTTTTCACAGAACAATGTAACGCTAGATGGTCACGCCTTTTTTATGGTGTGATGGCCAGTACACTGCCGACACAACTGCGCTGGAATGCATCAAGACAGAAACCCAGATGTGCATGAGAATTTCAGTTAGCTAATTTCAAAATTATCAAACTCTTACTTCATAACTCACCGTATAAATTAGTAGTAATCCTAAATCTTCTACCTGTTAGTAAAAAACAAAAACAAAAAAAACAGGCAAACGAACAAAACACGCACTCGTTTCAATTATAACTCAAATTTGCAATTTAAACTCTACTTCTTTATTTTGTCCAATGCTGGACCAAAGAAGATATACTCCTCTCACTCTTAGCTTTGATCAGCCTTGCTTTTTCTCATTTTGAATTTAAGAATTGACTGCTGATCAAATCCTTTACCAGGATCCGGTGCTTCTTTTTACGTTTGGAACTTGATAACATATTTGGATTTTTACACTTTTGCATTTTTGTGTCAGGGAACCAATGTCACCGCTGATCACGTGAACGAATAATAACTTTTGATTGGAGAAGACTACCCCTCGAAGCCAGTCCGCGGCGAGACGAGCGCCTTAGTAAGACCCGTCAAAACGCTCTCATCTTAAAATTAAAAATGTATCACGTACCTCCAGTAGGCACTATGGGTCTTGGTGGGAAAATAGGGCGCTTTCCTGGAATATAACAGTTTCATTCATTGTCATTCACGATATTTCAGGTGTGCTTACTTAGGGTGCAGTCGATTGACCGTATTCCGGAATAGGAATACCTGGAATAGAAGTTAGAAATCCTTTGTTTTTACGGAGATTCACATTAAAATTGTCAAACACCTGCTAAGATGCTATTTTAAACGTATCTTTAGAATCCTTGTTGCTTCAAAACGCCAGACATACCGTTTTGAATCATCACTCCATGTATTGTTATTCCGGAATACGGTCAATCGAACGCACCCTTAATTTACACCCTTCGTCCTTCCCCATATTTTAACAGGATGACTATTTTAGTTATACAAACGGCTATCAATATGGGTCCAGTGAGGCGTAAGGTGTCTTGATGAGGCCCTGCTGGCATGTATCGAGTACACCGAGAAAACCCTCGAAGCCAGATTGAGATGGACTGAAACTCAGTCCACATACAATAATCGGAGAGGGGGGAAGCGTGGTTGATCACAACTACGTCAGCCTAACTCCCCAAGGAGTACAGCACGGGTTTAACAGTTGATCATCCACCTTGTCTAACAGGGCTTAACTTTTGTGAACAGTGAACTCAAAAGGTCCTATCTCTTTCAGTGTAAGTTAAATAATGCAAAATCGACTTCAACAACAACTGTTCTCAACAGAAAGTTAACAGGGGGAGATTTGGAGGTTGAACGAGACGAGTCTCCACCATTCTCCATCTTTTAGTTACAATAGCAGTACCTCCACAAACTCCGCGTGAAATAGTTCGCACAACAGATTGCAAGTTTCTGAAACTTGCTGTGACCACTCGACGCCGATTTCCTGCCGTTATTTGCAGCAGTTGCTTTCGGTTGTAATTTCGACCAATTCCTACGGCATAACACTGGATCCTCTTTCGCTGAAGGAATCGGCCTGGACCGACTACACTGTCATAGGAGCGACCGTCAGTCATCACTATACAAACCTTAGAAGACAGAAAGAAGACAAAATCTTGGTGAAAAAAATAAAAATGAAAAAGGTCAAGTGTAACCAAGTCTGACTTCTGGTTCACTCCACTTCCGGTTCAAAGGTCAGTAACTGATGTCATTTCCGGGTCATAAAGACCCCATCTGATTCCCAGGTTACCGTCAATTTGATTTCCTTTCCCTTTTCCTCAAATTAGTCCATGCCGTCGCGTTCAAGATAAAACTTTCTAATTGAAGTGCTAGCTTTAGAACGTGGCAACAGATGCTAATGTCCATCAAAACAAAAAACATTAATTAAAATGGAATAGATATTCGTCAGGTCATTCCTTAATTTCTGGGTCTCGATATTGTTCTCATCTGCGAATACAAACAAATGAAATAGATAGGCATTTATCCATGTTC
Source organism: Montipora capitata (assembly GCA_949126865.1). Lineage (NCBI taxonomy): Eukaryota > Metazoa > Cnidaria > Anthozoa > Scleractinia > Acroporidae > Montipora > Montipora capitata. The sequence goes on along the minus strand of OX421451.1, from coordinate 14,149,013 downwards.
TTGTTTATTCCTGGACCTTGTTGCTCAAAGATGGGATAGCATTGATTCATAAATGTCCGCGATACAACTGCGTAATGAGGTTTAAGTCGCCTTGTATGGGCGTCACAAGGTGCCATAAGGTGCGAGGGAGACACCTCGTAACAATTACATTCTGTGTCCCCTTGAGTCTAAGAACTTTATTTAGTACTGTCTGGTTAGGAGTCTGATTTTACTTTGTGTCGAGAATGTCATTATGTCGGTGTTACAGTATTGTGCAAACCTCTCAGCGCTATCCATTAGATAAATAATTTTCCAGTGGATAAGTGCTATCAAAATTAATTGAGCTCTCCGGTTGATGGTTCTATCCACCCATTGAAAATCTGGGACGCGCATACTTATGCCTTAGAAGAAAGAATCGAAGGCGCTTTTTTGACGAAAGGCTGGCGAAATCTCTGGTTCTTTTCTAATCGACCTTTACACGGCTGCGCATAGTTCGAACATGGACAAAGGTCTGCTGACCGAGAAAAATGGCGGTCTCTAGAAACGAGAACGAAGATTACATAAAAGGTCTTAGTACCACCCACCTTGCGAACTCCACGGCGCGCTTGTCTGAGCACTCGGGAATACGTATACCTCATGGCCCAGCCGGTCTTGGTACCACCCCTGGGGTACCGTATGCGGTTGATCGCGTTTAGGATCTGCGCCTTTCTTCGATATCGCGTAAAGCCGAAGATAAGCCGAGGCTTGGACGAGAATACCACGGCGGCAAATCGACTTTGTCCACTGCGCATATTAAACTGGCTCACGACCGCTCGGACGAAGTTGAGACATCTTCGGAAATTTCCTTTGCCGGAAGACTCGATGCTTCCTGAGCCATCGATGATGAAGGCCAAGTCGACCCGCGCTCGACAGACTGCGGAACAATAACGTATTAAACAATTAGTTCGTTCTATGCAAGGTAATCCAAGACAGTCTTCACTAAGGCAAAAACTGCATCGAATGACTACAACGGGTGGCTGAGGCATGCGACCATTCTGTAATACTCGGCATAATCACATAAGGAAGACGGAATAGTCGCCAAATACCTCTGAAACGAGTAGTATCAAATTTCAGCGAAGGTTAAAACAAAAGCGCGGGTGTGTCGCGTGTCTTCCGGGTCTCGCACGCGCGCGCGTGTATTTCTCGCCGAAATTATAGACTTCTCGCAATGTCAACTTGCGATAGCGCAAAGTTATAATTTCAAGAGTTTTCTCTAACGTTGCTGCAAGTTTTTTTTTTTCAGTTTAAGTTTCACTCTTCGAAACAAAATTAGACTGAAGATTTGTTGACTTCGCTAAAAAACACGCAACACGGACTATACATCAAAATTCAGAAATGTCTTACCTTTTCCCGGCGGTGGAGGCGGCCTTGGTGGGCGTATAGGTGGCCTTCCTGAAAGAACGATTGAAAAAATAGCAAATTGAGATCAAATTTAGCGTAGAGGTAGGAAGCTTTGATACTGGTTCCCCCTCATGGGATAAGCGCAACAAATCAAGGGTTTTTTTACATGGACAACGCAATTATGCGCAAAGGTAACAATGACTAACGCTACAAATAGTTTACAGTTGTGAAATGATCATAGAACAATTGTATTCTTCAAAATCTCCGAGTGTTCTACAGTTGTCGAAAGCACGACCTACCAACTTTTAGTTCGGATGCTCTACCACTGAGTAAACGAAGATTCGGGGAAAGTCGGAAAGAAATCGAGTGCTCCGAAATAGCAGTCAAATCTACGACCTTCCGATTACTAGTTCGGGCGCTTTACCACTGAGTGAAAGGAGATTCGGGGAAAATCGAAAAACATCCGAGTGCTCGGAACTAGCAGTCGAACCTACGACCTTCCGATGACTAGTTCAGGTGCTCTACCAATGAGCGAAAGGAGATTTGGAGGAAGTCGGAAAAACCCGAGTGCTCCGAAGAGTGGAGGCTACGACCTTCCGATTAATAGCGGAGCTCCGTCCGCGCGCGCCTTCGTCGCGCGCGCGGAGAACCATAGTTAAGAAAATATGGTAACCCATCGATGCGAGAAATAGGCTCGATTTCCGCCGCTCACTCGAGTTAGGGTATCCTCCCCGAGAAGAGACGGCTGGACGCGTGAGCGATAGATTGTGTCTGTGACGTAAATTCAAAATGTAATTTATGCGAAGTCAATAGTTGCGGGGAAATAGCATTAGACATCCCAAAAACACTGAATTTAAGAAAACAGAAATTACATTACAATGCTTAAAACGTCTGTGCGAAGTTTCCAGATGATACGTGAGTTTGAATTCAACCGGCGAATCATCAAAAAAATCTTCGGCGGCTTCAGCTCTGGGTCGACCTCATCGGCCCCCTCGTTTTGCCACCAATAAACTCAGCAGTACTTTCAATTGATCTTGAGGAACTTTACTTGCTCTTACATTAGCGAAGTATGAGGAGAAAATTGCAATAGAAATGGATTTGAAAGCCGTATTTTGACCTTGGCGCCAACTGGAAAATCAGTGAAGTTTGCGAACTCAGGCCGTAGAAAACGACACCGTTCACCAGCTTCTCGAACACTTTTCGTTGTCGCAATCTTGGATGTTTGCTACCTTAAAAGCACTGTAAACCTCGAACAGGCCGGGTCAAAGAATACCTTCGCAGCCAAAACATATAATTTATGCCAGACGGATTTGTGCAGGCGAGTTTCTGATTGGCGGAGATTAACAATTGCTCACCTCACGCGTCCAGCCGAGATTTCGGGAGTGAGCGCTGGCTCATTTCCCGAAACAGCGGCTGGTAATCGAGCCTATGCGAGAAATTTTGGTTTTATAGCCATGACGTCATCGACCGTCCGTACGTCCACCCCTACATGTATGCTAATGTGACCAGTATCATGCTAGTTTACAGCATGCATCTTTCGGTCAACACTAATGACCATCCGTCAAACTGACATTGGACATTTCCTTACAATTACACGACGCAATATCCCATCTTAAAATGAGACGCTTACCGCTGTAAAAAGAATGAAAACAGGCTGAATTAGAGCTTTAGTTCAACAAGAAATAGCGTTTCTAAGCAAAGCCGCGCTGATCTACAGTATTTAGGTCTAAAAACCATGATATTGATGATGATGACGACAACGATAAACATGATATTGATTTTGATGACGAAAACGATAAACATGATATTGATGTGATTATGACGACAACGATAAACATGATAGGGAGCTTACGAAACGACGACGCTACAAAACAATAGGTTTAGTGAGCAAAAAGAATGCCTCTGCGCGTGCGTTTTACATTTTGGTACATTTCTTGGCTGTCATCTCCTAAATGACGACGTGAAATGACCAAATTCAAGGTTCTGTGGAGGACGTTAGCACATGACGATGAATTTTCAGTTTTCTCCCTACGCTTCCAACTCACTCATACCAGTTTAATTCCTGGACAGTTACTACACACTTTTAACGCGAAACGACATGAAATAGTTTCGTAGTGATCTGAATCACGCGAACTCGTATTTTTAAATGCAGTCCTCGTAGCCGTCGTCGTCCTCGTTTTGTAAGCTCCCTGATGTTGATGATGATGTCGACAACGATAAACATGATGATGATGATGATGATGACAACGATAAACATGATATTGATGATGACGACGATAACGATAAACATGATATTGATGATGACGACGATAACGATAAACATGATATTGATGACGATGACGACAACGATAAACATGATATTGATGATGATGACGACAACAACGATTAGACCGACGATAATGGCAACGATGATAATGATGATGATGACCATGGCGATGATGAGGACGACGACCATGACGACGAATATCATGATTATGATAACGATCACAATAATGATCAAAGGATATTAAAGGTAAAGTTACAAATTAAATTTCAACAAGCGGCTATCTTTACCTGTGCATGCTCCTCGTGCAATAGTCCCCGCGATGGACTGCAGGCCCTTGAATCCCACAGTCACCACTCTCCGCCGATTTCCCGCCGCTATTTGCACCAACTGTCTCCTGTTGAATCTTCGACCGATCCCCACCGCGTAACAAATAATGTTTTTCCGACGAAATTGCTGTCCAGGGCCAGCCACTCTGTCGTAAGATCGACCATCAGTCATTACTATGGCAACCTTGGAGATGAAGTCAACACAGTCAGATAGAATTGATTGCGCAATTTATATCAAAACTCGTATTTGCTTAGTATAGCCCGGCTTCCATATAATCAATAAATACCTCTCACTAACCGAGTTCGAGGTCCGTACCGTAAGTTACGAATCGAGTTTTCACTTTGAGGTTAATCATGCGCGTGGGAAAGGAAACTAGCTGAAATCAAGCATAACATTCAACTGCCACAAATGATTGGCGTGCATCAAAATCGAAAAGACGAATCAATCTTTATTGGCTGTTGAACAAAACGTCGCTGAATCAGTGCCATAATGAAATCAACAAAATTCAACAGTTTCACAAATTTATTTCTCATGACGAAAATTAAAAACTTGATAGAAATTGGTCACAAAAATGTTGATCAAACTTTTTAAATTCAGAGGACCGTAGTGGGCCGTACAGTAGAATACGGCCCGCAAAATTGACCAATCAC
>OX421451.1:14121911-14139411 GCA_949126865.1 Montipora capitata | reverse complement strand
GTATTGAACTCTATTTTCATGCAAATACTTTCTTTTGTTTCAGTAATCCAATATGGCTGCTGGTCACGTGAGTGAAAACGCTCTATTAACCGCTGACGATGGTCAAATGAATTTCCTAAAGTTCTTAGCGAAACTACGAGAGACCAATCACAAGGATACTGCCATGCAAGCTACTCTCGAGAAAACAAATCACTCCATTTTGTAGAAACAATCAAATCTAAGTGAAATTTAATTTATATTTCAATGTCAGAAGCGAATTCTATGATCAAATACTGTGATAATTCTTACAGACGACCTCAGCCGTACACAAGCTCTACTAGTTGAGGGAACTACAAGTCATACTAAATTCTATATTAAATCACATTTTGGCTTATCGTGAGAGGGAAAAACAGTCAGGATTACCCATGGTCATGCAAAAACGTCTCTTAGCTAAGTTCAGAACCAACAAACTCAAACCACATATGGCGTTGAGTCATGAAGAACTTACCTTGCGAACAACAGGGCGAGCGTATCTAAACAAACGGTAATAAGCAAAGCGCATGGCCCTGCCAGTCTTCGTGCCTCCCCTGGGGTACCGTATGCGGCTGATTGCCCGTAGGATTTGTCCCTTGTTACGATAGCGTTTGAAGTCGAAAATCAGCCGAGGCCTGAACGAGTATAGCACGACTCCGATTCGAGTTTGTCCGTTGTCCGTGTTGAATCGTCGGACAACTGCTTGGACAAATTGAAGGCATCTATGGAAGTTTCCTTTGCCAGAGGATTCAATGCTTCCTGAGCCATCGATGATGAATCCTAAGTCAACCTGTGCACGGCACGCTGGAGGATTTAAAGAACAAAAACGAGAGGCTTATTGTGTTCGTGAACTCAATGTTTACGCCGTTGACAGCGCACATCGAAGATCTTAGATCGAAAACAGCTCCTCTTTTTATTGGTGTAACAACTCTCCGAAAGTATAATGCGATTAGTTCGATAGCTCAACTCAAAAACAAAAGGCCAAACTGCTATTGTTTGGTATTGTAACAGCTTCTACAGTTTCTATGGTGTTGTCTAGTCATTTGCTTCGAGTTCGGGTATCGCATCAGTCAGATTGTACCTTGCAAGAGCTCTTACGCTACTCCCTCTTTTGTGCTCTTTGGTCGCAAAAATCCAATCATGCCAACTAGGAAACTGAACATTTCTTGAAAAATTTGACCAAAAACCACCTTTGAAGGGTCTCTCGGCTCTCAACCGCAGGCCTCTACGATTTGGATTTGGATTTCTCATTTGAACCAACTGTAACTGACATTTCTTCGGATGCAATATTTTACTTCAGATCTTTAACCTGTCAACAAATGTTTTTATACGTGGGTAGAACAGATTTGGACGGATTCTAAAGATTGCAACTAAAACAAAGATCTCGAGTTTCGGTAATCCTCAAAAAAGGGGCTAACGCCCGCTGAGGCCTGTGGTTGAGAGAGATCTCTTAAACACCCGGCCTATGACACCGCTCCTTTTTAGAGCTATACGAACGCTCTTAGCCACACAGGTTTCCCTGAAGTCTGAAACACAGAAGTCTCGATCTTTCATTTCGTCTCAGCCAATCGGTATTTTGTATGTATTATGATCTAAATTCAGAATACTAACTTGTCCCGCCAAATAATATAGCCAATCAGATCAGCCAAAATGATCACAACACCGCTGATTGGACTGGTCTTCAACCAAGCATGTCACACGAGGGATTGATTGCTAGGGCTTAATGCAAAATCATGTCTGTGTTCATCATCTGCATTTAGCACGAGCAGTGGCCTTTTTAAGAATAGTTAATACCGAAGACTGATAGACCGCATTCTCTATTTTCGAATGCCCCATAATACACTTTGTTTGTACCAAAAATTTTGCATAAGCTATTGTTTTCAAATGCTCTTGGAGACACTGCATATTCCCTAGAGCATTTCAAAACAACAGTTTATGCAAAATTTGGGGGGCAAACAAAGTGTGTTACAGGACATTCGAAAATAGAAAATTGCGAGTATTGCAGAAAATTGACATTTCTGCTTATGACCTTCCGTCCTCTGCACTTTTTGTGGTGGTGAGGGAAACCTATTACATATCGCTGACAAATTCTAGACAGGAAGTCAAGGTACAGGTAATAACAACAATTATCCCAATTCGTTGCAAGAAATTTTACTAACGAGGGCTATTAAGAAGGATAAGGGTATCATTTAAGTGCATTTAAAACTTATCATGACCTTGAGAAAACGTGCGATCACGGGAGGAAAACGTGCTCATTTAAATAAAGTTAGGGCTACAGAATCGCTAAATATAGCTTATTTCATTCCTGAATACTTTTCTCTAAGGGAGCGTTTATTTGGGATGATCCAAAAAAGGATCACTGATCCAAGATCACTTGGATCAAGGTGCCTCAAAGGAACCAAAGAATCCTCTCCCAGAGTGGATGCATCTGCTCCTTTGATGCACCGTGATCCAAGTGATCTTGGATCATTGATCCTTTTTCGGATCATCCTAAAGGAACGCACCCTAAAAGCGCTGTTACACTGGGAAATGTTTCGTGCAACTTGTCGCGCAATGTTTTGGCGACATTGTGGCGGAACAAGCTGCACGAAACATTTCACAGTTGACATACCCTGCAACGGCCAAAATCGTTGCGAGACAAGTTGCACGAAAAGTAGAACTTAATTCTACTTGTGCAACTTGTCCCGCCATAATGTCGTCAAAACATTGCGAGACAAGTTGCACGAAACATTTCACAGTGTAACAGCGCCTTAACTGTCATGAATTAAATTTACACCAAACAAATTGCTGATGTGAATGTGATTGAATGAAGCTCTTACCTCTTAGAGGAACAGACCTTCCTAGAGGCAAATGAAAAAAAATGAAAATGCATACAATCCAAAACGCAAGAAGTCGGGGAAAAAAAGGGAACAATGAAAGTAACACTAGGTGAATTTGACATTTTAACGTGTATGCAAAACTTTCTGGTGTTATCAGATTCGAAATACTCTTTCAAAACTTATCCGGCGAAGCTCAAAGAAAGGTGGGTGGTGGGTGATGCTAAGTTAACGATAAAATGAGCTCTAGCTTGCAGACTTCCAAAATCTATCAGACACGCAACATTGAAAATCTTGAAGCTCTTTCCTTTGGACGTTGACTTGTAAAGTGCTGTAATCACACACCTTTCTTTAACTGTGATATAGAAGTTTGAATTTCTTTAAAATTCAAGGCAATTAACAAAACAAGATGACATCACTAAGTATGCATATTCATAAATGGCGGCCAATCATCTTTCCTACCAGCCTCGTTTACAGGAACAAAATTCAAAAGACCTTCTCATCGAAATTGAGGTCAACAGGGATGATTACCACAAAAATATTAACAAGTTGTCATCAGTTTTTTATCTACCAGTCCTCTTATTGACGATAAAATTGCATCATAACAAGGGAAAAATGACGAGGGTCAATAAGAGGAAAGACAAATAAAATAAAAGATGTCACTTTGTTTTGTTCAATAACAAAAGGGGTCCATTTCCTCGGTAATCTAAAAAGAAAACACGAAAAAACTAATTTTATTCAAACTGCGCAATAACAATTCCCGCACGCTCATTGGCTATTGACAATAGATGTCGAAATGTCATTGGCTAAAAATATGACCCTTAAATGCCACGGTCACGCTACTAGTCACGCCATCAGTTTGCATAAATTAATATTCTATGTGTCTGTCCCCGTATTGATGGCAAAAATAAGCCAATCAGCGCGCGATAAATCTTTCAGTTACAGTAAAAAGAAAAATTTATCGGCCACCACTAATGCATGCGGGGATAAAATAATGTACTCTAAGTCTATGAACAGAAGTCTCTATTTCTCTCGTTTGGCCTTGAGCAATAAGATAATGTAAATATCTTTAAAACCTAGAATATAGTTCCCGCCAAAAAAGTGTTTAATGAGATTGGGTCGGATAACCACGACGTCTCTGATTAGCCGCAAGAAAACAGGCCATACGAGCAGTTTTGTTCTAACAATAGCTTTTCATTCATTCAGTTATCCTTTTTTCACCAACTGATAGGCAAAACTTTATCGAGACTCTTGTTGTGGAGTTCTTTCTGACAATGTTCGGACTACAAGCTATTTTAAAATCATTTTCTGTTTTCCTTACCATTCACACTTGACGTCGGGTACCTGCAACACAAACACAGCCTTGACCTTCATTAATGAACACTAGAATATTTTAATGGCCAACTTTGCGAAAACTGCATTTTAAGGCCGGCGTTGCGAGTTCGATTGGATCGATTTTGAAATAAGAACAGACCAACTTCTAAATTCCTTGCCTCACGAGGAATTTGCGCTTCTGGTCAATTCGGAATTGCTCTGGCACACTGAACTCAAGACTTGCTTTGTCTTCAGACAACTCGAAGAATGAAGTAAGGTGGATGAGAATAATATGATAATAATCATCCTTCTATTAAAGTCTCAGGTTTAATAAGACTAATTGAAGAGACTTCAGATTAAATTAAATCAAACCAAATCAAATCAAATGGTGAGAGGGGAAAACCGGGGTACACGGGGAAAATCTTTCAGAGCAGAGTAGACAACAAACAAACTCAACCCACATATCGCGTTGAGTACGAAACGAATCCGGGTAACATACATTGGTCGACGGCGAGGGCGCCAAAACTGCGCCAACAATGTTTGGCAGACATCACTGTAATTTCTCATACGAAATTCCATAAGAAGTTAAATCTTAATTGTTCTAGCTAAGTGGATTATAGCCAAGATTCAACTTAACAATCAAAATCACCTCAAATAAAATGCCTTCAGCGAAAATGCCTTCTATTCGACATTTTCACATGAATCATAGGTTATGGCTTTGCTCTCACGAATATCCATTGCTCAGTGGCAGGGTATCTGAACTACTAGTGATAAGAAGGCCATAGCTTCGTCTCCAATTAAGGTAACTCTCAGGTGATTAATGTTTCCACGAGGCAAAATTGGAAAAAAAAAATCACATTAGACTATAGACCTCTTCCATAATGGTGGCCGGCCAAATAAAATATTCTTCTGTTGTAATTAATGCTAATAAGCCTTTTTAACCTCGCTGCGATGAGCTAATTTCAAAATAATATGCGTTTCAAAACGAGCCGGGGCAGTAGGTCTAATTAACATAAAGACAAAAAAATGTAAAGGTGTTTGTTATTTATGAAAGTGGTCTATTATCATGATCTTCACCAGACGTATTTGATCGCCACGCCCAGACTTCTGTCACAATAGCTAGAAGCACGGCGAATTATGGTAAACGTTCACGACAAACCGCTCCGTCAAGTCGCACATCAAACACTAAGGTTTGCGTTTTGCGTTGGGGTTACTTTCGTACGCTTTATAACAAGAGCGACGCTTGCGGCAATAGTGGGGCTGTAACGTTTTGCCGAAAAATCTCAAAAATTAATTTGATGCGCTACTCTTATCAAAAGCCCCGAGCACTACGGATTAATACTGACGCGCTTTCCAAAGGTGGAAATATTTTGCGTCTTCCAAGCAAGAAATTCGGGTCTTCCCAGCTAAGGCGGAGCACGTGGCATTGTACCTTAATTAGATAATCTACTTGAGCTAAGGAACTTGTACATATTTATCCTTGCATTTGCGGGCTTTTTTAGAATTGAAGAAGTTTGTCATATCAAACGTAAAGATATTGCCTTCCATGATGGATATATGACCATCAATATTGATGTAAGCAAGACCGATCAGCTTACGAAAGGAAATCAAGCAGTAATTTCAGAAAGTTTAAATAGTAGGAACACGTGCCCTGTAAGGATCCTCAGACGTTATTTGTCCAGACTAAAACGTTTTCCTCTAGAGCCTTTTGACGTTTTCCGGGCTCTGTCTAAGATTAGGCTGGGCCAAACAGTGGTTTCTTATAACAAACCGATAAACTACTCTACCATCAGAGAATATTGTAAGACTTCTTTTGAGGATATTGTTCTGCCGCATTTAGTATCCACTCCTTAAGGGCGAGCGACGCATCTACTGCGTAGCACAACTTCTAGAAGATTGCATTTGTAGTAGGATTGTCTTGCATTTGTACGACTGGCTGACACATACTTAATAAACTTTCACTTGAAGCTCGTTGTAGTGTAGTAAGAATAAAGGATTTCCAAATGGTACGCTCATTACTAAGTTATGATGAACCACGATTTTTGTTGATGTTTATCAAATTACAAACACTTCGACCTGTTCTCCACAAGGTAATTTCGCGCTGGGGGTGCAAAATTAACATTTTTGAATTCCCCGCAGAGAACAACGAAAGCATTTTCTGTTCAAATAAATCGAGTGATGAGAATTTCGCAACTTAATACTGGTTATCTAAACTTCATATGTAATTAATTAGGACATTTACCAAACAGTTAATGATCTTAAAAATATCTTTTTGCACGAAAACGCAAATAGTCCAAAACTATTTCACATAGAATTTGAAAATGGGCAAAATATTTTTTGCCAAAGAATTGCACTACTGGGGTTAAAAGAACCAAAAGGAAAGGTGCATGACAACCCGAGAACCAACATTTGAGAATTTAAAAACGATCTAGGAAGGGCTTTCGTCTTTGATTTGTGGCATGGTAGTCTTAAGGGAGTTATGTCTATGAAATACTTCTTGGTTTCTGCAAGCAAAAGCTACATAAATCGAAATAGTTGAATTTCTTTCGTGCAACAAGAAAGTACATTTTAAAAGATTTTAGTTTTAGCCCAGGATGGTAACTCAGAAAAACTGAAAAGCCCGTGGCCCTCATAAAAATTGGAAACTCAATCTTCTTATAAATACTATAAATATCGCTCTAAGTGATACCTTAGTTCCAAGACTCGCGAGTTTACCCCTCTTTTTGCGCGATTCTTGCCACAACTTTAATATTAGATCATTTTGAAATCAAGGGGCTGTTTAGTCACTAAAGTTGACTCTTGAATCTAACTAGTCTTTTACACGAAAGAATATATACATTTTACAACGCTGGCAAAAACAAAGAAATGAGCAGTTTAAGATTGACCTAACATCCTCTACGACGATCAAGAAATCGGCTGGAAAACTTTCTAAGAACAAGCAAAAATTAGAATACTCGCCAGTGTTTTATTTAAAATACGACCGACAAAAGCAATTTTAAGGCTAAATGCAAATTTTGGAACTGTAAGATAACCAAACAATTGCAATTTTTTAAAGCTTTGAACTACATACCACTGATACTTGGGTTTACTTATTCAAAAATCAGCCAAAACTTTCATCTTTTAAAAAGTTTTAAGTAAAAAGAAAGTGTTGGATATTTTTACAAAAAAATATGTATCTATAAACGTAAAAGGTAGCAAATAAGCTCTACTTACAGTTGGAAGACAAACAGAAATAAAATAATCTTCCGCATCCAGCCCATAGCTTTAATTTCAATAAAGAGGAATCATCGAACTTAACATTTTCAATGAAACTCAAGTACTGGATTACGAAATATATAAGAACAATTTTAATAAATTACTTCATGCTTAAACGACCGATTTTGTTTTCTAAACAAACGGACGACAATTAGAAAGTGATCACGTACACTTCTCGATGATGGAGGCAAACTAAAAATAAACATTGACTTTAAATCTCGGTCTGCGGTCAGCATCTTTTCTCAATGTGACCGCTTCTTCTCTGGTAGCGAAGGCTTCGATCGTGTTTGCAGTACTTACATTGATCTATACTTCCTTGAGGATCTTTGTAACAACATCCCAAATAATTCGATACTTAGGCAGTTTTGTTTTTCATTATACCTGTTACAGTTAAACTAGCTTTCTGATATGCAAACAGCGTGCCTAGTACCCATGCGCTAGGACACCCATGTGAATTTGTATTACACCCGAACTCATCAACTTCAATGTAAATTGAAAATTGCGCTCGACCATTCCTACGTTCTCCCGTTGTTTTATCAGACCGTCCGACCGCAGGAAGACGAAGGAAGGTGCGGTACAGATCAGTTCCGTTTTCGATAGGAAATCGGGAATACTCGGAAAATTCGGACTGTTTTTAAACGAACTCCCGGAACCTCTGAACGTCGATTAATAGTAATGAAGCATGGGCGAATCCAGGAGGGAGGGGAAGTGAATTTGGTGGCTAACCAGGCCACCCCCGGATATGGACAGACAACAAAAGAAGGCTTGTGTCAATGCACCTAGGATCATAACGCCATCTTCACTTTTGTCGACAAGAAGGTTTTTTAGAACAGTTGATGCGTGTGAGGGGATTTACTGCGTTTGTTAAGTTTTTGAACTGAACTGATGTTTTCTATTTCGTAAAGTTTCAGAATTCTTCTGTGTTGAATCTTCCTGAAATATTATCTTTTGGGGCAACAAACACCGGTCTATTTCAAATAGATTAACTGGAGTCGAACTTACGACCATTGTTAACTGAATGGAGTGTAATGTGAAGTGCTATATTTCTATCCCATATGAACCATGTGAGCGTTAGCCCTACTGATGGAAATGTGCCCACAGTCGACCATTGGACTACTAATTCGCATCAGGTTCGTATGCTATATATAATACTGAGCAAACTGAGACTCGGGGAAAGTCGAAAAAATCGGAGTACTTTCGATCGACGACCTTCCGATTAATAATTTGGATGCTTGATCAGTGAGCAAATGGCGACTCGGGGAATCTCGGACTAGGAGTCGAAGTTAAGACCTTCCGATCACTAGTTTGGATGCTCTACTACTCAGCATGACTCGTTGGAGCTAGTTACTGGGTTGCCAGTATGGCAATCCCAGTCGGAAAATGCGTTTCATTTGTTTGTTTAATTTTTTTCTTTTTTTTTTTCCGTGTAGGGTAAAAGTCTTGCCTGTCACTTCCCTGCTACGTGGTGTCTTTGTGCATAGAGCCTCCTGCGCGTATTTTCTTAGGGTAGTGGAAATGCGTAGATTTCTCTGGTGGACACAGTAGAATGATTAACTTAACCTGCAATGGCGTCGAAAGTCATGTAACGCGAATGGCGTTTTAGTGGATCTTTAAACAAAATACAATACCCTTATGGAGCTCAATAATGAAAGTCAGTTGGATAAACAAGGCGGTGAAAAACAAATACCTGGAATCTTAAAAGCGACGAGCAATGGACTTCGACAACAATCTATCGCCCATCAAGCCGAAATCAAAGTGAGCTGTATTTCTAATATTTTACCAAGTGTGCTGTTATGTAGAACACTGAAACCAAATGGAAAATTCTCTGGTAACTTATGGGTTCAACAAAGACAGAGAACGAATCGAACACCTTAAGTGGATCTGTGATCTCTGTTGTATGGCTATCGGTATTTGTTTGTATTCAACTCTGCACAATCTTCAGGTAAAAGAATAGTTGGAAATGTGACAGCTAAGAATTATTTGAAAGAAAGCTTGTCGTCTATTTTGTGCTCATTATTCAAGGAAAAGGTTCTTCATGGAAATGGTTTGATCCTGAAATCTATGCAACTGCGTATGATAATTTGACACGATTTAGTTTCTTCTCTTCACGCACGTAATGAAATAGGAAGGAATTTTTGCCTCTAATAGCAAATAGGTTGTTTGTTTAAAAAAATATTTCGCTGGAAAAGGTGGCCTTTATGATTCATTATGTTGTGTAATATGCGAGCTTAAGTTTTTATGGCAATAGTAAAGCATTTTCGTGTCAAAATGAGGTTTATAGCGTCTCTTGTATTTACCGTCTGCCGTAAACTTGATTTTCACTCTCAAAATTACCTCCAGAACCTACTTTTTGCGTAGAATAAGCGTTTAGAATGATGTTCTTGTCTTCTGTTGTGATACTTGACGATTCAGGAAGATTTTGTGAAAAAATTTTTATAACGGGTCACACGCGCAACTTGATCGCCCGAATTTGCCCGATTATGCATAACATCCTCTTGGCCTTTTAACATCCCATTGAGAAAAGCATGATTGCTGACGAATAGAGAAAGGTTTTTCAAAATATAACTAAAAATTGCTGTGTTAAGCATGAGAATTCGACGAAGAGGTATTAAAATGCGACTAAATTTGTTGCCTGCGTTGCTATTTTTGTTTTGATTGTTGTGCAAATTTTGACAGAGAATACTAAATTATGAAAAACCCTAACCCTAACAAGATTTCTTTAACTACCTGGTTAATCCAATTTATTGCTGCGACTTACTAGTGCGAAGATTGTTTACATGAAACTCACTCTTTTTGCGAATTTTGAGTGTCATGAAATTACATCTTTTGCGTGACAATATATCCCTTTACTCTAACACAAGAACATTCAGATAGTAACAAACTTCATATTTACTTAACCATTTCTTCTGCTTTTGTGCTTGTCAGCATTGTGATTTGCGATAAGTCGCAAGTCTGTTTTTGTGTAAATAGTTCACCCTGAAGTCAAAATAGATACGTTTCTCAGAAACCCGACAAAGAAGGCTTCCTGACCCGACAGATGAAATGTAAATTTTCAGTTAAATATTACAACAAAATTAAAAAACCAAAGTCGGAAGTTTCTTCGCTAAAAAGTACGTTGTTTTACTCTGAAAACAACGAACGATTAACATTCTTTCCCATAGTTCATTCAGTTGACAGAAGGTGATCACCTGCACCTTTATAGTTGCCTAGCACGTGATCAATCAACCTGCGATCAGGCGTACTTTTCCTTAGACATGGTGCAAAAAGGTACGCCTGATACAATTTCTTAACGAGTCGTCTGCTCTTAGTCCAGAATCTGGACTTTACTCTGATTGGCCGAAAAACAATAGAGCTCTTGGAGCCTCGCTCCGATTGGTTACAGAATTGCAAATCATACTTCTTGTAAATCGGTTAACAACTGATGAAATTACGGCCGCCGAGAAGGATTTGAACACTAGTGATGTTTAGGCTCTGCTTACAGCTTCTGTTGCTTCGACTTCAGATTTTTTTTCAAAAACTTTTAAGGGAAGAGAGGAGAGAATGCATCTGAAGAATGCGAGTAAAAGAAGACTTTACAGTTGTACTTCCTACGGGATTTGGCAATAGTGTTATTAACACAGGCCCGAACATTCTAGAAGAAAATGCATCGTTCTTCTTCCACCAACTCGAAAACGTTTGTAGTTGTGGCAAGTCCTTTGGAATATATTCGGAAGGAACAAGTTGCGAATCCAAAAAGAACCGAAAAGAACTTTAGGGCTGCCACATTCGGGAAATCAGCCGAGCTTAACAGAGAAATTCAACACTGTTTACTGAATCGTTGAACAATCTTTAAACTGAATTTATTACCAAAGCTTAAAAAACTAAGAGACCTCAAAATGGGACAGGACATTACAAAATAATTAAACGTGTGAGCCAAAGGGCCTCTGCTGGCGCGACATGTAGGTTGGCCCCTCAAATGGTCTTAATGACGCCCCACTTGAAAAAATTAACTGGAACGCTGCAGTTCAATACCACCCAATTCAGTGCCTTCTTTTTTTGTGTAACACGTACCACAGGCAACCCAGGGTACGCTTTTTTTGGAGCGTCTAGTTTTATTTCAAAGTGATGATAAATCGCACGTTTGCCCACAAAACACATATCACGCGTATTATAACACAGGAGTGCGTGACCGCGGCACTGCTGGTTCCGTGAGAAAACAAATAAAAACATTAACAGTTTAAGAACAGGAAAGACAGAAGAATGTAATTTGCACTAACAATTGATGCAAAATCGCCGGTTCCGTAACATTTTGCTTAAAATACGAGAAATTCACACCTTGCGTGACAGGTTTGCAAAATTGCACCGGTTTTCCTTATTTATATACCATTTTATTTGACCATTTATTTAATGGATAGGAAAATGTCAATTGGTTTACCTTACTTTAATTTTTAAAATTGAACAGTACAGAAGATTTCGAGCTTGTGGAAGCGAAAGGGAGCAATGTATGAAAGTGCAGACTTTGTGGATACAGTTGTTCATTCTACAGTAGTTAATTCGCACGAATAGTCCCTTTTTTTAACGAATTTTATCACCCATTTATATTTAATAAGTAAATTAGCTCAACTTCGTTTTTTAATATCTTTCAACTCATGGCCACAAACACCATAGGCAGCCCATGTTCGCGTCACTAGAGAGCGTGTAATAATTAATTACTAGTGGGAAGATGACCTTTGAGTGCAAGCGGTATTGGGTTACAGGCAGCCGTTGAGAATTTGAACGCGTTATAAGACTTTGTATGGGAAATAAAATACCGTCGATTATGAAGCCTAAAAAAACGCTCAATTTAACGTTCATTCAATAAAATGAATAAAACTGACTCACCTCTGGTGTATTCTTGTGCGTTTCGGTGCTCATTTTACCGTTTCGGGAACGAATTCCGTGTTTTCACTGTCCTAAGACGAAGTCAAGGCAGCACACTAAGATTTCGACCGAAAGCTAGACTGCGAGCAGTCCCTTAGGATGGTCGCGCGAGCGAGGAAAGCGCGAGTGAGGAAATCGAGCGAAGCGAGCGAAAGCCGAGGGGAAGCTGGGGAGAAGGCCAATTCGCTCTCTCCAGTCCTGCCGAGCTTAGACTTGACTGAAGAGGGACTGCTCGCAGTCTAACCCTAAGCTCGCCTAGAGGCGGTTTGCGCCTTTTCACGCAAAGCTAAAGTCCCATCATTTGCGAACCTCGGTGAATGTTTCGTCGTCAAAAATCCCCACGCAGTTGGCTGGAAATGAGCATTTTCTGCTTGGAATTCCACGATAGCTGATCATTTTAACAGCTGATGATCTTGTGAATGGTCACGGAGCTTGGGTCCGAGGTCAAATTAACTCCACCCGATGAGGTACATTCATTTCATGTACAACACTTACCCATCCCCAGAGCAGCTTCTCGAACAGCTCCATTGTTACGAGCGACCAATGACATGGTCATCAGGCGACGCGACGGGACATCAACAGACAAACAGACAGCAAAATTTGAATATTCTGCGGGGTTTTCTTCGAGCTACCAAAACATGATATCAAAGGCGAGTAGATCGCTCGAAAATGAACGTGATTCCTCTCCGAAACGCCGCAAAGGTCAGAGATATCCCCCACATCGGAAATTCTGGTAAGTTGACTTGAGGGAAATGGATGTTTATAGTGCGTATGAACACCGGAAAGCTAATATACACAACAGAGGACTGATGGTTGTGAATAAAATGTTTGCCGATTTTTATTACGATAATCTTTAGTATGTTTTTAGCAATTCGCAATTCATTCGCTTGCATTAGTGTTCTGTATTTCATTTGCTTGCCTTTTCTCACTTTTCAAGTCATTGTTTCGCGCCTTTTTTTTTCACCAAATTCTTGTTGTAATATATTATGTCAACCTTCCCGTTTAGATATATGACGATATTTCTAAGTTATTCGTCAGGGCTCTTCGTCAGTATGACCGGTCAGTTATCACATGGACAGGCGAAGATACAAGCGAAGATAGTAAGCTTAGCCTGCAAAGGACATAATTTGTTTGTTACCGGCCAAGAAGGAACTGGAAAGTCTACTGTGGTTAGAGAAATAAACAGCAATCTCCAGGCAGTAGGTAAAAGGTTATCCGTCGTATGTTCTACTGGTATAGCCTGCACAGTGTACGATCCTGGGGTCGCGTCGACCGTGAATTCGTATTATGGTGTAGGAATTGCCGATCTACCTTGGAGACAGCTTGTAGAGAGGTCGACAAAAAAAAGTGGAGTTGTTGATCGAATAAGGAGAAGCGATGTGTTGATATGGGACAAAGCAAGCATGTCAAGTCAGCGTATGCTGGAACTGGTTAATGCCATTCATCACCGCCTAAGCGAAACTCAGTGTAATCGTCCCTTTGCTGGAAAGCAAGTGATTCTTGTTGGAGAGTTTCTGCAATTGCGTCCCGTTCCAAACGATTTAGATGAGGGATTATTTATGTTCCATTCGCCACTATTCCAAAGCGCCATAACGCACCGCTACGAGCTAACAGATGTCCTTCGACAAAGACACGAAGAATTTCTTTTCGCCCTGAAAGACATCAGGTTTGGGAAATGCGGCGAAAAGACCCTGGAATTCATTACTTCCCTTAGCAGATCACTGGAGAGTGTTCAACGTTGCCGGTAGCATTACACAATTGTTTGGCCTTACAAAATCTTCCCCTTCCACAGTTTCCTTTCGAGGCTGAGAACACAAATCTAACTAAAGGAATGAATTGGCCTGGTTCTTCAATTTTGCATTTAAGGCCTGGCTGTCCAGTCATGCTCGTTTGGAATTTAAACAACGAACTAAAAAATGGTAGTCGAGGAGTATTCGAGGAGTGCGTAGGCGACACGCTGAAGGTATCATTTCCTGGTGTCGGTTCCATTGTGATCGAGAAACAAACGTGGTTCAAGAGGAACAAAGAACGAAAAATAGTAGGCAGCATCGGACAGTTTCCTATCGTTCAAGCGTATGCTGTCACTTGCCACAAATCTCAGGGTCAGTCACTCTATCTGCAGCTGTAGTTCATTGTTCAAGCGAGTTTGTCCCCGGTCTGACGTACGTGGCATTATCAAGGGTAAGGGATCCTGCGAATCTTCAAGTACTAAATTTCAGATCGACCAATTTACTTCCCCTGAGTTCACGAGTTATTCGCGAATGCTCTACGGATCTTGGCCAAATAGAAGAAGATCTGCGATGTTGTCGCAATAAGGAACTTTGCGATGATTTCTTTGAAGTTAAAGACAAATATGCCATAGAGGAGAAAGATTTCGACGAGACATTCAATTTTCCTTCGGAACTCAATGATAGACTCGTCGCATCTTTTCAGAGAGATGATGACGAGCCTATGATAGACATAGTTCAGCCGGGTGTATGGTGAACTGTTGAAGCCGGATTCGGAACTTTCGAGTACCCCGCCCTCAATTGCTGTTAGTGAAATGCTTGCGTCAATGAAAGTTGATAAGCCTCTGTCTGTGTTTGCAAAAGACAAAAAACAGGTGCATTCAACAGTTGCAGGAAGCTCTCCACGACAAAGCAACAGCCTTTGTTAATTTGACTTGGTTTCATTTGTATGAAATATTCAATGACCGCATCATTGAAAACCCGGACGAGGTCATTGTAAATATTTCCCGAGGAGGTTTTACAGAGTGTACAGCCAAACTTCACCAGTTCTTAAACTCACCACGGTTCCAACAACATACCAAAGCTCTTTTCACCTGTACAGAAGTTCGCCGACCGCAAGTAGCAGCTGCTACAGAGATTGCAACAAAGCTGTACGAAGAATTTCTTGGTCAGTTAGTTCGCGTCATTTCTCGTCGTAGCGAGGAAGAACGACAAGAGCCAATCCGATTCGACGTGGCTGAAATGACTGGGCCAGGTAAGGCCAAAATTAGGCATGTTGGTGGGTGGGCAATTCGAGCGACCCTTGAGGCTGAAAAAAGGTACGCTAGAGAAAATGTGCAGACCAAGGATCCGCGAACACTCAAAAAGGTAGAAGAAAGTGTTATTAAGTGCGAGTTGATCGAGGAAACTCTTCTTGTGCCCTATGAAGACTTAAAGAAGACCACAAGCCACCCGGAAACCCTTGAACTAACAGAGGCAAGACAGTTCAGAGAAAGAGGACTTGTTCACATATCTGATCCATGTTTCGCGGTTTCTATTCACATGGAGCAGCTACGAGTAGACTTGATGAACTCAACGAAACTGACAATTCAAACAAGACCTGGTAACGAATGCGAATGAGGAGATTGCAAAGAACGAAGACTTACAAAGCCTCTGGAGAGCTTGCTTTTCTTCAGTGAGAGAAAGGTAATTGAAAGTTATTTCTGTTCTGTTCTCTTGTCCCATGAATATACCATTTTACGAAATAATCCCTAACCTTAGTAAGACCAAAGTAATGTCCATACTAATACGTAATTTCTGCCGGCATATATCGATGATAAATTCCAACTCAGCTTTGTACCATAGTCAGTGTATTTGATAGGAAACCCAACAAAAATCGCGTCACAGGAAACCATTGATGTCCTACTACATAAAGTCATCTTGCGTTATGTTAAGATGGGAGGGTGCCTGTACCTTCGAGATTACCGGATGGCACTTCGCCTCAAGAAAACGGCAGAGCTGAGAAAACGGGTGTTGCAAAGAAACAAAAAGAATGCACAGAAAAATGACAGTGTTCCGTTTCAGGTAAGGAAGTATGTACAAAGGCAATACAGGGAACTGACTGACAATAAAAGCAATGGTCAATCGTCCCTAGCAATGATCGACTGTCCCTGGCAATGATCTATTGTACGTAGAAGTGATCGACTGTCCCTTGCAATGATCGATTGTCCCTAGCAATGATCAACTGTCCCTGGCAATAATCTACTGTCCCTAGTAGTGATGGACTGTCCCTAGCTATGATCAACTGTTCCTGGCAATGATCGACTGTCCCTAGCAATGATCTATGGTCCCTAGTAGTGATCGACTGTCCTTAGTAATGATCAATAATCTCCAGCAATGATCATTTGTCCCTAGTACTGATTATCCTGTCCCTAGCAATGATCAACTGTCGTAGCAATGATCATTCGTCCCTAGCACTGATTGACTGTCCCTAGCAATGATCAGTTGTCCCTAGTAGTGATTGACTGTCGCTGGCAATGAACGACTGTCCCTAGCAGTGATCTACTGTCCCTAGCAATGATCGACTGTCCTTAACAATGATCAGCTGTCCCTAGCATTGATCATCTATCCCTACTAGTGATTGCCTGTCCTATCACTGATCATCTGTCCCCAGCAATGATCGACTGTCCCTGGCAATGATCGACTGTCCCTACAAGTGATTGACTGTCCCTAGCACTGATCATCTGTCCCTAGCAATGATCGACTGTCCTTAACAATGATCAGCTGTCCCTAGCATTGATCATCTATCCCTACTAGTGATTGCCTGTCCTAGCACTGATCATCTGTCCCCAGCAATGATCGACAGTCCCTGGCCATGATCGACTGTCCCTACAAGTGATTGACTGTCCCTAGCACTGATCATCTGTCCCTAGCAATGATCGACTGTCCTTAGCATTAGCAATGACCCCAAGTAGTGATCGACTGTCCCTGGCAATGATCGACTGACACTAGCAATAATATTATCATCTGTCCCTAGCAATGATCAACTGTCCCTACTAGTGATTGCCTGTCCCTAGCACTGATCATCTGTCCCTTGCAATGATTTACTGTCCCTAGCAATGATAGACTGTCCCTAATAGTGATCGACTGTCCCTAGCAATGATCGACTGTCCCTAGCAATGATCGACTGTCCCTGGCAATGATCGACTGTCTCTAACAATGATCAATTGTCCCTAGTAGTGATTGACTGTCACTAGTAGTGATTATCTGCTCCTAGCAATGATCCACTGTCCCTAGCATTGATCAACTGTCACTAGCACTGATCAACTGTAACTACCCTTGCATCAGGAGCCCGGCTAAAAACTCGGCTAGCCTGGCAAAGGCTGGCCAGGCCAGGCTTTCAGGGTTTCTCGCCAGGCTTACCGGGAAAATGCGGCCTGGTAAAGCCCGGCAAGCATGGCCACAGCCAAGCTTTCTCGGCAACCTTGGCCACCAAAG
>OX421451.1:14096911-14111911 GCA_949126865.1 Montipora capitata | reverse complement strand
ATTTTGCAATGATCAAACATTTAAGTTGGCTTAAGCCAGTATCACTGAGATGTAAAAATTTCTTAGTAGGATCCTTTCATTCGCTTTTGTGTACGTTATGTTTATCCTTTAGTTCAAGAATTTGTTTGTTTTGCATCTGGAAGATGTTATTTTCAATTACAACCTCTCCCTTGGGGTTATCACGCAAAGCTTAACTAATGAAATCCCCGTGTCCTAATTGCTCGGAATACATGAAATTCTCTGTGCATTTCATTGCACCGAAAAACGACAACCGGGATTACGGTCGTTTACCATTTACAGGCAGAAACCGGTTGATGCTAGGTTTGTTCAAATGGTAAGCAAAAACTCCTGAATGGGAAATTTAGTTGGAAACGGCGTGTACCATTTACAAAATCCGTTCAAGGTTACCGAGAGAGTCTGGAGGGAGGCAAAATCGTGGGAGTATGCAAATGTAAACACGTTTTCCGATTGGAAATTCCGTTTGGGAATTTTGGACTACCTTTCAAGAAATCCCGTTTTCTCCGGAAATTTTTCTTTTGGGAAGACCAAAATAGGCTTGCCATTTACATTCCAACTGAAATTTCCAGATTTTTGGGGTAAATGGTGGACAACCTATAACTCGGATACCTTTCAGGTATTCAGAGTAATAATTGTTGGTTTATCGATCGATATCCGTCTATGTACTGGTGTGAGAATAACTCTGAACATTTCAGTGCATCTGGAAGCACAAAAACAAAGCACAGATGATTTCAACGATCGCATTTTCCGTGGACTCTTAACAGCAGTCCCCGAAAGGTGCAGCGACCTGCAGTCATGATAATGTGAGTTGTCGACAGATGTAAAACAGGATTGTCTATCTAACACTCTTTATTTTATGTTTATGACTTGTTTTTTTTATTATAAGTATTTATTTTACCCTTAGTCTGCATTTTATCCCTGGTCTGCAGTCTGCAGTCTGCATTTTACCCTCAGTCTGCATTTTACCCCCGGTCTGTAGTGTGCAGTATGCGTTTTACACTGACCGTCTTACCTTACTTTAGTTGAGTGTTTTTTTCCCTCCTGTGTGGTCTTTGAGCCGATTTACAGGAGACGATTTTTATTTAAATCGCTACATTTTCATAGGTGACAGAAACAATCGTTATTTTCCCCATACAAATCCTTGCAAATATGCAAATCACTCGAGTCGTGTAACAATGCAAAGTCATCATATAAAGAGCTGCTCATATATCGAGCTTGGGCTACCTGTGCTTTTTCAAGGTCATACGAAAGTCGCTCCAACAAGTCAATAACCTTGGTAACATTTAAAAAATTTTGCTTGTTATTGCAGGAGAAACTTATTTCTTCACTTGTGGCAGGAAAGACTGGCCTAGGTACCAAATTATCACAAGATGAATACCAATCACCGTAAAATCTTGCGCGAGAAATGGGCCATTCTCAGAAGAGACCTTGAACCCGACAGGTTATTACCACATTTGACCACCATTCTAAGCGAGGAGGACATCGAGGAAATTAAACAATTGCCAGAGGATGCAAGATCGAGAAAGGCTGACAAACTGTTAGATATGTTACCTAGGAGAGGGCCACATGCTTTTGACGCATTTATAGATGCATTACGAAAAGTGAACCAGTCCTTTCTAGTTGATCATTTAATTGCAAACACAGGTAAGACTTAAAACACAATGATCACTAAAGTAACTACATGTATAATCAGTGATGTTCAACTCCATTTTGGGGGGAGAAATGTCATGTCGTTCACATCTTTTAGCCTTCCTCAGTGTACGCGTGATTTACCATCTTCAACAGTGTTCTGTTTTCTGTGAAGGAGAGTGACATTAAAGCTTCTTTCACTTTCAAGTGCAAATGTCGCTTAGTCTAAAGTACTACCGAGTCCGGTTTCGTTTGTTGGGCATGTTAGTTCCATATGATGGTATCGTCAGAAGCTGTAACATCGTTTGGCATATAGAGTTCTTCCAACATCCCAAGTAGTTTATCATGACTTGTTCCTGCAACGGTTACAATATTTTCGAACTCAAATCCTGCGCGAGTTCAACGCTATCCACTGTTTTCGTAAACAGTGGATAGCAGTAGACAAACCTACTGTAAAAGCATAGCTCACAGGTTATTTATTCTTACAAATGAATGAAGGGGTAGTTTCTAAAGAAACTGTGGTGCTGCGTCGGTGGGGAAGTAGTATACAAAAATTTGGTTTTATCAACGGAGTTGATAATGTAAATTGGCCACCGTACAGAGATTCTAAAAGCTTTTAGAATCTCTGTACGGTGGCCAATTTACATTATCAACTCCGTTGATAAAACCAAATTTTTATTTATTCTTACAACTACTTTGTTTACCTAAACGGTAGAAATGCTGCCGAGGGGAAGGGAGACGTTTTATTATGCGTGTGGTAATTTGATAGTCGAAAACAACAAACAAAGCAAGGTGACACGCTAACACCAACCCTGTGTGGCCAACACATCACGCATGCGCCTAACCATGCTGATGTGGCCCAGCAAGGCCGAAACAGCTGTCCATGGCTACTAATTGACCGGGTGGTTGTGCGCATGCGTGATGTGTTGGCCACACTGAGTTGGTAGGGACCTTAAGCAAGAACGGTGACGACGGCTACAAGA
Source organism: Montipora capitata (assembly GCA_949126865.1). Classification (NCBI taxonomy): domain Eukaryota; kingdom Metazoa; phylum Cnidaria; class Anthozoa; order Scleractinia; family Acroporidae; genus Montipora; species Montipora capitata. Next base: position 14,109,281 of record OX421451.1, on the reverse strand, counting down.
TCATTGTCTAAAAATATTATTTCCTGTTACTGTAATTATTTTGGGATAACTCCAAGTCGCTCGGCTTGGAAAGTGTGAATACACGTTCCAAGGGAATCGGCCTAGTATTTTGCACACTAATAGACTTTCAACTTCCGTGCACTCGAGCAAAAACCTCGTGCACTTGACTGCAATTTTGACAATTGGAAGCAAATTTATTCTAGTTTTTGAAAAGATTTTTTTAGGAATAAAAAAAAATGTTACATACCTGAAAATTTCAACGAAAGAGAGGTTATTCCTCAATCAAGACGTTCGTAACAAGAACTTCACCTGACTTTTCATCTGAATTTCTCTGTCTCATCACCTCGGTCGCCATCAATTCTTTGCCTGTTGTGTGTTTTTGTTTATCGTCTACAATTTTGCAAAGTTTCATGGGATGTGGTTACGGAACAAAGTCACTAGGGCTCGAACAAGAGTAATGAATGAGTTTCAGTCGAGGTCCCACTACGACACCCATATTGGTGACGTCATCCAGAAATGGTTATGGCCCGGACCGATTATTATTATTATTATTATTATTATTATTATTTGTAATCCTTGGCTTGCTCATTCAATTAATTATTTATCCGTAGTATTCATGGCAGCATGCTCTTTCGTCCAATCTCGAACAATTTCGTTGGGTATTTAATCCGTCTCTATTAACTGACTGCCCCTGGGTTTCCTAAGATGGCGTTTGCCCCAATTAGAATGTAAGGGTTTTTTTTTTTTAGATCTTGCAGATAAGTCTTGTTCTCGCTGTGTAAAAATGGGAGAAAAGTTGGAGAAGGACGTTCTGGAAATGAACAACAAAATTAAAGAGTTCAGTGAATATCGTAAACAAGAAAACCAAAAAGTACAGCAAGATCTGGAAAACTTGAAGAAAGATCTCCAACAATCAAATGGGCAGGTTGCAGAAGAGACCGAGAAACAAGTTCAAAAGATAACATCTCTCCAAGAGCAGAACCAAGAGCTAAGGAACGAAATAGAGCAGAAAAGATGCAAAATCAATGAACTTAACACACAACTAACAAGGAAAAACGAGGCCTTGAAGAAAACCCACAAAAAGTTGGAAGATGAAAGAAAGAACAGAAAAGAAGTTGAATTAAAATTGGAAGCAGTGCGCATTCTGCACAAGGGAAAAAAGAAAGCTATGGAGGAAGTTCGAGAGTTAAGCAAAAAACTTAATAAACACGGTATGCACATGGGTTCCATTCGCATGCAGACTCTGCGTCATATGTGAATTGAGTTTGTTGGTTCTCTTCTCTGCTCCGAGAGGTTTGGAGAGGAGGGTACTTTGGTTTTCCCTGTCCACAAAAACCAATATTTGATTTGACTTGAGTTCATTTCATGAATGTTCCCAATTAGTGCTCTAGTGCTAAATCCATTGACACTAAAATAATAAAAAGTCCTCCACCCTCAGAAGAAAGACACATAATATTATGTATGTTTACATAATTATGCATATTGCATTATACAAGTATATTGCCTGAAAAGCCCACATTGGGAGTTGCAATAATGATGTATGTTTGCAGTATGTGCATTATTTTCAACATAAAGTTTGCACCCTTTCAATATCATGCACAGAATACACCTTATACCAAAATGGCCGCCATTTAGATATGCTTTTGTTTTTATTGAAATTAGACCTTGATGCCTCGTTCACGACAAAATATTCTTTTGAATTTTCAGCTCAAGAACGAGGCATCAAGGGATAATTTGAATAAAAACAAAAGAATATTTAAATGACGGCCATTTTGGAATAAGGTCTATAGGCTATACAATCTTGGATGGATCACTGAATTTACGATTTCTCATCCATCTCAGTACAGTTTCATTATCTGATCACGCTTATTAGAAAAAAAAACCTTGAGCAAGTTTTAAAAAGCTCTGCCTATGGCACCAATGTATGTTGGTCGGAAGAGGCAATGGCTGTCATTTTACGAATGGCATAAGACATGGTAAACATAATCTTTTATTGCTTTTTTCATGTAATGTCAGAGATAACAAAGCATTAAGCAAAAAGTAAATTGCTTCTACTAGAAAAAGTCCCGAAGTAGTAAACTTGACAGCAAACAGAGTGCGTTACCACCTACAGGAGATTTTACAGTAAATTTAGTGGATTGCACGATTCCCAAAATCAAAATTTACTGTAGATCCTTCGCCGATCTTATTCAAGGTGGTGAGACAATGGATAATAAAAACAAAAAATTAACTTAACCTCTCTCTAAGTCATTTTTTTTGTTGTCGAAAGCTGGATTAGGGTGTTTACTTAGTTAAAAAATCTAAGATTAGGGAATCCACGAGTCAGTTGTAGCTTATTGGTACCTGAGTATCCACAACTGAGTAAGCAACAGCCAAGAAGGACACTGTTTTTTTTTTCCTCATCATATGTATGCCAAGAGAGTAATGTTCTTTTTTAACTTTTTGATCTTGCAGATGAGTCTTCTTCTCGCTGTGAGAAACAGCAACGAAAACTAAATTTGATAGCTAGTGTGAGGGATTCAATGAGAGAACAGAAACAAAATTTGGATACGGAAGTTCTAAACTTGAACAACAGAATTAAAGAGATAAGCGAAGATAATCAACAAGGAAAATTAGCATTACACAAAGAACTGCAAATCTTGAAGAAAGAACGCGAGAACATTTCACCGGAGCTTGTGGCAGGGAACGAACAACGGAAGGAGGAGAAACAAATTCTCCAAGGGAAGAATGAAGAGCTAAATTAAAGGACCAGATAAAGAGACAAACTTCTGAAGTGTAGAAGAATAGGTTGCAGCCAATGAGAGAAAAGATGCACATTGAAAAAATCTAGCTAGCTATGAGGAAGGACATAGACGGAAAATATGTAAGGCTGGAATATGTATGTATTAAAGGTCCACCTTCAACCGACAGGCTTTTCGACCGTTTGTCTTTGTTATGGAAATTCGCATTGCTTATCACTGCGATCTGATTGGATAAATTTCAGCTTTGGCTGGATTTTCATGTATGAAAATTGTTCTACGGCACGCAAAGCCTGTCGGTTGAAGGTATGTATGTATCAAATAACAAATAAGAAGTAAGGCATCTGTCATTTTACGGTTGATCCATGTTTAGTTTTTTGATACCTCGTCGAGAATGCTGAAAATGGCATTTCCAAGCTTCAAGATTTCAAAATTTTCTGGCGGAGAATTCCCCCAGAACCCCCTACAAGTTAGCGTCTCCCGCGCTTGCTTGTTAGCCCCCCCTCCCCCCTTCCCCTATACAAAATACGCACCGTCGTCCCTGAGCTCTATTCTTGTGCACACATTTTCCTGTTTCGATTAAAAAACAAGGCCGCTAGACTTGTGAGCAGGGCTCGAAATTGCAACCAATACAGTCGCCAATGCGACTAACTTTTTCTCCCTGGTGACTAAAATTGTCGTTTAGTCGCCACTTTGGCGACCTGAATTTTGCATGATTTAGATGTACAATAAAGCATTTAAGTTAAAATAAACATTCTTATCTTGTCTTGCTTTGCGTTCGTCGTAAAAGAATTTGGCTCCCATTAGCTACAAAGATAGCGGCTTGAACCTTTTATTTACTGTTCAACTTTGGGCATTGGTTTGCATTTTAGTTTGCATCTCTTCACCGCAAAACACTACCGGTCTAGATGCCGGTCTAGATGGGAAAATCTAGACCGCGGTCAATATCGATTTTAGCCAATCAAATTCGTGAATTTTGTAGTTCCCAGTCCTCGTGAGACAGAGCCATATAATAAATGGCCCATATCAACAGATTTGGTAAGGGTTGTTGGGCTCAATTGAACTGTCTTTGATTAATTACAATTAATTATTAAAATTGACATGGTAGTGTCTTCCTGGCCAGGCTGGCCGAGGTTTTTTGGCAAGCTTGACCAATTTTTGGCCCCGGCCAGCCCCAGGCGGCCCGGCCGGTGCTATAAGTTGTATTGCAGGCCAAACTTTAAATTTTCTGCTAATACATGTAAATTCCTTGCAAGGCTTGACTTGCCAGTTTTGACCCTGGCCAGCCATGGCCTTTCCAGGCCATGCAGACCATTTGTTTTTTCGCTTTTCCTTTCCAGTTTTGGCCCTGGCCAACCCCATTGAGGCCAGGCCAGGCTGGCCCTGTGGCCGCAGCTTCTCCCTGTTTTTTTTTATCCCCTGGCCAACCCGGCCAAAGCCTGGCCACAAACCGGGCTCACCCCAGCTTTCAGGCCAGGTTTGACCCTGGCCTACCCCGCTCTGGCCGGGTTCCCTAGCATCGATCATCTGATCACTAGCAGTGATTATCTGTCCCTAGCAATGATCAACTGTCCCTATGTGAATACCTCTGAATACCCGAATAAAATTGGAACAATATTGTTTAAAATTATGAATGCTTTCAATTATTTTAAGGGGAAGAGCCCTAACTGGAAAACGGTTGCTGTGGATGACTTCTAATCATCATAACTTCTTTCCTATCCTTGGTTTAGACTGTGGCCATTTGTTGCCATGCTGGTGCCATTAACTCTCACCAGTCATTGTTACCATATTTGGAAAGTCATGTGACCAGAACACAAAAACCTAAAAACTCACACAGCTTACATCTTTCTCTGATGATACCAAAGCCAACGGCTGGATTGCATTCACATACAAAATCTGTAGTACTGGATTTCTTGAATTCATTTTACTGACAAACCTATGATATCCTATGATAACACGACTACAAAAGTCAATTGTAGGCCCCTTGATTTTTCTTTTTTGTTAACCCTTAGTATGATAATATTTTGTTCGATCCAGCAACAAGGCTTCATTTCCACCTCCCCATCACTTATAAATAACATGAACCTACCTCTCCTGGTAACCGGCCCTGGATATTAAAATCACTCGTGTCGGGGTTTAATCGGCTCATTCTCGGCCTTGACGTCACTGTTGGAATTTTGCTGGGAAAGGATGTTTTTCGTCGGAATTTCATTTTATGTGCTGTCGCTACTTTTTGAGCCATGTCGCTTGTCGGAATTTACCCTGTCAGGGCCTTGATAACCGCCCCGATAAGTTAACGGGCCCAGAAGTTACCGGGACTTTCGAGAAATGGGCCCCTGCTCTCTCTCCCTTCCATCTCCTTGACATGGGATATTTCTGCCAAAACTATCTTAAATCTCATTCATACCAGTGTATTTACATATGTATAGAATCTTAAATGTTGTCAATAAAATCTTTCATTAATTAAGGAATAAGTTCACACAGACAGTAATTGTCAGCTCATCATCTTTTATACATTGTACAGAGGATCCACCTGTCTAGTGTTGAAAGAAAGGGGAGCTTAAATAGGTAAGTATTTACATTATGTACATGAATAGACACTATGCTATGTTAATCAGTCCTTGCTTTTCTTTTATTGTGGAAAACTCTATCTACAAAGTAATTTAAAAACATTACTCTAGAATTTTACAAAGAAATTAAATAAATGCCTCCAAACTGTGCCTATTTTTTAACATTAGAAGTAAGTGCTAGGGGAGATTGTTTCATCATTCCAAGCATTATGAAAACTATGGACACAAGCTATTTACAAAATGTAGAGATATCTTCATGGTTATAGACTGCTTTAAGGAAAGGATTCTTCATACATATGATCCAATATTTTCATGTGGCATGCTTGAAATAGATGCAAAAGTTGTCATGGTTGGTTTTGAAAAGGTTCTCATAATATTGGTTAAAAAGAGATGACTCTTTTTAGTCTTTGTGTTAGCCGCTCTCACTACCATAGTGCTACAGAAAAGACAACTATTTTCATCACTAAATAAGTGTTATTCAGCCACTAAAGTACGATTTTCAACACAATCCTGATTGACAATTGCAGGTTTAATGCTGGACTGTGGGAAATTCTTGAGTTTAATCTGTACCAGTGCATCAAAACCAAGACACATGGACTGTAGGTCAAACCAGAGCTTGCTGGATGCTGCACTGTCATTTGCACTTTCCTTCTTCCAAGACAGCAAGAATGTGTAGATTGAAGCTGTTTAACTTTTTCAACTGGTTGTCATTGATGTTTGCTAATTGGACACTTGGAATTGAAAAGGTCAACAATTTCTGAAGTGTGCTCGAGGAGTCTAAGTGAAGAGTCCAATGCAATTCCATCTTCCTGGTCTTGGTTGTCAGTTGATGTGATAGTGTGATCTTGATGACTCTGCAGAGGAAGTTAATGTCAATTTAAAGTAACAGTTATGCTGCAAATCAATATATTTCTTGTAAAAATGAAATATAACTTAATGTAAACAAAGCGTCCAATTAAGCTTTTTACAGTAATTTAGCCATTTGCCCCTTTACCCAATGACACTAGAATTTTAGAGTAATGAAAGAGTAAACATTAATTAGTTTATACACCTCAAAGGTAGACATGCTTCATCTTCTTTGTGGAATGGATCATGATATAAGGGACTTTAAACTTATTTTAATAATATTATTAAGGCCATTCTTAACACTATTACCTGCAACATAAATAGTATTTTTTTGTCAAGAACATCCTCAGCCGAATGGTTTCTCATTCTTGAAGCTGGATCCAATTAAAAGTGTGCAATTGTGAGACGTTCATGTAAAGGAAGGGAAAAGCTGGACTTATCCCAGTTGAAGGCATCTTTCCACTGTTTCCAAAGGATGCTTTTGCCCTCAAGTTTCAAACATCTTGGTTTTTTTGCCTTGTTGCTTTTTTCAACATTGTTACAGATTTTCTTGAAGTTATGCTAGAAGAGTACGAAAATCATTTCTTTAGTTTTAAATAATTATTTAAAAGGTCTAAAATGAATATATTTCTCTGTCAGAAAGAAGCAAATTAAAAAAAAGTTGATTAGTGATTATTTGGTTCTGGTCCAATTACAGGTTTTTGGAAAATATTATTAATAGTACCCAAGCACTCAGACTAGAAGAATACTAGCCTAGGTAGAGGGAGTGGGGGTACTCATCAAAAATATAGGTACTAGCTAGTCCTGAGAATGTTTTTAGTTTAATTGGGGGAAATAAGCTTTGGACACAAAAATTGCTTTGAGTATGAATTTTGGTTAACTGAATGATTTAAATAATAAATACCATTGATCCTCCAGTGTAAGGATTTCTTGTCATAAAATTTGCAGTTGCTGGATCATCTTTAAAATGCAGCTTGATGAACTGGCGGTTGCAGTCTGCCCCATCAAGAATACACCAGTATATACTGTAAATAAAACAATACTGGTAAATGTCTGTGAACATTTTTGTTTCAGTTCCATGTTGCAAGAAGAAATGTGGAGGAGCTAGCTGTGAGCCTTCTCAGGCAACCAATAATAAGTGCTGTTGAGGATGCTCCTTGTTTTTACTTATTATTTCAGTACATTGATAGCATGCAAAGGAACATATAAGGAATGCATTTCAGGTTTTGAAAAACAGTTTTTAGTTGAAATAACTACCATAGCAAAAGTTTAAGGTGTAATCCTAACCACATGAAAAGATATTCCAAAAGCTAGTGATCCAAGGTTAAGGTAATGAATGTTACTTTGGACAATCAATTTATTGCAAAGTGTGCTCCCATTATTAAAGTATACATTAAAGTACGGTTTGCTACCATTAAAATCAACTCACTCATGTGGGTGGATACTATCAAGGGATAACACTGTGGTTGATTTTTAGGAAATGGTTCTTTATTTCAAGATTTTGCAATGACTGTGCATCAAGGGTTAGTTAGAATAAGTCAGTTGCAAGTTTATAAATACTTAAGAATGAGATAATCAAATATCAAAAAATGAAGGAAAAGAAATGGAACTAACGTAAATCCTGTTTCAGTCATTTTCTGAACCCCCTTCCAGAATTGTAAATACAGATCAGTCGGGGAGCAGTGGCCCGATGGGAATTGGGCTATTGGAAATCTGAACCCAGCATCACTTAGGAAAATGAACTGAAGCACGTGAGTTGCGAGGGATGGTTCCTCTTTTCCTGTGAATAAATAACAAAACAAAGCAGAGATATTGTTGACCTATTTTTGCCAAAGAAAAAATGAACTACTAATTAATGAGTGAATTAGTACATGGGAAATTTGTTTACACCGATATTATCAAGTTACAAGACAAGTAAACATTTACATAATTTCACCGCAATTGAATAGTTTTATTGCAAAAATCTCACCAATGATTTTTTCAATGTGATCGTCGGCTGCACCCAATTCTACAAAACCAACTAGTTTATGTTGACCATTCTTGATCACCATCTTAAGGTTTTCCTGAAAAAAATTGGTACATAAAACTTTATAATCCCATACTGAACAGTCATCATGCTGTTGATAAAATGTTAGTACAAAGAATGATATCAAATGATTTCTACAACAATTGTATATAGGCCCCTGTACAAAGCAAATACTTTTTTTAAAATTTTCTCACCTGACTCTACACATCACCTTTGAGAACCAGAGTTTTTTTTAAAAAAATGTTTGATTTGCAGATAACACTATTTGGTCCCTATTTCTTTTATGTCATCGATAGAAGGGGGCTTGTCTGAAACAGAAAGTAATCACTCGAGTAATTGAATAGCATGCAAACAATGAATTGAAGTTACATGTAATTTTTCTTTGCAAATCACATTTTTTAGGGGAAATGTCTTTGATATTGCAGATTCAGATGAGAAAGTAAGAAAAATTAAGTATTGGTTTTACAGTGGAGATAAGCTTTGGGGTTGAAGGGCCAAATTGTCACTATAATCTTAATTCTAAAAGTGCTCAACAATATAATTATTAAAGTTTTGTTTATTTGTAAAATTTCTGTTGTATCTATAACATACATGCATCTATGTTACTGTTATTGACTTTTCAATTAAGGAAATCATTGTACATTATACCTGAATTTTCATCTCATCAATGACAAATCCTCCCCAATAATCCTTTTCTCTTAAATTATGTTTTTTTGCTTCCATCAGGCACCATTCAAGTAGTGCATCATTCCAGCCATTCTGCTCTGCGACTCGATTTTTGTACATCCTGAAGTAAGAATGAAATGCATATTGGGTGGTTAGTTGTAGATCGAACATTGCTTCAAAACAGTAACACTAGGTACCAGATTACATATTCACCTCACTTTTATGCTTGTCTGGTACTGAATCACAAGCCTTGTTAAATTGTCTTTAATTTTGTTAAATATTTATGACTTGTGTGTGTTTTTCATCACATAGTGAAATATGTATACACTTTAGATACTGTGCACTATATCGGGGCATAAAAGAGCTTAATCTTAGTTATTTACCTGATCGTTTTGTTGCTTGGCAGTGTAATAAACGGTCGCAGTGGGTCAAGTACATGTGGATTCTTGTAGTATAAATCTATACATAGTCGAATTATCCTGCAAAATTAGATAGTTTTTAAAGTTAAAATTGTTATCACACTCTGTTTACTTATTCATTTGTATTACAGGGTTTTCTTTAAGGTTTTAAGTAGCCGGAGTTTTTTTGCAAAGTAGACGGTTGTGGGTCCGGAGGATCCACACGATGGGCTTTAGCCCATTTTTGAAAACTGAAAGCCAGAAAATGCATTTCTTGGCATTTTGGGCCATGAAACTCAGACATTAGAGGGATGAATCAAGCTGCAATTATACTATGAAAACCATGTTACTCAAAGAAAGACGAAGCGACATTTCAATAATACAACCCTATAAACAAAAAGTTGAGTGATATTTTTTGTATCTTTTTGGTGGTTTTGCTGGAGCTAACGAGCCTGGCAAATATTTCCACTTGACAACTTGTAAACATGGCACATACAGTACTTTGAAGGACTAGACCAGTAAAGGCTTCTGATTGGTTTGTTAAATAAAGAAGCTGATTGGAGGATACTAATTGGCCAATGGCGTAAAGGATGTTTCGATCCTGTTTAGGTGTGAAGATGACACACACTCGTTCCATTGTGTAATTAGCAGGAAAATATGCTTGCGGAACTTGGTTGTAGTAATTTCGAAAATTGAAAATCACTAGAGCGGTTTAAGAGTGATGTAGTTTTTTTTCCGAAGAGTTTAGGAGTTCCGTAAAGCAGTGAGAGTTGATCAAGAGTGACGTTGGATAAAGATCCGTTGTCATGTTGAAGCGTAGAGATGCCCTCGAGAGGACAAGCACTTATGCGGGCAAGTAGGATTTAACTCCAAGGAGCGTTACGTTCAAGTGTTTAAATAAAGTCTACGAGTCCTCAGCTTCTACGTTCGCTATAAATGAAAGGTATCAACTGAAAGGTTTGAAGTGAAAACGAAGGAGCGGTTAGTGAATGATCAGGGATTAGTTTTGTTCCTCAGTTGAGTTGTGGTAAGAGATGCGTGAATGCTGGCTGAGCGTGTTGCTAGCAGAACATCATATGTAAATTTCCTTCTGGATTGAGAACAAACCTTTTGAAAGTGTTTCTTTGTTTACAAGTTTTTTTATGATTGCGGCGTGATTAAAGGAAGTTTTGCGTGGACTAAAACGTCCTTGAGTGATTTTTCCTTCCGGTAAGACACAATCGGTGGCTGTTTAAAGATATCAAAATCCAATATGGCGGACAACAAATCATATTGTTCCTACTGTCCCGCCACCGCAGCAAGATTTTTTCAAAACGAAAGTCTCAAGCATAACGTTTTTAAACTGCCCTTGAGTCAAAAGTCTTTTATGTGTTTTCATAAAAGATAGGCACTGCAAATTTTTATTTGTATTGAGCCCAAGTAGTTTAGACCTCATAAACATCATCTCCTCTACATGTCTTGACTCTTCAAACAATGAAAGTAGCCAGCGAAACCTGACAGAGAAGCCGGCGAACTTCGCCGGCTGCCGGCTCTTATATACAACCCTGTATTAAAGAGGTTGATACTGCTTGAGATCACAAGGTCTGAAATGACCAAATTGCAAAGTTACATAATAGTTACAAGTAAACAATAATTAGTGTGTTAGAGCAGTTTTCAACTGAGTGTTGTAAAAACAAAACCAAAGTAATTCAAAGTAATTTCTCTGGCCAATCACAACAGATGTAAACTGCACAATCCGCCAATCAGAACTTGAAGCAAATACATGTAACCTGTGTCAAGCGCGGGAAAACGCAGGTGTCCAAGCATGATAAACGTTGGTTTGGCTTCTAATTTGTTGAGAAAATGGAGTGAACTTTGCAAACCAATCACAGAGTCGAGTAAAGCAAAACCAAAGCAAACGTGAAGCTACTTTTGACACTCAATTGAAAATTCCGCTCCACAGTATGTAACGAACGTACATAACGTACATACTATATTAAGAGCTTAATATATTTAGCATTCTATTTGAAGGCTGAACATCTAGGAAAAAGAGGAAAATACCATTTTATTACTATATCTTTACCCTGATTATTGATGTTTTGAGAAGAGTTACATTTGTAGATTAGCAATTAAAAGTTTGTTTTCAATTAACTGGGAGTATTGAAGTCAGTTGCTATATGTCTTGATAAATGGAAGGGAGGACATGGGTACTTACTTTGGATGCCACCCGTGGCCGTTCTTGCTCGTAGTCTGCAGGATCTTACTTTGCTGCTCCCGAAGGCATGCCATTTCATCACGGACATCTTCTTTTGAAGAATCCTTAAACATGCTTTTAAGGTCAGCATGGTCCTCCTCGTCAACCTCTATAGCTTCGCTATTGAATTTCTCTCGCCAATAGTTTTCCCTCAGTTCCGCATTTCTTCTCTTTTGTAATGCTCTTTAATACCTTATTTCTTCAAGCAACTCCTCCCTCGAAAGAAACCGCTTGTTGCGTTGAGGTTAATGGACTCCCTCTTTGAACGGTTCCTTTGGCTTTGGGAGTTAACAGTTTTTAACCTCCCACAATTTCTGCAATTTTCTCCAGAATTGCTAAGGACTTGACAGGATCCTGAATATACTCTTGTCTCTGGCCGCTTTGCTGCTGCTTTGCTGGGTCTGAAAGGTCGGCTTTTCCTTCGTGTAGAAGACGCACATGACGTGACCAACTGTGTAATGGGAAAGGCTGGTAATGGAATGATCTTTTTCAAGAATAAATCCAAGGCAGATGGGGACGCTGTTCAAGTATTGCAGGATCACTGAGATTTCTTCTGCTAGTGGTTAGCCTGCAGTGCAGGCGTATTTTGGGCGCGCGAGTGCACATTTTCGATTATTAGGCCACCATCTTAGATTTGGTAACTGTGGAAGATTGGGGCGAGGGTGAGCGTTCTCGCCACTGCACCAACCCTCTCCCGGTCAAGCATCTAATCACAATCCAAGATGGCGGCATCGACAACCTGATTTATCTAGCGTTCCGCGCCAAATAACGCCTGCACTGCAGGCTAGCTAGTGGTGCACCTTTCGTCTCGTCAATTCTTAGTACTGAACCTAAATCAACCACACAACCATGGGATCTGATCTTGTAAATCGACCTAGAGGGGGGGTTATGGG
>OX421451.1:14049411-14094411 GCA_949126865.1 Montipora capitata | reverse complement strand
AAATCTGCAAGTTTAAATTTTTACGACTCAGCCTCAACAGCGTTGATAGATGACCATCATAAAACGCTACTGGATATTATTAACTGCCAAAAATCGGGATTCAGACGGAAATCGGTGGTATTAATACTGGTTAATTTAAACAATTTATTGTCTTGATAATGCGTACGTACGTGCTTGGCATGACTGGACAAGTATAAATAAATCCTTTTTTAAATTAAGAAAGAAGTGATCAGTGTGGTATAAGGTTTTGCACGGTTTTGGCTTTGCTTTAGACTGTACTAGTGACCTCGGTTTCTGGAAAACAGCTACTCTAGGATAGGAGTGATTTGGGGAGTTTACTCTAGTATAGGGTAGCAAAATCCAGCTGAAACTAGCTCTGGTATAGGCTAAGGGTTCCAGGGACCCAGCGGCACATCCCCACCCAGAAATTCCTAAAGTACCCCCCCCCCCCCCCCGGGGTTCCTATACTCTCCCAACTCTATTTTCTCTATTTTCTAAAAAAAAAAAAAAAAAAGAAAAAGGCGATCTCTTAAACTTCAATCGAAGAGTGCTAGCAGATGCTTCATTTACATGCTGAATTTCCGAGAAATCGTCAAAAGAGAAACAAAAAGAAAACCGTTTCAACAATTAGATTTACAAACCATTTCAGCAATTCGTTTAATTTAGATTTACGACACTTACTTTCATTTATTTGTCCTATACTTGTCCTCAATCAAATAGCCCTTAATTTTCTTACAACTCGGGAATAGCGCTTTTCCGAATAGTTTCAAAACTAGTCCTCGTGCCTCCTACTATTTCAATACTCTCAAATATTCGATTTTCCGGTAGGTTGTCTCGTTAGTCTAGTGATATCGGAAACTGCAAGGTGAAGCCCGGCATCGATCCGGGTTCAACTCTTTGCCTCGCCTATTGTGAATCGTCTCAGCTGTTTAAAATCTTTGTTTCGTTGAAGTAGATTTGAAGTCTAAAGTAGACTGTACGTCGTATAAGTTGAATAAAAAGGGAAATGTCTGGAAAGAAGTGATGACCGAGGCGGATGGACAAATATGCAATTTTTTTTCAAAATGGCGGCAAGGAATAAGGTGACCGAAATCTGGGTACGACAACTGCCAACAAACAAAATGTAGTAAAAATGGGGAACCTGAAGCTGTAAATTTGATGTAAGAAACCGAAAATACGGATGGGTTAATGCACGAGCAACGAGAATGCGGTAGACGACAGAGAAATCTTGCTTTGCTTTTCATTTCATGTTATTTTAAACCAATGCAAGTTTATATACGGGGCTGTGGTTTTTAAACAACAACATTATTCTATGTTGTACGATGTATACTGTTGTATTGTAAAACCTTTGCCACGCTCGATACGTGGCAAAGGTTTTACAATACAACAGTATACAGCGTACAACATAGAATAATGTCGATATCTAACTTTGCCTATGCAAGAATCAAAGATCTGACTAAGTTAGGTTTTTAAACAGCTTGGAAACAACCATTGCACACAGTTTCACCCGTAACATCACAGACATTTGATTACCGTAAAATCTAGTGAGCTAGGGTTTAATGTCACGGAGGAGTGTTCACTGTCCTGTGTAATGTATAGTTTATATTGCATGTTTATTGTCAATCAATTCAAACTTACTCACTCACTCACTCACTCACTCACTCACTCACTCACTCACTCACTCGGTAGCCCGGAGGCGGGCAACCACTAGTTCATTCCACAGCCTCTTATTATCCCTCATTGCAGCAATCTCACTTGCTTCGAATGCCCCAGTATCCCTCTTAAGAGTGTCAATATAGGTAGTTCTCGGTCTTCCTCTCCCGCGATGATCATGTGTGGGTTCCCAAAGGACTAATTTCTGGGTGCTTAGCTCTGGATGGCGATAACAGTGTCCCGCTAGTTGTAGTCTACGGGAGGCGATTTTGTTGCAATTGCTGACTGCTGGTAGTTCTCCGCACATTTGTTGATTTGGTATATGGCTGCTCCAGTGGATGTTTAAGGCTTTACGCAGCATCCTAGTGTATGCGAGGAGGCGCGGTGGCCTCATGGTTAGTGTGCTCGACTTCGGAGCGAATGGTCCGGGTTCGGGACCTGGCCGGGGACATTGTGTTGTGTTCTTGACACTTTACTCCCTCGGTGCCTCTCTCCACCAAAGTGTATAAATGGGTACCAGCAGAATGCTGGGGGTAACCCTGTGCGACGGACTAGCATCCCATCCAGGGGGAAGTAGAAATACTCCTAGTCGCTTCATGCTACAGAAACCGGGGATAAGCTCCGGCCTGATGGACCAGTAGGCCTGTAAGCTGACTTTACCTTTACCTAGTGTATGTTCCATCCAACGACTTTTCTTGTGCTTTTGACAGAGCCCACCTCTCGCACCCACAGAGAAGATTGATTCGATGGCGGCTATGAAGAATCTGATTTTCAAATCTTTACTCATATTGGACTTCCATATTTTGGTCATACCATTCAAAGCTCTCCAAAGCCTGTGCTTTTCTTATGCTGATGTCTTTTTCTAAGTTATCAACCCATGACCCTAAATATTTGAAGTCATCCTTCCATTCCAGATTAGTGCCATCCGATGTATGTAATGGTGTTGGTTCATCAATGTTATAAGCAACTGATTTTGTTTTGTTTGCATTCAGTACAAGGCCAACTTTCTTGCACTCTTTTTAATTTCCACTGTTAGCAGTAATTCCTGAGCATGAGCTATTTCATCCAACAGTAGTGCTGATGATGTCGTCTGCGAAGCCTAAGTCAGCAAGAACTACTTTAGGTTGTCTTCTTGATCTGCGAGGGGTGATGGTAAATCCCAGCTCTTCTTCTTTCGCAACCATAGCTTTACTCATAGCATAGTCTAACACGATTACAAACAGGAAAGGAGCTTATGTGTCGCCCTGCAGTACACCGGTTGTGATGTCAAACATCTCTGTTCAAACTGATTATCATTAATTTTTCATGAACTTGAATGATTATCTGATTTCTTATCGGTGTATATCAGCCTTCTGACATCGACTTCCCCACTATACATTGACACAAAGCTATTTTTCTGAAAGGAAGTATTATACCACATATTTTGTTTTGAGAATCTGTAGTACTTCATTTTCACAGTGAAATTAAACCAGTATTTGAATGTTCTATGGTGGTTTTTCCTCTTATCTCATCGATTGACTGCACGTATCGTCATGTCATGATCAGTGTAAAATCAGTATTTGCATTCTTTTCTGATTGCCAACAGGGAACTACAGCATGTTCAGTGCCCACATACTTACAACTTGTTATTGTCAATATATTTTGTGGTAAAGTTGACATAATCAAGTCAAAGTGCATTGTTGAGCATGCTATTCCATAGCAATCAGGGCCGGATCTAGCATTTTTTGAAAGTGGGGGCCGAACAAGGGTACTCTTACATGCAATCTGGAGCAATCTGGAAAGTAAAATATCAGGATTCCATATTGAATAAAATTATAAGTTGTGGTTATAATGATGCATGGTTTGTGACTCTTCGCTCCAAAGTCACAACAGCCTTGGAAGAAACGAATGAAGTGTCTGTATACCACAAGTGCGCGGGATGGTGATCTTTACGTATGCTTTCTTAGCCATTTTCTGAATCTTTTCATGCACTGAATGCGCAAACACTGTTTTTGCATCCTTGCGTATATCTGCCAGCTGATCTTTCACCACGTTAATATGCCTGTATGCCTCAATAACATCCAATGTCGAACCCTGGTTTAACGAACGGCTAAGTCCTACCCTAAATCCAAAAAGATGCTTGGCAGTCTAAAAGCCAGCAATGAACACAGGGTTCTTGATTTGATGGAACAGGTCATACGCACGTACGTGTCACAATGTTATTCTCATTATACCTAACCAAAATATATATAATTATATATATAGACATTAAGATTTTACGTTGTTACAGTCTCTGTAAAATAGGTTGACTGTAGACAAGTAATTCTCATCCAGTCTTCTTCGTCATTTCAAAAGGATAACATTAACGCCGGTAACGTTGAAAGCTTTTTCGCAAAACTTTGGTCATATACTATTAGCAAAAAATCATGCTTTAGCTAAAAAAATCAAAAGCTCCAACAGACTGCTTACAAAATTATAAAATTATTGTATATTTTGACAAAAAATAAATCTCCGACGAACTGAAAGGGGGGGCCGCGGCCCCCTCAGCCCCCCCCTAAATCCGCCCCTGGCAATCTGCTTCTTTTGCTTTTCAAGTCATGAAAAGAACTTTTCCATGTCTTGTCCTACCAGTTAAAACAATGTCTTGGAATGCTGCTCATAAAAATCTGTTGGGCCTGATTCAAAAAGGGCAAAATTTGTGCAAGTCCTAAACATGAGCATCTCATCATCTTTAGCAGTTCTTGTAGGATGAGCCCGAGGTACGGGAGGGATCTTTGTTGTTTTATCAAACTGGCTTTTAATGTGCTGTTTTGGAGGCAGTGATAATGGCACTGTTTGTTTTATTTGCCCGAATTCCTTAACCTAAATTTTTGTTTCCTTTCGTTTCGCCAGAAACAAATCATATCTAGACTTAAGGATGAACTATTTACGCAGTGAGGTAGAGTGGCCATTCAAAACAGAGTTTGTAATTAAAAATCTAAACATCTATGGATCCATATGAGATGTGAAAACAAACTTGTGAACACGTGAACCTGAAGTCTAGCAAATAATAATGCTGACAAACACAAAAGTGAAGGAAATGGGTCTTAAATAAGAGGTTTTGACTATCTGAATGATTTTGGGTTACATTAAAGGGATATATTGTTGAAAAATCCAAAGCTATCTCTCTTCGTGGTAACGTGTAATGTAAACAATCTTCGCACTGGTGAGTCGTAGTTATAATTGGGTTAACCAGGAACCAGTTATTTTAAAGCTAGTACTGGTAACTGCCTAGGTTCACCATGCAACACAAGTAATGGAAGATTCACAGAAAACGGAATTTGAAATTTTATGCAGTGGCATTTGAAAGAAAACTTGATATTTGTAGACTTTATGCTTCGATGTATTGTGCAAATATACAAGTATCTGTTTTTCTCCAAACCTCTCTAACCTTAACCTAGCTATAACTCTAACCCTTCTCACCGTTCAGAGGGTTTGCATCCACATTTCTACATGTCTTTATTTCTCGAGAGTTTCAATAGACGAAGTGAAATAAGTATGACAGAACAAGTCACCCACACTAAACACTTTGATCTTTTCTCCTGCCCTTACCATTCCAGAAACGAAACGCTATTTCTTTTTTTTGAAATAATTTCATGATACTGGTGAAGTTGAAAATTTCCTGTGCTTTGCCACCTTCAATTTTTTTTCCCAATCCCCTTGTCCAGTTCACAATCTTCCCCCAAATCACTCGATCAACCACATCTTCAGACAGTATAATGCCTCAACTCGAGCAATGCTAGAAATTATTTTCAAAGCATGTTTTGAAAACGAGTAATTCAACTTCAATTATTAATTGGAGTACAAGAAAACTCACAAGAGTGTGATGCTTTAAACTAACCAAAAAAAGTCATGTGTACAAAATTAAAGAATACTGTTTAATATACAAGTTTATATTTTAAAATCAGAAGAAGCAGATTGAAATGGAAGACGTTAGAAAATTGACAGGTCAATAAGACTATAACGATAAGACTTACAAATATTTTCAAGAATACTGGTAATAATATTATTGTTAAGACTTCACAATCTTAAATAACTCTCTTGGAAAATTACTAACTAAAGGTGACATGCATTTTGTTTGGTGTGAAGAGATGAATATTTTTTATTCTTAAAAGTAAAAGGCAATGATGAAAACCGACCGAGCTAATCTCTCTGTGCACCACTAGCTGAAGAGTGTGGAAGGGATGATATGGGAAATCGGAATATGGATTACTGCACTGAGCTGCAGGTCTAAAACACAGGTCACATTCCACAGGTTAGTGTATATGTCACTGTACTGCAGACAAATAAACAACACCAAAAGTGTCTCCTAGCGCTAATCACTTTGAAAGTAATTTGGGGAACAAGGAAACACAAGAAAAGATTTAAAGGAACAAGGACGCTCCCTCCGGGAGGGCCTCATCCTGCTACCTCGGCATTTCAAATGTTCTCGATCCCGCGTTTGGAAACTTGATGAAACCCTAAGCACGTGTTTTTGATACTTCACCAAAAGAGTACCCCTTTACGGTTTTAGGACTTTAGTTACAGTAACTTTAATTTACATTCAATGAACATCGGTAGTAAATAAGCTCTGAACAAGTTCGATTTTAGAATCTGTTGCGGTTTGTGGTTTTTCCCAGATTTAGCATTTGGTTTTCGTTTTCCGCAAAAAACAAGCAGTTTTTCGGATTTGCCCCGATGTGGTTTTCGGTTATTCCTGTTTGGTGCGTATACGGTTGAGATGTTTTTTGATATTTTAACTCAGTCTTGAATTTGCACATCCTTGAAGACGCTGGCTCTGTTGAATTAAAACATGTAAAGTAAAACAATAATTCAACATGGCGCGTTTTTTCCTGCTAAATGCCGACCCTAATGCTGAAGTCTATTTTTGCCACTTCGGCAAACGGCAAACTGCTGTTGAAAA
Source organism: Montipora capitata (assembly GCA_949126865.1). Classification (NCBI taxonomy): domain Eukaryota; kingdom Metazoa; phylum Cnidaria; class Anthozoa; order Scleractinia; family Acroporidae; genus Montipora; species Montipora capitata. The sequence continues at coordinate 14,087,837 of OX421451.1, read as the reverse complement.
TGCGATGCTAAATGTACCTATTATTATGTGTCTTCCGCGTGCGCATTCTATAACAATTATTCCATGAGCCCGAGTTGGATATGAAGTGATAAAATAACCAACGAGCGCGTAGCGCGAGTTGGCTATAATCACCTCATATCCAATAAGGGCGAATGGAATAATTGTTTTAGTAAATTCTCAAACCAGGTTTTGCCGCCGATTTTTATTTCCACAATTTTACAAAGCGTCCGGAAAGAGCATCTTGGCGCACTATTTTCCATATGACGTAAAACCTCGACTATTGGCTCATAGTCGGAGTTTTTTAGCCAATCAAAAAGCTAGAAATGCAATAGTCGGAACTGAAAATTTACTAAATGACGTTATTCCCTTTTCTAGAATTGGCCTGTGACGCAGACTCGGGTTCGTATGCTCTCCACGTATTACCAATGCAGGGATTAGTTCGATTACGGTTTTAAAAGCATGGTTTTGCCTTTTTTGGCGGTTTTGCGCTTTGTTAAACACCCACATGCCCCCTCCTAACAGCAGCAATAAAGACGGGGATTGGAAAATTAATTGATACATAATATTTTAATCTATTATTTTGACAGCGTCTGGGAATATGATGTAACATAATAAATCGCTTGAAGACCTACAGCTTCCGATCGTTTATCCTCAAGTTGATGTCATTCATTTAGCCTTACATATTTACTTTAATGTTTCTGAATCCAATTCATAAGACGTGACATTACTCTTGTAAAAAAGCAAACAACGCAAGTAATTATTCCAGATATATACGTGATTGCAGCTAAGGGCCTGTCAAGACTATTATCTGTTGTAAGACATTGTTTCCTCGAGGAGCAAAGCAATCTATAATTCGTACATTTTAAGGGATCTATTTGAAAATATTTAACTGACAACTGACGTCTTAAAAAGCCTTATGTAAAATAACTGTTGAAATAATATTCCAAAATGACTGATTCGATTTTTATGTACCCCTGCCAGTTTCAAGGATATTCTCAAACTGATCTCCGGAAAGGTGCAATCTCCTTATTTGATTCTTTTGAGAGGCATATTTGTGTAGTCTTTCATAACATTCCGGCCCAGAGCTTTACCACGCCTCCATCCTTTTTACTTAATTTACATTTTAAGGGTTGCAATGCGATGAAATTGGGGCTACAGTCGTTGTACGGACGGCCATTGCCACAGTACTAAGAAACACGAGTTCATAGAGAAGACGTGGCTAAAAAACTGTTCTTGGCGGCTTTTATGTTTGTCAATTAGTCGTTAAATTTCTTATATAACTGAGTCGAATGAGCTGCTTATTTATTACGCGACAAGAACGTTTTACTGCATGTAGTGTTTTTTTCACATTAACAGTTTCTTCTCTATGATATCGCCCTCAATTTGCACCAAATTTAATTATCAAATAAACTAATTAAACCGCTACTTTTTGACAAAGTTTGCCTGAAAGCTCATTGCAGAGCCTAGTCCCTTGTCGGTATACAAAACTTTGATATAAGAAGCAAATGGAGTTTCTTTATGCCTTCAGTCCTCACTTAATCTGTGGAACACAAACAAATAGTTACACTGTTTTACTTGAATATTTTACTTAGCCTCCGCTGGTTTCAGGACTTAATGAATTTTATTCATTGATGGCTTTTAGATATAACTGTAGCGATAAAAAAAAAAAGAAAAAAAAAGACGAAGCCGAAATTTGTGTAAATGAAAAACGTGCCATGGACGTATAAGGTCTTCCGCCCTTCAAAAGGTCTCAATTTTAATGCAATGCATAAAACATGAGCAGGAAAATACAAGTTAAATAAACGAAGAAGATGATGAAAAAGAGAATGAAGCAAACTTCGATCAGTTCCATTTTAATCATCCATTTCACAGTTAAAAAAGGTCGTATTTTTATTCAAGCTTATTTTTAGATATCGCTTCTTTCCTCCAAACAGGACGTCGGTGTTCTCCCTAAGGCGTTTGTTGCAAGCGCGTGGTGAACCGGTCTTTTCACTGCCTTGGGCTCTAAGATGGACCCGCTTAAACTGGCTGATCTCTTTTCTCTGCAGCGCTTAAATAGATGTTTAATAGCTTTCTTGAATTGGTGGTTATACGAGGTGTAAATGATCGGATTAAAAGCCGCATTACAATTTGGCAAAACATGCACGAAAAGGCTTTTTAGAAGCACAGCGAACCATCGAGGCAATCCATCCCAAGCCCTAGGACTGTGCAAGCTTACCAAAGACAACACGAAAAACGGCGACCAACAAATGCAAAACACGCTCAACAATATCATCAAAGTCTTTGTTGCTTTGACTTCGAAGACAATCATCCCAGGATACATACGGTTTGACTTTCGCCGAGAGTTCTGCCGATGGCTTTCATGGAAAGACTCTGCCTGACGAGAAAGTTCTTTAGCTTGAGCAACAGCCACTTTAAAAACGAAGCAATACATTAGTATCATGGTAGCTAAGGGCGCAAAAAATCCAATTACAAATACAACAGTCAGAAAGATCTTGTTGTCGATGTAACAATTTTGGTTTTGCACAACAATTCCAGGGGTGTCCTTCGCAGGGCTCAATGACAGAGACGCTAGGCAAATCGAGTAACCCCACAACGCTGCGAGAGACAAAACCACCCTGGTAGATGTCATGCGAATGTTGTAGGTCAGAGGAGAAGTTATCGTCAAATAGCGATCCACGCTAATCGCTGCTAAGTTGGCGATGGACGCGGAACAGAAGAGGAGGTCCAGCCAAATCCAGAATCGACACATGTCAAGTCCTAACGTCCAGAGGTAATTTTGCAGGATGTTAACGATGCGGAATGGAAGACACATGGCCGCGAATAGGAAATCGGCAAGGGCGAGGGAAAGGATGAAGTAGTTTGTTGGAATTTGTAGCTGTTTGATCGTAAAGACAAGATAACAAAGCACACCGTTACCAACTACCGATACAACAAGTACGATGATAAGAATGACTGCCTGTAAAACGATCTCGAACTGGCTTGGAGCTGTCGAGGAGGCCACAGATGATGAACTTCCAGATTGGTTCCCTGCCAGCGTCATATTGTACGAGGAAGCGTTGTCACCATCCGTCGCTGCTTCCATGCTCAGAAGTCAAAGGTAATGGACACCCTAAGCCACAGAAATAAGGTTACGGAGCTATCTCAGTATGGTTACTGTTTAAAAATAAAGCAATAATTATTGTTCAACGTTACGTTTGTCCGTGATGAAAAAGATTCAGTGCTTGAAGCCAAAAAAAAATTCCCTCCTCGAGCGAAATTCGGGCTCAGTCCGCTATTCGACCTACTTCGGGTTAATTTAACCTTGGTACATAGTTCCTAGTGTCACAGACGTGAGATAAAGCCGTATGAGTTAATATTCACTTTGACAATCACTGTTATAGAGAAACTGAATGATTGGAAATAGAAAGGCATTGAAATCAGTGTAGATATGCTGGATATCAGATATGATTGGCCGATATCTCTTAAGATCACCGACAAATGGGACTGAATTGCTTCGTCAAGTCAAACTTACTGAACAAATATTCGAAATTTGAATTAATATGGAGTGTGCAGTTGCCATGGTAGTGGGCATGACGATTTTAAACGCTGTCTTAGGGAACTCGTGACAATAGAGCACCTGTGCGGCCTTAAATGCCCTGGAAGTCGACCATTCATCTCATTCAAGGAAAGCTCGTCACAGTTTACTTTATGAAATCCCAGAATGACATCTCCCATCCAAGCACAAGCCTACATAATCTGAAACTCGCAAATATTCTCAAGAGTGTAAATATTGAATAGGAAGGACCAATAGCAATTCCACTCGTGATTCGGAAAATATTAAAGTTTTGTTTGGAAATTTGACGCATCCACTTAATTTTTTCAAGAAATGTTCACCGCCCGCCGACGATGAGTAAATTGCTCGTAGCTTTTAATTAATTAATGGCGATTTTTCATGATTTTATCCGAGATCAAAAAGGCTAGGGGTATAGAAAATCACTGTATTTACAGATTTAGTTACAAAAATGAAAAGAACAATTGAGAAAACAGCAGTGAAAACTTGAACTACGCAGCTTCGTGAAGTCGATTACTTCAACTTTGCCGGGATGTCTTTTGACCTTTACAGCCTATGCCTGCTCAACAGTTTTTCCACGAAAACACAAAAAGTGCACTGATTATCATTAATTCGCGCCGTCAAAATACTATGATTTAGCGCTGAAGCTTTCCTTAAGACTGATTGCGTAAAATGTTAAGATAACCTTTGAACGTACCGTTCATAACACAATAAAGGAGGCCAATCATTGATTTTCTCGTCCCCAAAAAGCCTTGTTCATTTTAACGCGAATTGTCCAATCTCTCCTCGTTTTCATTTTCTTGCTCTCTCGTAAACTAGAGTTAATCACATTTTTAAATTTTTTTTATTAGACCCGTATTCTATCTTCCCAACACTTGAATGAGTCATTAGCCTTTTCTTTAAGAAAGAAGCAAGCCCTGTACAAATATTGAACTGTTTTACCTAACATTATTAAGATTCAGAAAAAGTTTAAAGGAAACCGACCGTGTACATAGGACATGCTGAATTGTCGTAGATATTAGACTTTTTTGTTGGGATCCTATAAGTTTCCTCGCATTGATTCGAGCGCTTAGGCGAGAAAAGTTGCCTCACGTGAATTCCATATCGGCACCGAAACCACAGCCGGGCTGAATTATGGTCTTTTCGATAAACTACATCGAATGGAAAACGTCGAAGACGTCATTTCTCGTGTTTAAACTGTAATTAAGAAAACCAGTTCTCACAAAGGATACGAAAATGCATGGCGCCTTGAAGAAGTGGCGCCTTTCTTTCTCAAGCAACACAAATATTTTACCCAAGCTTAATATATGCGTATTCGCATGTAATATTCATTTTATACAATGCAAATGTTTTCTATAATTACACTAGTAGTAATCTAGGATTATTGAAGTGCGTTCCGGCTACAGTCGATTTGGAAGCAAAAGACAAGGGTTGGCGGGAAAGAAACAATGTTAGAGCCGAGGTCTGAGTATAAAAGCATGTACTTCTTGAGATGATTTCAATAAGCGCCGAGCACCGTGACTCGAGTGACAGGAATTGAAGTTAATCCAGGTCGGGTAGGGTTGATATCTGAATGGAAGACCATCGAGATATACGCTATGTGGTTGCCTTTCGCAGACGATATATGCATCGTAAAGCCTCATTCTAATCGAAGCTTCACCATTCGTCTCTTTGGGAGACATAAATCTAAGAGTAATCAGTGATTAGGAAGTGCGTTCGTAGGGAGAACTCACTAGACGACCGAGAGGACATGAATATAATGCATTTATGTAAGGGCATCGAAAGTATTAACACCGGTATATTAGGATTGTACCTGCACTACTCGACCAGACACTGGAGCTAGATGATATAGGGTACGTAGGCTAACCAAGCCACCGTGCCATTTATTTAGCATCGGAATGGGTACAAAAAAAACACGTATACATCAAATTTGTTATAAGGAGAAGAGCAATGCACCAGAGCTGGACACCAAAACTCCTAAAAACCAGCAGGTGGAAAAAACCGGAGAATGTGTACCCCCGACCAAGGCAGTGGTGCGATCCTTGGAGGTCTAGGGTATTCTTATTGAAAAACACTATTTGCAAAAGAACGCTATCATATACAACCTAGGAAAGCATTAAATGACTTTTTTTAGCGCGATATAACAACTCACGAAACTGGACTTGTGCCCGCGGCGATGGCGCTGACCGTAGAATGACTAAGCCCACTAACGCCCGAAAATTACAAACCTAAATCCCACAAACCACTTCGCACCTAACACGGCTCACCAGGCCTCTGATACGTGCCGGCAAAATAGCAATTTATGCTAATTTATAATTATAACAAATTACATCTTTTGGAGTGTGGCTAAAAAGGAAAAGTTTGGAGTAAAGAGGTGCTGACGTAACAAAAATCTGGATTTTGTTGAAATTGTCGGAACGATTATTACTGAGAAATGTCCCTTGCTAAAAATCAGCGTGTTGGTGCAAATTGACTCACACAAACAATCACGAGATGCGCGATCGTCGTTTACGCATATGAGGTACAATGGAAGTATGACGTAATTCAAGATGGCGCAGAAAAGCCGCAGACAAACGGGAAACGAAATATTTGCTAAAGCTAACCTTAGGTATAGGATACCCAAGATTAGAAATTGCGTTCTCCTATTGTCGAACGCAAATATGCAAAAACTCATCGGAAATCGGTGTGTGGAAATAAAAGAGGAAATTACCCGTAAAATTGAATCCGGCCGATGACATTGCTTACTGGAAACTTGATGATGAAACAGGAAAAAGTTAGTTTGAAAAGGAACTAGATGTCTTTTTAAATCCTTAATTATAAGTGACGTGGGTTTGAATATCCTCCTTACCTTGCTTGGTTTTAAATTTGGCAATCAACTTGTTTATCCCGTCTCTTTTTCATTTGTCCATTATAATTATTATCATTCAAATACTTTACCTAGTCGAAGAAATATAAAGAATAGGGGATTTACGCTCTTTTTAAAGAGCGTTTTCGGGCTACAATAAAACTTCACAAAATGTGGAAATTACAAGCATTTGAAATATGAATGGTTAAGCCGTTTTATTTTAGTATAGTTCGTCCATATACTGCGAGGCGTGAAGGACTGAACTCTTTGCACATATTGAAACTTTTGTACTCCCATGGATAGTAACTTATCCACCGGATAAGGTTATCCAGCCTTAGAACAAATGGGGCCAGTTTCACATTTCTTTCCCTTTTATTTTTAGGTAGATAAAGTAAGTGGCACGAAGCGACTTTCTACTCCCCCCATGGATTGGATGCTAGTCCATCGCAGGGCTACCCCCAGCATTAAATTCGCCGGTACCCATTTATACACCTGGGTGGAGAGAGGCACCGTGAGAGTTAAATGTCTTGCCCAAGAACACAACACAATGTCCCTCGCCAGGGCCCAACCCGGACCACTTGCTGCGGAGTCAGAAAAATGAAAATACCTATGAGCAAAACAAAGACATTTTTAACTGACTCGCAGCCTGGGTATGTTCTTAGAATGTTTAGTTTTTGTCAATCGCAGCCTAAACTGACGTTCTTACAAAAAAAAGATCTTATAAAGATAGATTGTTCATGTTGTAGGTCAAATCCGGTCTCAGCTTGAAAACGTTTTTACCTAGATGGAATTGGTGATCCTCCTTTTACCTGAATATGTCTTGTGGTTTAATTTTCTTTCTGGTTTGCATTTTTTTTAACCAACTCATGTTTTTCCAAACCAGTTTAATTTATGTCAACTGTTTTTTTTAATCAACTGTCTAAAAAAGGGATTTTTCCTTTTTTTGGGGGTGTAGTTAAAAAAAACCAGGGGCTTGGTTTTTTAGGGGGTTAAAAAGAACTAGACATATTTCCCTTCCTTCTACTCACCTACCCCTCCATGATCTTTTCCATTACCTCCATCATCCTACCCCACCCTTCCTTCAAACATCTATCCCCCTCCTCGAATACCACTACTTATGCCGCGCCCAATCCCTCTACACAACACTACTCACACCACTGCATATTTCTCAAGACCTTCCTCTTATACTCACCATGCAGAACTTGATCTTGAACTCCCTACCTCTAAATCTGCTGCCTGCTGCCTACTCCTTAATCTACTTGTCTTCACAAGCAAGCGTGCAAATTTCGCAGAATAATTTATAAATGAATATTTTATTGTTCACCTCAGACCACTCTCTGCCCAAACTTTGATATATTCACATAAATGTGCAATACAACACTAGAGCCACATATGGCAGAGTCACGCCAACGCAATTGCGTAAATGAAATAGATTTCTATAGAAAAATAGAGGAATTTAAATGCCAACTAAGACAAGAGACTCTCAAAAAAATTGTTATTTAGAAGATGATTTTTACAACAAGGCCGAACATTTCTTGAACGATAAAACAGAGAAGCAACTCCGACTTTCCGCCAACCACCCCGCCGGAAACAAAGATCGATCTAATAGAACACCATATGATAACTCGAAGGAAATTGGTTACAGGAGCTCTTCACAGGAAACAACAAGAGCGTAGTTCCAAAACAAGGACTGTTTCAAATCTTGTCCCAAGCACAAAGTCGAATTACGGAAATATGGCTTCAAGAAGTTATGCAAAAATAGCTAGAAAGTTGTCAACACATCCATTCCATGCAAAGAAATTGCCCAACACTCTTCTCCAACATTATTCTCTTTGATAGAGATCGACTTGATGGTAAAATGCCGCCCTGGCTTGTATCCCAACATACTTTTAGGAAAAATGATTGAAATCGAAGACCATTATGCTCGAGTACTGACCAAGTTTGGAAATGGAAAATGACTAAGCTGCAGAGTGATCTATTGCAGTTTAAGAGAAAGCGGGCTTTTTGTACTTACTTGATGAAAAAGGCTCGTTCTAAATATTACAGTACTTTTATTAATGATAATAGCTTTGATCAGAAAAAGTTGTTTAAGGCCAGTAAAGATCTCCTTAATCCTAAGGATGATATTCAGTTTCCACCTCATTCTGATGCTTTCAAGCTGGCTAATGATTTTGGAAACTTTTTTCGACAGACGATTGTCGATATTAGGTATAAATTACCTGGGTGATCGTTCTTTTCGCGTGCCGAGCCGAAATTATGAAACAATCTTCCTTTTGAAATTAGGTGTTCCAATTCTATTGCGTCTTTTAAATCGCAGTTTGAGACATTTTTATTTAAGAAAGTTTTTTATTGATATTCTATTTTTATGTATATATTTGTTTATTTTTTGTATATATTAATTTAGTTTATACTTTGTGATGCGCTTTTGAGTATTATGTATATAGAATTTGCGCACTACAAAATAAAGTTATTATTATTATTATTATTATTAATAACTGTTTCAAATACGTGCGTAAACCTAATTGAGAGCTTAACCCTAATTACTAAGCTGAGAATGTAACCCTAAACATTAAAATTATTGGTCACATGCATAAAGAATTATTATTGTGTTTGAGCTTCAAAGACAACAATCCATCATAATAATCTTAAAATGATTTCTCTAGTTTATTTTATACATACTTCATAAAATTAATTACAGAAAGATATTATCCAAATATGTTAAAATGGGCATTGTACTAAAAAAATTAAACCAGTTTAAAAAATTTAAACTGGTTTGAGAAAAAATGAACTTTTCAAACCAAAAATAAAAACATGATTCACCATTTCACAAAATATTCAGAAGAAAAAGAAGAAGAAGAAGAAGAAGAAGAACCTAAACGTGCTTGTTGTTCACTTATCAAGTCAACAAAGGAGATAACGACACCTCAATTGGAAAAAGAAAGAAACGCACAAACAAAATACAACAACAAAATGACGGTCACAACAAGCAAACCAGTACTATTTCATTCCAAGTCAACAACTTTGTCAAAATAAAAATTAATTAAGTGGACAAAAGTCCATTACAACCAAACACACTTCTTGGTAAAGTAAGAGAAAAAGAACATGGATTTATGAAAGTTGTAACCAAATTTGGAATTATTAACACTTGGATTGCATGTGCACCAAACAGACTACAAATTACTGAAGACATGAATGCACGATATTAGACACAATTAAAACAATAAGTTTCACTGCCACATGCAAAAAGGTACTTGACCAGTGACACATGTACAAGAGTTGCCAAAACAAGGAAATGACTTTTCATTGTTCAACTACATGCAAGTAATGACTGTTTAATAAAGGTTACAAACTTTGTGGACTACCAGAAAAATAAACTTTGAATTTGATTGTTCAAGTACACATAACCACAAAGGGGTTTTATACTGAATTACATTTGTACAAGTAACTGTTCATCATTCAATAAAACAAAGTCACATGATGGCAATTCTTCAAGTAAACAAGATTTTGTTTTTCTGCTGCTCTAAGAGAAAAAAAGCAGAATTAGTTATCATGCACAGTATGCCTAACCCCAACCTTAATGCTAACCATTTAAAATCAGTGCTTAGACTTAATAACAACCAAAGGAATTTTTACAGACTAACGCACGAGAAACGTACTCTAACTACATCTCGTTACTGATTTACTTACCAATATACACATACTTGCTAACAATTGATGGACTTTTTGTTGATGTTTCCTACTTTCAACTTCAACCTTAGTTTCAAAATTAATTTACCTGTAACATAGCCGCTATCAACAGCCCAAAAAGGACTGCTAACATCGAGCTCTGTGTTACGCATCTTAACACATCTTCTTAATGTTTCGTATCATCTTGTCGGTTTCTTATACATTCAGTCTCAACATTACAAGAGAGTAAGGAAACAAGGAACTGTACTATGCACTTACCGGTACTCGATCTCGGACCCTGCAGGTCTATATTCCTGTGTCTTCAATAGCACCACTACAATATACAACGACGAATATGCTTTCATGTGTATTTTAAGTCAATTGATATCCATGGATAATAACCAAAATTAGTCCTAACCTAACCCTAATTTTTCTTTAAGCTCAATTTAGGGTCAAAAAAGTTTCTACAATTCATCTGAGTGCGTATTCAACCTAGGTAAAATGAGGAGCATTAACGGATTCAACGGATTTTTTCGGCAACGCATACACTTTAACCTGCTCGATAGGCGCTGGATAATAGTGCGCAAGTGTGCGAGCTCGAGGGAAAAGACGTAGAAGACAATATGAGGTAAGGGAGCAAATCCCCGATAGTTGGCCATATTCCGATCAAAAGAAGGTGCCGCAGCAAGGACGAAATCTAAAAATAAATTTGAAATACTTATATCAAGGGGAATTCGACCTCAAACTTTAGACCGCCGCGGTTAGAAGTTAGCAGTTTGCCGCAGTGAGAAAAACAGACTTCAGTAGAAGTAAGTAAGTAGGTAAGTAAGTAAGTAAGTAAGTAAGTAAGTAAGTAAGTAAGTAAGTAAGTAAGTAAGTAAGTAAGTAAGTAAGCTATTAAGTAAGTTATTAAGTAAGTAAGTAAGTAAGTACGTAAGTAAGTACGTAAGTACGTAAGTACGTAAGTACGTAAGTACGTAAGTAAGTAAGTAAGTACGTAAGTAAGTAAGTAAGTAAGTAAGTAAGTAAGTAAGTAAGTAAGTAAGTAAGTAAGTAAGTAAGTAACTTTATTTGGCTAGGGTAGCCCAGCCAGCACAGAGGCTGGTATCCATAGGAGACCTTGGAATTACGTATACACATATATATAATATAAAAACGTAAAATTAGAGCAGAAATTAATAACAATAAATCGAAATTAAAGAAAAAGAAAAAATATGAAATTAAAAGAAAAATTTCATCTAAAATGTAATCCGACTTCTAAAATTATTCAAGGAAGGTGCACTTTTAATAAAAGCGGGTAGCGAATTGAAGTACATGTATGTTGTTCCTGTATTTAAAAGTTCTCTTTTCCATGTTGGGTTTTGGCTTTGTTGGGTGCAGGTCCATATTTCTTCTTGTCGCATAATCATGAAAAGCCCTGTTCCTTGTAAAGTCGTCGTCCTCGACATCCATTCGTTATGGCTGACGATGGTACAACAAGGCTGGAGCAGGTCTGAGGCGGCCGCTGGCATCTCCGGGAGTGGTTGTAGAGCCCCACACGCGAGTGACAGTCCCTGCCGCAGTTGGCGCAGGAGAAGGATGATGCTGTTTGGCTGGTGTTCTTGTTCTTCCTTCTTTTTCTTTTCACATGCTGCGCTTCAGCTCGGGTGCGCTATGCTTCTTTGACCACATTTAGCACTACCCCCTCCCATCCCCCGTTCCGCCCATCCACTGCCTTGTGGTCAGTTCCGGGAGGTCCAAAGGCTACGGGAGACAACCCAGACAGAACATCTGCAGCCAAGCTGATCCAGCTGTATTGGTGCTCCTATCCGTGGGATAAAGTCAGCAAGGCCCAGAGGGTGGTTCTGACAGCCCGGCAGCCCAGAATCGTTCCTTAACAAATCCGCCCAGACTCTACAGCAAAACTGGAGAGGTCACTCCAGCGTGGTCGCAAGAAAAATCAATAGCCGCCTGACCGAGAAGACAAAACTGAAAGTGTACCAGGCTTGTGTCCTCGGTACCCTCCTGTACGGTAGTGAAGCCTGGACGACATATGCCAGACAGGAGAAGAGACTGAACAGCTTCCACCTCCGCTGCCTCAGGCGCATACTGAACATCAAGTGGCAAGATAGAGTGACAAACACTGAGGTCCTTGATCGTGCAGGCATCCCCAGCATGTTCGGTCTTCTCATTCAAAGACGTCTGTGTTGGCTTTGCCACGTGAAGAGAATGGACCCGGGGCGAATCCCCAAAGTCATTCTGTATGGAGAGTTGGCGGAGGGTACACGACGAACAGGACGCCGCCATATGCGCTTCAAAGACATTTGCAAGCGTGACTTGAAGCTTGCAAGCATTAACCCAAACAGCTTCGAGAACATGGCTGATGACCGAGGGATGTGGAGGGGGAACGCCCTTGTAGCTTCTGCCTGAGCACTAAGTGTACCCAGTTACCAGGTGTCGCCGCATGGAGGCACTACAATAGGACTTGTTGAGGAGAGGCTATTTACTGACAAGGGGTCGACTAACACATGGGCTGCATCCCCGGTACCCCACTACAAGCAGAAAGCTGCAGGCAGCGGAAGCCAGTTAGCGGTGAGAGGTGACAAGCACACACACTGCGCAACCACACTAGGCACATCCACCAACCATTGGACACCCAAAGCCCATGTCGACAACTGACTTTGTTACATACATGTTCGAAATGATTTTTATCAAGAAAGTGTTTTACCTAATATAACACCCAAATAGCTAAATGTAGGTACTTTCTCCAAGACCAAAACGCGCCATGTCGGATTATTTTTTTACTTTACATGCTTTACTTCAACCGAACCAGCGTTCTAATGGCTGTGCAAATGTTCAGCAAAAATGTGTTAGAGGGAGTTTCAATCGAGTGTCGTAAAAGCAAGACCAAAGTAATTACTTTGGCCAATCAAAAAGGACGGAGACAATCCAGTAAACCAATCAATACTCGAAGAAATTACACGCAGCAGACACAAAGCGCGGGAAAATGTGCACGCGCAAGCCACGATATTGGTTTTGCTTTCAATTCTGATTGGTTGAAAAAATGGCGCGAGAGATCTTGGAGCCAATCACTGAGTGAAGTAATGGAAAACCAAAGTAATTCGCTAATTACTTTCGACACTCAATTGAAAACCACTCTAATTCAAGAGTTAAAGCGTTAAAATGCATAACTTACAGGATTAAAGACTCTCTGTCGAACGGCATGCTTTGCGTGCATTTGTTTTGTGCTTTTATTATGCTTGATGAAGCCACTCGGGAGAAAATAAGCGACAATTGTGTCCTTTCCTAAAAGCGAACGGAAGAAAAGTTGGCTTAAAGAATGGAAATGTATATTTCCAGTAAATAAAGCAAAGCCCTGCTCTTATAATAATCAAAGATAATCGCGAGTCTCCTCACCTAACGCCGGCGTCGCAACAGCGATTCAAATTAAAACAGACATCGGAAAACTGCAGCTTGCATATCTTGGTCAATTCCGGGAAGGTTTGACCCCGTAATTAGCTTTAAAAGAAACAAAATCATTTCAACCATAGGTTGTATGATATAAGATCAAGATTTTCAGAAGAACTTTCGAAAATATTATAATTAAAGAGAAAAAATTTCAAGCCGAGAAGAGAACAAATGTAGCTCACTGAGTACTAACAATGACTTTAGCAAATGAAACTGGTTACCAATCATTATCAACTCCAGTGATCCCGACTTTCTATGTTCTCTACTGCAAATTGACAGAGGTAGCGCAATTTACATACTTGATGTTATATTGAGTTGAGTGACTGATGTCATCAGTCCTATCATTTGCATATTTTACACAATTTTTCAAACTTAAATATGTCAAATATCTCTGCCGAACCAATGCAGATATTGTGATAAACCTAAAAGTTCAAGGGATCATTGAATATTTGATCATAGTAGCACTTTAAACATGAGTTCCTACATAATTTTAGGGAGAAAAACTCTGCGGTAAATCACTTACTGCGAGAAGGGTATCCAGCCGTCAGAACTTGAACCGCAAACTGTAAATCGCAAGGCCATGTCACGTGACACTCAGAGGTTTGCCGTTTGCCGTTTTCCAAAAAATGCGTGATGCTAAATGTCTCTTTTCTCTCGGAGTAGTAACACTCATAAATGTAATGCCTATTATAAATAAAGCAGACAATTAACTATAAACGCAACAATGCTTTGATCATTATACCTCGGTATTTTTCACATCCATGTTAAATTAACTTGTCTACAATCACGAGACCCATTATACTGGTATTACGTTATCAAGAACAGGTACACTATAGTGATCAGGGCCCGGTTGTTCGAAAGGCGATTAACTTAATCCAGGATTAGCATGAACATTTGTTTCGTGTTTTCAACTTTTTGGTGAAAGTTTCTTTTGCTTATTTTTGTTTTCCAAGATTGACTTCCTCTGATGTAAATACTTGTCGAATATCAGCGTTGAACAGCATTTGGAAGTAGAGAAATAAACTCCTTGGTTAATTTTTAATCTGGGATTAGCGTTAATCGGCTTTTGAACAACCGGGTCTAACCTGATTACGCTGGGTACACGGCAAATCCTGACTCATCCCCAGGCGTCTCCTATATGCGTGGGCGCGCGAGGGAGAAACCCACGGGAGATGTGCAAAGTGGAGAATGGGAGGGGTGAAATTTCTACAATCCCCCTCGCCAATTGCGTGTATTGGAGACGACTGGGAACGAGTCAGCAGCAAACCGAGATTTATGATCCTTAATTTGTTGATCTGTTGAACAAATAGAAAGCTACGTTGGAATGGGTTTGCGACGGTCAGTGTTGTATTTGAGGTTAAGCAATTTAAAACCATGTGGGTCATCAAAACGTATATTACTTCGCTCGAAAAACGGTAATGATTACTTCTCTGAACATTTATAAACAACGAAAGGCCAATTCTTAGGCATACTGATGAAAATCAACAAAGAAATGTTTCAACTTTTTAAAGCATATTTTGCGTACTATTTCTAAATTTCGAGCCATAAATATTTCATGACCCAGTTTGTCATTCTTGAAGTACTACTCTGTGATTTTTCCAGCTCAATTGGGACAGGCCTGATAGTAATATAGGATATTTGTAATGCTAATGAAGTGAGACTGAAAGTAAAGAAAGAAAACGGAGGGTCAAACAGTCTGTGCAAGTTTGCAATCCTGATTATGACCTATGTCTTAGCGTGCTTGAGGCGAACGGTATCATATAGTGAGAATGACGTAAAGGTGAACATCTGCATGGGAAGAAACATATTCGCAAAGTGCAGACGATACTTATACATCCAAGCTTAACTGGGGGGAACACGATTAAAGAGAAAAAAAAATGGAATAACAGCACCAATTGCAGAGTACCCTGTGCAGGAATGTGGTAATGGAACGAAGACGAGCTACAGTTCGCGGATCGAAAAAGACGGGAAAAAGAGTATTAAAAACCGCTTACTGCACACCGGTGGCTCAGTTGCAACTGGTTGAGCATCGGGCTGTCATGCGGGAAGTCGTGAGTTCGACTCCGGTGGAACCAATACTCAGGGTCTTAAAATAACTCAGGAGAAAGTGCTGCCTTTGTAATTACATCTGCAAATGGTTAGACTTTCAATTCTTCTCAGATAAGGAGCCCTTGTTGGAAATTAAATAGTATGGGACGTTAAACAACCCACTCACTATTCGATAAGAGTAGGGGACGTAATCCCCGGTGTTGTGGTCTGACCTATCTGGACGGGGCATCTTCTTTCACTTCCTAAAATAATTGTAAACTGCGTAACATGCAGTCTGGCTAAAGTTCCGCACGGAGCACTGTAAATTAGTCCTGAAAAGCCCCGAGGGGAGAGACTAATATATTCACTACACTTCACTTCACCCGTTGTGCGTTTCACGTGCCAGTTAAATTGGACCGTCTGTGCGTTTTAAGACCAGAGAGTGGACGTGAAATGATAAGTAACAAGGGGCTTGTCAGGAATATTAGGGAAAAGCCTCAAAGAGGTACTGTATTTCTGGGGCTCACAGGAAAAGGTGTTAAAACAACATACGAGGGAAAAGTGCTGGAGGAGAAAGATTCCAGCTAACATGCACAATTACGTGGTGCAGCGAAAGACAATATAATTGCGTTCTAGGAGAACGCATTCTAATCGTGTCAGTCCTGCGGGATATCCCTCGGGTATCGGTTGCGATGCCATACGATTTCAGCGTTGGGACGCCATCTTGTTCCTCGATCAGACGTGATAGTGTTACCGTAACGGCTTATCCAACGGAAGTCAACTCCTGTTGGATGGAGTTATTAGGGAGTTTAAGAAACGAGTACGGCTACGTCAACGACAACGCCAAAAAGCAGTAATATTATTGGTTAAAACAGGAAAAAGTGATCGTGCTGCACGTGCGGCATGCATTTTTGTACATTTCTCTCTCGTACTCGTCAAAACTACAACACAAAATGACCAGTTTTCAGGTTTTAACGACAACGTGGACAAACAACGGTGAATCCTTCCTTCTCTCTCTTTGCTCCAAATCCGTACTTACCAATCTGGTTATAGCATACTTCGCCCATATTGTACAACGCAGACAAGATGAAAATATCGTGAAACACTTAGAATAGCTCAAACTCATACTTTGAAGTGACGACACAGTTTGAAGCCGTAGCCGTCGTGGTTTCTTAAACTCCCTAATAGGGACTTTAAGATCTAAGACGCGGTCGTCAACGAGAAAGCCACGAAACAACAATATGATTGGTTGAAAGTGGAAAAATAATCGTGCCGCACGTGCAGCGCGCATTTTAGCACATAATCATGCCGTACTCTGCGCAACAACGACGTGAAATCACTAAATATGAGGTTTTGCTGTGAAAGCGCTCGTACCAATTTATTTTTAGGATACTACGCCCACATTGTACGACGCGAACGAGATGGTTAAACCGCGAGAAACTTACGATAGCGCAAAGTTATATTTTGAGGTGACGTTTTCGTTGACGTCACCGTCATAGATCATAAACTCGTCTGGCAATGCCCCTTGCTGCAAACGTGGTGGGTAGTCATGCCGTTCGGCTATCCAGCAAGAAAGGGTGCTGATATTCCACAAAACTTATATTTCATACACATGTATTCCGTAAATAGAGGTTATTACATGGCTGCGTAGAGATACGAAATTTCTCTTCGAGTGTTGAAAAAACAATTCACGAGTAAGCGCAGCGAACGAGTGAATTATTGTTCAACCCGAGAAGAGAAATTTCGTATCTCCGCGCGGCCATGTAATGTTTTGTTTATTATATAAATATCAATGAAATACCAAACTATTTCACTTTAATATCTTTTGTAGTCCTTACGAAGAACAAGGGCGCGATTTATTATTTAACCACAGCAATGGTGATCTTTTCACATGTGAAGATAACATGTTATTTTCACGGGTGAAGATATTATGTTTTCCCGCAAAAGATCACCTGGTATTTCATTGGTGTTTATATAACAATTGCTTTTAATAAAATTATTAGCAACAAGATAATATAACAGTCAAAATACTTATAGTTAGTTACATTACTGAACAAATGCTAGAAATAGGTTAAAAACGATTCTCCCCAGAATATACAAATACTTTCAAATGCCCCGTCGATGACAAAAGGGGAATCGAACACACCTCCCTAGTCCCAACCTCGTCGGGACGAGGTTGCACTAATCCTTGATTACTGCTAGACTAATAATAAAGAGGCACGCGTGTTGATGACTTTGAAATTTGGCCTGTTGACTGCCCAAGGGTTGCATATCGTATCCGTTGCCCTGCCACAATGATCAGATAGAAATAAAAGTTCTTTTTTAGGCAAATAAAACAAAATTTTGGAGCGTATCTCTTCATTGACTTCAATGATAAAATCGTGGGTAACTGATTTGCGTCGTGATGACGGAAATGTGTGAATGTGATTTGTTGTTGACATTCAGAACGAAGTACGGAGGTTAGACTTGCCGCAAGTCGACCTCACGAGAATCCCAGGAGAAAATGTTTTGGCGAACGAATCGTGATTTTTCGTTCGCGAAGTGGATGAGCGAGCGACAAAGTCGCTCAGCGTGAATCATGAGAAGAAGGACTTTTCGAAACTCTATACGGAGGTGTATGGATCAATGTATTATCAGTTACTTTTATGCAAATGAGAATTAAAAATTTATAATGGTATTAATTTGTGGCTGCTAATACATTCATTTGATAATTCAGTTCGATTACTCAGGCACTATCCAAAAACCCACGCAGCACTTAATTAATGCGATCGCAATTAATCGCTGCTGGCTTAACGCCTAGACTAACAAGATTAAGAATCCAACAAAACTTGGCGCTATCGTAAGTTTCTCGCGGTTTGGCCATCTCGTTCGCTGCTGGCTTAACGCCTAGACTAAGAAGATTAAGAATCCATTGATGACATGTTTGCAATTCCACCCCCAGATTACCTGACCATGAGGCATGAACTGCGAGGGACTAGGTCACGCAATTTTAGGCAATTTCAGCACTGATCGAATGGTCATAGAATTAACTAAAATATCAAAATAACTGTTCAAAACTATAGAAGAACTCTAACAAAACACAGGGAAGCCAAGAAGGGACATGGATGGACAAAACTGGAGAAGATTGAAATGGATTGAATTTGGGTAAATTTGAAAAACGTCGGCCCACCTTTTTTCAAATTTATATCAGTCTATATCAAAATTTCATTTACAAAGCTGGAAAATCATTCTCAGTTGTTATGTTGCCGTGATTTTGCAAATGAAAGACTCTTGCTCTGTCAATTTGACGTTTAGAGCTCATAATTAACAAAATTAAGCAAAATTACTTAAAATAGCGTGACCTAGCGTGTCAGGTCCTCGCGATGCACGCGGATATTAGACCATTTCCGCGAGGCTAAAAGATTGACATAGCTGGAGGCTGTGGTACCACAACAGCGACGAAAACCTAACTGAAGTTGGTAAGTGTGTTGAGAGTTAACGGAAGGAATCTAAAATTGATCATGCATGGGATCACATTGAGCTTGCAGATTTGTAATTGATTTCCTTGTTATAAATGTATAGAAATAGCCACTTGAGAAGACCAGTCGAGCGAAAAGTAAACAGTGCTCACGAGAAGACTGCAGGTATTTAACCACCCTTGCTTTTATAGAGAGACGCTAGGGAAAATAACAAACAGCGTCGCTATTTTCAAGGCTCGTGGCATGGTTTTCACACTTAAATGCGATCACCTAGTAAATGCAGTCTTCCTTGGGCGAGATCATCTGTTCCTACGTATCATGATCTGCAATATTACGAGGAGTAAGAAACTGATACCCCACACAAGCAGAAGGAATTATAACAATGATGTCTGAGATGCAAAGCTTTCATACTTTTAATTGCCGATTATATGACAATAGAGGCTGGAGGTTTACAGTCTGAAAACTCTGCCTGCTGATGAAGGATTAAGACAGCCCCTCCCCCACAAAGATGACGCGTTCTGCATCGGCGACTTTGAGGGGTGGGGGGAGGAATTGCGGGTTTTCCTTTTCACATTCTTTTGTCCGAAATCATAATCTGTCAAGTTTACACATCCTCAATGAAGGAGAAGATTCGAAGAAAAGATACGTTGAAAAACCCTTTAAAACAGGATTAAAGATGGTTTCTTGATAGGGCCACTGCTAAAGTTATCACGAGCTGGATTAAGTTTCAATGATAGGTATAAATGTAGCACTTTTCCCGTTTATGTGGTCAGTGACGTTGGAAACAGCCCCAGCCGAGTGAAACTAAATAATTCAACATATTATTGTATTGTGGTGTTTGTAATTATGCATGAGTGCCCACAATCTTAAATGATATATACTGTGACTTATAACTTTGTTAAAACAAAATTATTTGCTACTTGTCAGAAAAATCCCGAACAAAAGTCATGTAATGAATGAATTTGTTGGTTGCAATTTCCGAGTTTGAAATGTCCGAATTTGTAAGTCTTTTACAACAGGTTAGCCTGCATAGCAGGTGTATTTTAGCGAGCGAGTGTATGTATTTTGGTCGCCAAATTGTATTGGCAAGATCGAGGAAAGCATGGAACGAATACAAAAATAGCGAGGTGGCCGGGAAGATTGAAGAACTTGTGAAGCAGAGGGGATCGGGAGAGAAAAGTCGTTTATCATTTCGTTACTTGCTCCAGGCTTTCCTCGATCTTGCCAATCTAATATGGCAACCAAAACACTCGATCAAAATATATCTACTGTAGCACTCGCTTGCTCAATCTCGACCCCAGAGCTCTTCTCTTGACTGAGGGAGAGAAGAGCTCTGGGGAACCCTGAACCAAAGTGTCTTCTCATTGGTTTTCGTGAACAACAATCAAAATCGTCTCTAATTGGTGCATTCATGTTAGCACGAGGAGTGAGCTGGCGCCGTAAGATTCAAATAGCCAATTTTTGGCTATGAGAACCCTACTGCGCATGTTCTCCTACATAGAGTTTCTCAGAGCCTTCGGTCGATCCGAGGCTCTGGTGACGAGAATGTCGCTTGCTATGCACGCTAACATGAGGAACTTTCCTTAGGCCCTTTTCAAACGTCGAACTTTTCATGTGCCGAATCTAATGCAAATGAGACAAATCTATTGTTTTCTCTCATTTGCATTAGATTCGGCACATGAAAAGTTCGACGTTTGAAACGGGCCTTAGCTCACCAATGAATATTTAACAGCACCTGACATGGGTTTCAAGTTCCTTATGTGGGAATTTTATATACCCCGTGCAGAAGAATCCAGAGATTTTTTTGGATGCGGAGGTTTCTTTCGACTAAATCTGTTTCCGCATATTGCGTTTTCGCATGCATCGTTTTTGCCTGTGCACACTGATACGTAAAAAGCCTGCCGATTTGAAAACGTGAAGGTGGTATCACGAGACTGGGAAATTTAAGTTACTTTAAAAGCTCTATTTACTGTCATGCTGGATCCTTTTTATGCTAACTAAGCATTTCCTTTCAGCTGCAAAAAGCTCCAGTCTGTAAATGGAGTCCGAAAACTTTCGTTTTCGTTGGTCGACAAAGTCGTTGTCGTACGAACGGAAGTGTAAACTGAGCAAAAACATTTCTCAGTTTTCAAATCATGATACCGGTATTCGGAGACGTGTGGATCGCCGGAGTGACTGGCCTTAGCTTTTTACGTAAAACGAGGCTACAACATCCATGATCAGCCATAAATAACTGCTTGATAAACCGCTACCGTTTTTGGGTGGGTTTTAATATGACAACGCTCCTTGGATGAATAACAACTAGACAAACGGAGCGCGTGCAATTTTTTTTTTTATGCCTGGTTTTGAACTTTTCGCGCATCGGTGGTTCTTGCGTTTATTTAACCGTTTGGAAAGGCTTGCCACGAAAAGTACAAAGCCACCCACAAAAAACTTGAAATTGCATGCACTCCGTGTGTCTAGTTTGTTATTCACCCAAGTCGAACCCAGGCTAAGATGAAATATGATATGGAAAATTAATTACATAACAGGGCGAATACTTTATTGTATTTTTACAAAATTAGCCATGTTCGCTACTTACTAAACTACTTACTAACCGAGCTAGGTCGAGCCGTACTGGGGAATATAGGCCCTCGGTCGTTTTTGTACGGACCTCGCTGCGCTCGGTCCGTACTGCCACGACCTCGGGCCAATATTCCCCAGCACGGCCCTCGCGCTCGGTTAGTAAGAAGTTATTCATGTCGTACAATTCAGGAGAAATCGTGCTCTTAGTTTCAAATCGGGCAGAACGCGCAGTTACTCATAACAATTAGTTATAACAATTACAATTTTCTCAAATTTGTTTGGAGCATTAAGGTGGTTCCTTTGTAATCGAAGTTGTCGTAAGATTTTCTTTAAACTTTTCTCGATTGTTCCCTACATTATAGTGACTCGAAATGTGCAATTAAAGAAAATTGGTCTCCAAGCTCGTTTGCGCCGGAGATATAACTTGCTCAAGTAACTCATTTAATCATTAAGACTTCATCTATCAAGGAAAAGTTTGTTCCATCGGTTCACGCTACGTTTTGCACGAACAGGAAGCACAGCCTTGACGTAATTCTTGAAATAACAAAACAGGTGTATTGTATCGTTCAAAAGGAACAATTTAATGTTCGTTTTATGGCACAGGCACACGTCTTGAAAAGGCACTGACTACAAATATCTCGAGATCTCGAGGAGACAATTTTGTGTCCACGTCGATTTCATGATGTGCCGCAGGCCCCTGGCGCACAACAAGTGGACCTAGTGCGCATGATCTAGTGCAACAATGTTGCGTACACGTGGCCAAACGAGAACATCATCATGCAATATCCAAAATGTTGCACGAAAAATTTGGTCGTTTTAAAATTTGATCCAACATCATCCAACAAGTTGTAACATATCACAACAGGATGGTCAAACGTATGCAACATGTTGTGCTCAACAATGTTGCAAGATGTCGCGTTGAAATGCTGCGAGCATTTGGCCAGGCCTTTATAGGTATCCAAGTTGGAGTAGTTCAAATTGGATACCTTTAACGGAACACCCACGTGATCGCACGCCAATTACGCGACGAGTAGGCGCGCGCAGAACCAATCTGACTAGAGAATTTCGTAATAGTTACTCCCTTAAATAATATACATGAAAAATTATTCGAATCTGATTGGCTGAGAACAGTACAGTTCAAGTGTAACACAGTGCAAAAAGTGTAATACAACAGTACAAAAAGTAATACCAGTGAAAATTACACATAGAAATTCTGGATTATGAGTGGCTAATAAACAATAGGGTTTGGTCAGTACCAATCAAATATTTTGTTTTCAAATCAAGCGCGCGCCATGGATGACGCAAATTATGGCGCAATTTTTACTGATTGCGTGATACGTGTGAGTTACTTCTGAGTAACCATCTCGATTTTTTTATGTATATTATTAATAAGTAATCAAATGGTTTTTCTCGTGCAATTGGAATAAATAAGCACTTGTAAACTTTTCAAAGACTACAAATTGCACTCGAAATCATGTGATTACCTATACGAATTGTATGGCACGACGTTCTATTATCAATGAATCGTAACTATCACAAAATACGAGAAGATGACTGTGATAAGATTTTTATATGTTATTCTGCTCAACTTTTCTTAGTTTTTATTAATAGGTCCGGAAGTAAATAAGTGATTCAAGTGCAACTGTATACACTTAATGTATGGTTCCGAGGAAAACAGTTACTTTTGTTTTCCCGAGAGTCTTCATGTTTCCCGAGACGAAGTCGAGGGAAACATCAGGACTCGAGGGAAAACAAAACTAACTAGTTTCCCGAGGGACCAGACATTAAGTGCTTTGTTATATATTTAGACTTTTCCCGCAACAATCGCAGCAAAACATCCGCAGCGGGTAACAACTGCGGAATTGTATCCTAGTCGGGATACATTTGAATTTGATCAGGGCCACGTGACAAAGAATCAACCAATCACAGTGCTCGTTTTGTTGAGCGAAAGTCTAGGTATATAACAAGGGCGCTTGATGACGCGTACAACTGTCCAATCACAAGGTGTCCAATTACAAACTGCCCTATCAATGCTGAAATCAGGGCCGTTGATAGCCAATCAAATTCGAGAATTTTTCAATAGTTACGATTAATAATGGTAATAGGACTGAGCTGAGTCCAATTTGGTCTGTAATCATAAGAGTGAATAGGGAGCTTACGAAACGAGGACGACGACGGTTACGAGGACTTCATTTGAAAATACGAGTTCGCGTTATTCGTATAACGACGAACAGGAGATAACGGCAAAGAAATGTACCAAAATGTAAAACGTTCGAGCAGAGCGTGCAGAGCCATTGTTTTTGCTCACTAAACCTATTGTTTTGTAGCTTCGTCGTTGCCGTCGGCGTCGTCGTTTCGTAAGCTCCCATTAACAAAATCGGACGGCCGCGTAGCGGGAGTCCGATTTGTTAAATCACGAGTATGATTACAGACCACATTGGACTCCACTACGGTCCTGTTTCCAGTTAATCATATCCATTACAACTTCCGAGAAAACAAAATTAATGCATTCCTTTTTCACTGTCTAATGTTTAACTTACAAATTTGTGCATTTTGGAAAATCCGCAGTTTGGTAGGGTA
This sequence comes from Montipora capitata, assembly GCA_949126865.1. Taxonomy (NCBI): domain Eukaryota; kingdom Metazoa; phylum Cnidaria; class Anthozoa; order Scleractinia; family Acroporidae; genus Montipora; species Montipora capitata. Next base: position 14,063,695 of record OX421451.1, on the reverse strand, counting down.
AGTGGTTGTTGCTATGGTTATTGTGATAAATTCCGTGATTGGTGGATTAAGCTGAGTGCACTTAATATGATTGGCTGATGTAACTGTCCGATTTCAGGGATCCGATTACAGCCAACTGTCCGATTTCAACCGTACACAATAATTAGTGAAAAATTAAGTAGCTAATGCACCAATCAAATTTGAGAAAATTGACTGTAATGGTCAGTGATTAATCTCGATTTTCCTCTTGGTCTTTCCCTGCAAGTAAACGCGGAGTTTGCAGACAAAGGCAAGATCTATGACAGTGTCGCCAATTAGGTAAAACTTCCATCCATCTGTTTCTCTTGATAGCTGAGATGATTTAGAGAAATGTTCAGGAAGAAAATTCAAATAGCAAAGTTGCATTGTCTGCTCACGTTTACCATAGCAATTAAGCTGGGTCTAGTCAATTGTTTGCAGATCTAACCCTAAGCCCTAACTCGCTATGTAGCGAATGATTTAGTTTGGTTTAAGTGGCACTATGTACCTTCTGCACAAACTGGGCCTTGCACCGTTCTCGCGCGGTGACGTCTAAGCTGTTAAAGACAAATATCTGAAAAGCGGGATGTACAGATTCAGTTGACACCCGACTGACTTGATACGAACATTGCATTTCCTGCTGTTTTCTGCCCCATTTTCCAAAATGCACTCCAAAAAGGTAGCTTAAAGAGGAATATCTAATTCTGGCCTTAAAGTTCCACATCAATATTATCGTTTTTCGATATTATTGTTAATAATAATTTCTAAAAGATTTAACTCCAGGCTAAAGCTGTTCTGTGATTTGCGACAAATAGTAAGTTGCTATATTTTCGCAGTCTTAAATAATTGTTTGTCACTGCTTTTCCTCCCGACATTATCACCATTATGAACAAGACGTTCATTGGCAATCATTCTGATTTCACGACCACGATGGTATGAGATCTGAGTATTTTTCACAATCCTTGGCGTTGTAGGCAGACATTTGTTTCATTTCACTAAACAAAATCCAAGGTAAAAAAGGTACAATCTCTTTAAGCGAACCGCTAGAACCACATGGATCAGTTGATTGAGATTTATCTGCCATTTTGAGCTAAAAAAAAAAAGATATTATCCTCGACTATCGTTGGTTATTTCGTGGTAAACATGATTTGCTCCGAGATGAAAAAACTTATAATGTAAGGTTGGCTGAATGCAGGTTAGACATGCACGAAGATTTTTTTTTTCTCTCCATTCGATAGGCTTCAAGTTCTGTTGTAGGCGGTCCGAGTTGAAGCAGAACTTTAATAATTATCCATGGCCCACACAAGAAAACTCAGTCCTTCAATTCTACAGTCGACAGATGTCAGATCTTTCAATTTTCACTCGATGAAAGGAGCCAATTGTCAATAACAAAAAGAATAATTGGTGTTAATAAATGTATATAAAGGTGTGTTGACAAACCCAGAAGACCATTTTTCAAAGGTCTTTTTCTGGAGTCATCGAGCGCGATTTTTCCCGTCTTCTCAGGTATGACTGATTTCCTTATGTGTTTCCTTCTTTTCTTTTTTTATTGTTGATTCAAGTTAGCATTGTTTTGCTTTTTTTTTGTTTTTTGTTTTATTTTAAAAGATATTTGTCACTGGCGCATTTTAAACAGGTTCCTTCCATGAGTCACCATAAATTGATCTGACTGTCGCATACATCCAAAGTTGTAATAAACGAAAAACGGCAACAGCTACCTCATCGCTGTAATTGGATAACTTCGACAGCAATTCGTCTTTGTTCGTGAGGTTCTGGTACGAAAGGCGTCAAGAGTTTTCGGCATAGAGAATGAAAAATGGTCCAAAATATATCATCAGGTGTTCACGGAGATCTCCTTTAACCTTTGATTTCGATCATTTCAGGTTGTTTCTCATAGACACGACACGACGATGAAATGTAGTAAAAATGTTACAGACATGAACGGGACTTGCAGAGCAATTCTTTTTGCTCATTAACCGTATTGTTTTTTACAATAGCAAACTCGCCGATATTACTGTTGTCGCTTGCCAAAAGTCTTTATTACCTCTGCGGTAATTAAGAAGGGCAGTTGTCTTCCATACCATCGAATAAAGCTTAAACTAATACCAAATGTCAACAACAAACGCACCAAGTTTTTTAATTTATGAGAAACTTGTCAAAACCGGAATTTAAATTGAAGTACGATAAGTTTACCTGCCACATATATATTTTATTACTATTTGACCAACCTACAGGACTCAGAAGCATCAATTGATTAGTTGAAAACATTCAAGTGTTTTTGTTCGGAAATGCTGACTATCTTTTGTAAACCAAAGGTATCGCCCAAAAAGGTTTAATAACCAAAACGTTAAGACCATGTGCCCAAAATCTATATTTATTTCATGAATTTTCTGCGAACCTCTAAGGAACGCGGTTTCATTCCTTTTAATTTCATTACGCAGAAGATCCCGCTGCGGTCGATAAGCTGAATCAAGAGAAATAAACATGTTCTCTTGGCTGAAAAGATTGACCAATCTTGAAAGTGGTCTACAGTGGGCGCCATTAATCTAATTTCATAAAATTTTGTCAACAAATACCAGTGACAGAAGGAAATTAAAACGCTTACAGTATAACGGATTGAATCAACCAAGCTGATTTTAAATCCATACCATTAGTTATCTGTTATTATAAGTTAATATTTGAGGGAGCGTTCACAAAAGCTTGTTTGGGGGGGGGGGGGGGGGGAGGGAGGGGACTGACGAGAAATAATCTACTATCTGAAAAATTGGGAGGACCCCCACTTGCTGCATTAAACATATTTTCATGGACCCCCTTTTTGGTATCCCTAAAATTAAATTACCTCATGGCCACAAACCAATACACGATACAGAAATCAGAAGACTGAGCGAAACAAATTAAGGCATAAAAGAAAAACGCCTCCAAAGAGCATAACGATCTGCTACAAAACGCAGGAAAAAGGCAAGGCAAACAAAGCCTTTAGAAAGCCAGCTATCTCACTGATACATGACACAACCTAATACCCGCTCAAGAAGAAAAAGATTCCGGGCCCGGGTCAAAGCTTTAAAAGCAGAATCACTCACTTCTACCACCGACAAGCTTATCGGTTGAAAATTAAATGGGTGCAAAAGCGTGAGGGCAAAAGGTCATATTCACATTACTGCAGAGACAGGGACGGTTTTCGCAAGTTTTGTAAAGTAGTGTACATGTTTTGAAAGCACTGGATGGACAGGAAATTTTTAAAAATAGAACACTCAGAAACGCTGTTTCCAGTGTTTCTGGAACTCAAGAATCAGTTTCCTAGGCAAGGCTGGAGTTCACTAAAATTCTCTTAAGTAAGTAAAAAAAGTAAAAAAATAAAATAAAATAATAATAATAATAAATAAAACAAACTCCTCAAATATTGACATCAAAGTACCTGACATGGAATGGGAAACCACCGGACGAAACGTCCGGCCTCTGTCCTCAAACAAAAACCCTGGCCTGCTGCAGAGAAAGTCAACACCAATAAACTAAAAAGGTCCAAATCTAAACTCTCATAGAAAAAATACCATTGCTAAATGAAGTCTTACTAGAAGCGCCTAAAAGAGGCGTCCGTTCAAATATTCGAGAAAGCAAAATCATGACACTGAAAGGAAAAGGAAAATAGACTCCGTACAACGGAGTCACCCCCCTTCCCCCCCAATTCCTCATCAGCCCCCCCCCCCCAACAAGTCTTTGTGGACGCTCCCTGATATAAGTTCTGTTCCGTTTTTTGAAGAATCAGGGTCTCCATATTTAAAGATTTAAAAGATCCAGTTGAAGATACAAATACATCCGTAACGGCATACATATCCTTTATTGAGTGTCCCCAGCTGAAAAGGGCTTAAAGGTATCACAAAAACATATATAATATAAAAACATGAATAGATGAAAGAGAAAACTTCAAATAAAAATTACAATTTACAATATCAATAGTCCAAGCTTATTTTACATCAGGCAATAATTCATTAAAAGTTTCTTAAGGACTTCACTAAGTAAATGTTGTTTGCCTCAAGTCCTTGCTCAAAATTTGTTCCACATTTTCACACCACGATAAATACCGGTTATTAGCAAACTCAATCATACAACGGTATGATCAAAGTTGCTCATGAAGTTTCGAGTTCATCGGCGGATTATACCCTCTCTCTTCAGTTAAGAACAACAGCAAAATGTCAAACTAAAGCGTAGTAATTCGCTTGCTCGACTGCAATTTCACAGCCAAACAAAGCAGCCCATAACTGGACATCCATTTCACATAAAAAGCCTATAAATCAAAAGGTATTAAACTCCATCCTTGGAGTTCAATTATAAGTGACGTTAAGAGGTTACGTGAAGAGGGAACATTGCCTTTGGAGTTGTGATTTTCATCTTCGGATAGATGGTTTTCCAGTACAAAGTGTAGAATTCATAGAAATGATTCGTAGAATTCGTAGAAATGGAGCAGCTGGAATGTAGCATAACATAACAACAAATTGTGAAGAGATAGTCCAAGATTATTTCGTCACGACCGAAGAATTTTTACAAGGGTAAAACCTGAGCACTCGAAGAAAAACGTCTTGGACGAGAATGCATATGAAGAACCAGCAGATTCAACCCACATATGTTGGAACTAGAAGACTAGTATACTTAAAGACAAAATCGTTGGTTCACCCTTGGGTTGACTGAACAATTAAATTGGAAAACATTCATGCATCAATTTCACTCACATCATTCTTCACTTTGAATTGAGGCAGATTCAAAGCCAAGAAACGTGTTGATTTAAGGCTAACGCAAAATCCACTTCGTAGCTCTGTAGCTGTCAGCCGAGAAAAAAAAAGCGATGTAAAAATTGGGCTGGTGACAGCAGGTCGATGAAAGTGCCATAGCTTTTAAACAAGCAGCCGTGGACAATAACCCTGTCTGGTGTACGTTGGGTCAACTGGTGTCATTACAAGTGAAAAAGTAAACATTTTGAGGAAGAGCTTCCACCGAACAACTACCACCGAATTGGAGGTGGCTAGTGGAGGATATTTACGAAGAGGCGAGGTAATTACCCACCAATAGACACAGACACTGAGGTGCAAAAGTTGTTTTTAGTATATAGTAAAACATTGAGATAATATAGCACAAAAAGATGATGATTTTCACTCATTCATTCCTGCAACGATTAAAATAATTTTTGGCACAAATCCCGCCCAAGTTGCTTGGAGGTGAATACAAGCCAATACGCGAAATGTCGCACTTTTGACTTTATTGGTGGGAAATTGCATGGCCTGGCACCTTGCTGTTACCCGCGTTTTTTCAGCGGGAAGATGCATTGCCAGTGTACCGCCTTTGACACTATTTGACACTGCAGTTGTTTACCATTTACAAAAAAACTCCGAAAATTCCGGTGGAACTTCCATCGGGTGAAAAACGTGTTCCATTTAACCGTTCGCGTTTATTTTTTGGGCGCCAAAATTAAAAATATGGCCGTTAATAGGCTGGAGCTGGTGAGACCTCAGTTTGAAAACTTGTAAATGGAACACACATTCCATCGGAAAGTCTCCAACGGGAAAAGAGGACTGCCTTTTCAGACGTCCCGCTGCTCCCGAAAAATTTCCAGTGCATGAAACGACCCTAAAATGTTGAAGACAACTAAAAAACAAGCTAAGTATTTTTTTCAATATGTCGTACAACGAGGAAAGAAGAGAAAAGGAAGAGAAACAACACCATGCAGTAGCAGGCGACGAGTACGTGAGGCTCAACGAGAAAGAGAATGACTGATAGTGCGAGAAACAACCGCGCACCGGTGGCTCAGTTGGTTGAGCACTGGGCTGTCACGCGGGAGGTCGCGAGTTCAATTCCGGCCGGACCAACACTCAGGATCTTTAAATAACTGAGGAGAAAGTGCTGCCTTTGTAACTACATCTGCAAATGGTTAGACTTTCAAGTCTTCTCGGATAAGGACGATAAGCCGGAGGTCCCGTCTCAGAACCCTTCAATGTTGATAATCCTGTGGGACGTAAAAGAACCCACACACTTGTCGCTAAGAGTAGGGCACGTACTTTCCGGTGTTGTGGTCTGTCTTCTGTTGTGTATCATGGTTGGGAGGGTAAAAAAAGGGGCCACAGTAATTGGCGCAAGCTGTTGTGGCGCTCTGCCAGCTTGACTGGCAAAGTTAATAAAAAAAATAAAATAAACAGGCAAAATATATGTGACCCACAATTCAACGAAAGAGAAAAGAAGCAACTCAAAAGGAGCCCGAATAAAGAAACAATTATTGTGACCAGCAGCAGAAAAAAGAAAAAGCACGAGTACGAGAAAACAGGCTGAAAAATCGTGACGCAGAAAAGAGCAAGAAAGAGAAAGGAAAATCGACTAATTTATGGCAATGAACAGGCCGGACTGGTCGTGTGGAAAGCAGACTTAAAAAAATATCTGAAAACAAAAACATAAGTAGGTAATAATTGAGGAGCTCCGCCTTTAGGCTTGCCTTAATATATATTGACAGTTTTATAAGACAGTGGTAACTTCTGATTTGCACGTTGACCCACCTTGCTTTCCACCTTTTTTATCAGTTTGCCTCAGTTATATATAATCATATTTCTTTGTGAATATTCCGGCATCGCGATATTGAATGAATGCTTCCACGGTGCGTTTTGTATATCATACGTGTATGTGAATGATCTGTGATTTTTTAAAAAAATTCGCATATATTTTGAATATTCTCTTTCTTTTCAATTTGTTCAATTATACCGTCTAAAGAGACTTCCTTTTCAGTTGATGACTTAGTATTTGTGAGGGCCAATCTCGTCCAACAACTTGATCAACAGTATAGTGATCAGTCATGACTGAGAAGACGTTTTGTTTTGACCCATCTCGAAATCTGGAAAAAAAACAAAACAAAAGGGAAAATGACACAGCTGTCTACTGAACAAACGAAGCGATAAAAAAGGTCTGGCGAATATTCAGAGGGTTCTTTGTTCATGAAATGCATGAAGTATCTTGCGGTGAAAGTGTAGATGTCTCACAGACAGATCTCAGCCGAGGTCGGGGTAAATATCAAACTGCAAGAAAAAGTCGAGCCTAACATGGATGCAATGCAACTATGTATGATATTATACGACTGTCGAGTAAAGGTCATCGCTGTTTTCGCGACCATCAATTTATCTTACTTTTACAACAATTTCTGTTTTGCACCTTTGCCATGTGAAGCCTTTTTTCTCTCTACTGTTCTTAAGAATAATTAGAAAGTGTGCGTTTTCCCAGTGGAAGCAAAGAAAACTGAGTCGTAAAAAAGACTTAAAAGGTGTGATAAAAAATGAAATGTTGTCAGGCTTGTTTCTACCGACATGGTGCTAAGAGCCTCCGGTGGCTATTTTAGTACCAACATCTTAATAATGATAATTAAGAATAGCTTAGATGTTGTCAGCATCCTTCGAAGGTACTAGGATCTTCCTCGCTTGTTTGTCTAGTACAATCTTCGGTCTATAAATGTATGTATGCATATGCATTAATTAGTAGGATAAAATAGGCACGTATTCGAATTCTCCTTCAGATATATAAGTTAGTTTAACTTGTTTTATTTTAAAACGTTTATTTTAAAATATTGTCTTATTTTTTCTTCGACACGAGCATGATTTGTTTTTTTAGAAACTTCGAACTGGCTTATTCAAGCCTAGTCGAGGGTAGCGGTGTCCACCGCTTGAAGAAAAATGGCAGGTGGGTTCTGCCACATGTAGGCTACTTCTATTCATCGGTATCTTCCTGTTTGCTTTTGCAACACGTAATCTACCGTTACCAGTAGGTGCTACTTTATTCTTGCCTGAAGGAAAATAGCACGTTCTGCTTCGAAGCTCGATTAGCATTTGTTCTGGATTAGTTGCCACAGGTTGCCAAGGTAACCCCATAGAAGAAGAGGGTCTTGCAGCCCCCTCAATCATCACCTCGATGGGCTAATGCCCTGGCTTATAATTGCTCAATGGAAGAAAATTATTGACGTAGCTCAGTTTTATAGTTGTTACGCTAGCAAAAATAAAATAAAATAAAAACCTACCCATTCAGTACTCTAGCTTTGTCACACGTTTAGAGCCGGACTCAAAGAATTTGCCTGAACCCGGGAGGGGTTAGTGAGAAATCTGATGGGATATGAGTAGGGGCAGGAGCCCTCGTACAATGATGATTGAGATGAAAAACATGCTAATTAGTTCATATTGAAAGGTACGCAAAATGCCTTTTTTTTCTCTTCTGAATCACCAGTGAAGGGACAAAATATATTTCATATATTCAAAAAAACATAAAAATAAATAAATAAATAAATGAAGTCCGTGAAAGAACGAAGACGGTGATGTCAGCTGTTATCTAGATCGGAAACTACAATCTGTAATGCCAATCTCATGTTTTATCATATTACGAGCGCCGAAAAGTCAAATGCATCCAAAACTAACGATTGTTGGATCGCGCAGCGCAATATCGAAACGAGAATAGGGACTTGCGCCTGGAATTTGAGCTAAACGCAAGACAATCACCGTCTGAGAGGGATTTCAAGTGGTCCTTGTGGCAGTTAATAGGCAAAAAGCTCCTATTTGGGGTACATAAAGGTCGAATTACCACCGTGAACGATTTGGAAAGCTGACGTTTCGAGCGGTAACCCTTGGTCAGAGCGAATATAGTAGTAGCCTTACACTTTCTGTTGCATCGCCTAGACCAATTGAACGGAAAAAGTTCAGGATTCGTAGAAAGCAGGTATTTTGGTTTTCAATCGAAAAACTTGAATTTTTTTTTTTGAGATACTAATAACTTCATCTGCAAACGACACGTACCTTTTACTCTTGGCACGCTGTATGTATTGACCTCTGTGATGCGATTATATTTTAATTAATGGACAAGTTAATTGAATTCATCAGGTAATTGGTAGCACATTTCCGTACGGTAAAACGTCTTCTCCTCCATTGTTGTCACAGATTTAATAGCTGTCAAGTGGTTCGTTGGCTCAGAAGAAGAGTCCGCAACGGATCGTCAAGTTTGAAGCTTCGCAGCGACACAATCAAGGTAAGTAACTGAAAACTCATTGGAGGTTCAAATAGTGCTTTCTGACAATCATATTTTAGATCTTCTTTAAGTCATCGTTCTGTAAATATCTTTACAATATTCTTTAAATTACAATCAAATTTGTCGCGTAATTATTCCCCCTGAAGACTGCATTCATTCTAGAAAACGTTTTGCTCTTCTGTTAAGTTTTCTTCAAGTGGACAGATCCCACTTTTACTATTGTTCTCACGTGCAAATATCGATGAGATACAAGTACAGTTGCAAAAGAAGTGTTCCGGCAGCGATTTGAACAGAAACTCGACACTAAGTATGCAAGTAAAAATTCTTCGTTTTCGTGCAAAAAGACTTCATTCGTTAAGATTTTATTTATTTTGCATTTCCTGTCACAAATAAAATTGCGGCTTGTTACAGTAGCCATTACCGTGATGGTGACAGCTAGGATTTACAATTTTCGCTCGGCACGCAATGTTCCGGTGACTATTTGTACCTCCCTGGATGTCAGAGGTCATTTTTCTTCGTTTTGTAGATAGCGACTGTGTGTCGAAGGTTGTGCATGCATGCGGCTTTTGCTGAAATATAACACGAAGACGAACTCTTCACCCGTTAGGCCATTTAGTCTGTAGGACCGGTATTTGAGACATGTTTGCCATTCAGTGCGGACTAAGGGATAATCCCGGCATTGATTAGGGAAAATCAGATTTTTTTCACGTGTCATAGTTCATTTTTCTTGGCAAAAACGAATGCACAAAAACTTGAAAATTGTAGCTTGCGCTCCAGTCACACACTTGTTTCCATCTTGCATTCACTTCAGAAGGTAACATTCATGCGACTTCATACAAATCACCAAACGAACTTCAGGCTGTTTTCATTTAGATGTAGGCAAGCACTGTCCTAGTTTTGTTGTGTTTTCCCCATGATACATATTCGGTCACAATAGCTGTGCTTTAATGTCTCAATTCTCAATTCTCGCTGTACGTTTCGGTAGTTATATTCTTCAATCTTCTTATCGGTGACCTTCGCTTTCTACGTCATAGTTGTGCAATCCAACATACACTGTACGTGACATCTCCCTCCTCCTAAAGGTTCTGTCTTATGGTGACTGAACACAGTTTTGAAGCACTCACTCGTACTTTCATTTCTGCCATATTTATGCGTTTTTTGCTTGGAAGCTCAAACTTGGTCACTGATAAGTGACGCTCACATGGTTCATATGGGGTAGATACTTAGCACTTCACATTACATTCTAATCAGTTAAGTCTGTTCAAATATAAGTGCTACACGGCCAACGTTTGCAAAAAAAAAAGGCATCCCTCCTTGTACTTGTACATGTTCATTGCTGTGACTTTAACATCGTCAGTTCCCACGGCCTGTTCCCGTCTGACCTTGTGGCTCAGTCGGTAGAGCAGCGGTGATCTAACCCGAAGGTCGTGTGTTCAATTCCCACCCTGATCAGAGTTTTTCTTTGTCCTTGTGTGGGCCCATTTCGATCAGTAGGGCTAACGCTCACATGGTTCATATGGGGTACATACTTAGCACACATCACACTCTAATCAGTTAACACTAAGTATAGCCTGTTCCAGACTCTCGGATAGTGGGGTCGGCACGAGTAGAAAAGGAACGCGAAAACAAGACACGCGCGCCATCCCCCTCGCGTATAGTCACACTCGTTTTCTCATATTTGCGCTTTCCCTACTATCTCGGAGCCTGGAACAGACTATGATAAGTACCACACTGGTCGAGAAGGAAACAATGGCATCAAGCCTTTGAGATTTCTTTAATAAACAATATATTATTCCGCAAGAAAAGATTACACAATGTTCTAATTGGCTCCAAAATCTAAGCTAAACCGGAATCACGAAAGCATGAAAATTGGTCAAATCATAAAACAAACATAATAAACTGAAGAAAAAGAAACAAAACATTATCGCACCTGAAGAGTGGATCTCTCTAGCTTGTAAGAACTTGAGTATCAAAGAGATAAAAACTATTCGTTCGTGTCCATAGGCTTATCGCAACTGAAAAACTAAAGCTAAGTAAGTTCACTAAAAGCAACTTAAATCAGTCTATAAAACTGTCAATCAACGAAATCGGCGGATCAGCAATCAATCAGTTCAATGTAAAATATACATAATGTCACGTAAGTTCCAATACATTTGGCGGAAATTTTGGACGTTTAGACCAACCACAAAGGTTTATATTTTTGACAGTTGGCTGTTACCATGGTAACGCATCTAGATTAAGTCAAAGCCTCAAGGATGCATATTCCTCATTTATGCAAAATTCACTCGTTAGTTTTTTTGCAACATTTGCTCGCTTAAAGACTCTCTGTTGAACGGCATGCCTTGCGCGCGTTTGTTTATGTTATGTGAAGGGAAAAATTAAGCGACACTTTGTGTCCTTTCCTTTTAGCGAACGGAAGAGAAGTTGGCTTGAAGAATAGAATTGTATATTTCCAATAAATAAAGCAAAGTGCGGCTCTAAAACACTAATCAAAGATAATAGGGCTCCCTCACTTTAATAACGCGGCCCACATCGCGACAGCGATGCATGGATAAAGTTGATAAATATGACATTTTATTGTCTTAGATTCTTCATTCTTCTTGATAACAATTGTTGGTTTTCAACATCCATGTTTTATTAGCGAAAACAAAAGAAGACATTTGCACAATAGTACAATTCAATTCGCGGATGATTGGGTTGGGACACAAACATGGCCGCTTTTTCTGTGTTTAGGGCACAAACATGGTGGCCGTGAGGTCACGTGAAAACTGAGAATATGAACAAGAAATACGATTATTTTGTTCGATACTATACAATTTGTGGCAATCAGTAGTTCATAGAGACTGCTGCAACCGTTGTAGTCGAGTAAAAGATACTTACAATGCTTAGTTCATGCATTTGTAATATTTAGGCTAGATCATTGCAATTCCTTGTTACTAGTTGGCCTTCCTAAGTAGCTTATTCAGCGCCTACAACGTGTTCAGAATTGTGCAGCTCGACTTGTCTTATGTGGCCGCAAGTTTGACCACATCACACCCTTTTTGAAAGAACTTCATTGGCTTCCAATTGACCAACGAATCATTTTTAAAATTTTATTCCTCACGTTTAAAGCCATGAACAATTTAGCCCCTGATTACGTTTGTGAGCTACTTCACCGGTGTAAGACTGGTGTACACCTGGAAGATCATTGCGTTCATCAAGTTTAAACCTTCTACTGCTTCCGCCGTCTAATTTAAAGTCATATGGCGATCGAGCATTTTCAGTTTGTGCCCCGAAGCTATGGAATAGACTTGAGAGCACATCAAGCAAGCCACAAGTGTTTATGCTCTTATTATTATCATATTATTATTATTATTATTATTATTATTATTATTATTATTATTATTATTATTATTATTATTATTATTATTATTATTATTATTATTATTATTATTATTATTAGTCAATACCAGGAACCGAACGTTTGACCCCGACATAAGCTTTGTAAGAGACAAAATCATTTCAGCCATAGGTTTGGTGATATAAGATCAAGATTTCCGGAACAACTTCAGAAAATATTAAAGAGAAAATATTTAAATAGAGGAGATTAAATGTAGCTCACTCAGTACAAACAATGACTTTAGTCAATGAAACTCGAACTCCAGTGATCCCGAACTGACTTCCGTGGCTCAGGTCTCCGAGGTTTTCATTCTGATATATCTGCAAGTTACCATCGTCACTTCATCGCAGTCCAACTGCTCAGTTATCCATTGGTGTTTTTCACCGTCGACAAGGCAAATTCGCGACCTATATATCAATAACGATTAAATCAACAAAACTACCGATTAGCCATAAAATATACACATTCAAGGCAAAAGGAATAATAACATTATTGATATAATACTAATCCAGCATCGAATCCAGAATCGAACGATATGCCTCCGATTGGGATGGATTCAATTCAAGATAGAGACATACGACGGTCAATGGTGGAGCGTTTACCATTTGTCAACAAAAACCGAAAATTCCGGTTGGAAATCCAAAGGGTACAGCTCATTCCACCGGAAAGTTTCCGAAAAAGATGGAAATCCTCAGACGTATTCCTCCCACTCGACCCGGTTCACTTCGGCCTCTTTTCACGCCTTTCGACACTGCAGATGCAGCCGCCATTTTGAGTTGTCATTGTTTTCTTCTAGCCGCGAGAGACGCGGGCCTGGCGAAACGCCACACCGGGAAAAGCCTGTACCATTACGAGCGTTCCATTCAACCACAGGCAGCCCAAGCTCGGTATACGATTTATATACTTTGCATGGGAAAATTAACTTTGAGCTTATAAATGCTAAAATAAACTGTAAATGTAGAAATAAACTTCACTTACCTCTACGTACAGTTGTCCTCGTCTTTTCTATGCATGTAATCGGAGGGCAACTGTGTCCGTTTTAGACGGGTTTGTGGCTTGAGAATTTTTACGATGTCGTTAGTTGTCATTTCCCCTCATAAAGAGAAGAAAGGCTGGTGACTCGCGGCGATCTCGTCCCACAAATTGTTCTCGCATCGCAAAGCAACGGTCCGAATCTCCATAAAAACACCACAGCCTTAACGTCAGATAAATTTCTTATCACATCAACTCCACTACGGGATCACACAGCGACTAAATTCCAAATAATGTTCGGCTTTTTATAATCTTCCCATGTGCTGGGCTAAATGTGTGGCTACCGCCGTTATGGCTTGATGGCGATCGTATTTAATTCTGCACTCTCATTGGAGGGAAATCACGGTGTGATCCCAGAGTGGAGTCACTCTGGACAAGCCCTGATAACACTTTTCGGATTATTGTCTCACTGTCCATTAAAGTTGTCTTCTGCATCTCCGCAACAACCTTTTTGCACAGATCGTTCGTTTCAAAAATATTTTCCAGTTCCTTTATTGTCTCTTTTATACCTTCACCGAGTGCACTGATCACAAGAGGCACAACTCTGACTTTGAAACCAGGTCTTCGCTCTCTAAGTTCAAATGCAAGCTGTCTGTAATTTGATTTTTTTTTTTCAATTCTCTTCTTTTCGATGTTATTTTCTTGTGTGCACGCCATATCGCATATCCAGATATTCTTCTTTCCCTTTTCTTCAAGTATCAAATCTGGTCTTCTAGATGTTGTCGTCTTTCTCAAATTAAACTCCCAGCCCCACACCAGCTTTGCTTGAGAATTTTCCAAAACATTGACCATTTTTCCTGGTACCATTTCACATTCTTATCTAACAAATTGTATTCCTTTGCCCAG
>OX421451.1:14036911-14041911 GCA_949126865.1 Montipora capitata | reverse complement strand
AAAAAGGACCAACCATATCTTTCGACATATCAAGTCATCATTTTCGCAAAAAGATCTTCGGCTCTGAACAATACGATGAAAGCAGTTTCGTTAGAAGAAACCGTGCAGCTGTTTCGTCAGGCTTGGGCTTTTTTGTAGGATTTATTAGGACTTCGACAATTCTTTGTTCGTAGAAAGATTAGGGAAAGACAAAGGGATTCTCTCATGCAGTGACGAAAAAGAATGGAAGACATTCTCACGGAGGTGACAGAGATACTCAAAGTCAACAACATGGGTTTGAATATTCAGCGTTTCGCTCCTTCCGTCTTTCATCTGTAGCTTATGTTTAGCACCTTAAAAACAAAGTGGCAGATAACATTAAATTTACAAACATGATGTACAAGTCACATGTCCTTTACAGACCTGATTCAATAAATGAATTTTGCATTCGACACAGACATGTTAAGAGCTTTCTTATCTCCGTACATGAGTAAATTGACCAAATAAATTTTCGAGGGTAATCCCGATCTAAGCCTTTTCCCCTTTTCTATACTGTTCAGTTTGTTTTCGTTTAAAAGGTCCGTTTTAGTACGAACAAATTGATGGAATGGTCACGGGTCCCCCATCCATTTTTACCTAGTTTAAATTGGTGATCCTCATTTTACTTAAGTTGAATGTGCTCTCAGATGAATCGAAGAACCCTTCTTTGGAGCCGAAATTAATCCTAATGAAAAATCAGGGCGTGGCGTGAGGTCTGTACAAAAATGACTGAGAGCTAATTTTCCCCCAGTAGGTTAGTAGGTTGTTTATTATATGCCACCGCTTTTTTGGAACGATCGGACGCTTCTCCGTTTGGTGAATGCTCGTAATCTTCCTCTTCCATTAGCGAACTTTGAACGGTAACCTTTTACACGTAAAACTAAATTCCACTTCAGTGCTATAAATAATTGTACCGTTGTGCTGAAAAAAATTAAATTCCACTTTTAAAAAAAAATTGTTTCCATAAACTTGAATTTCTCGGGAGAGAGAAAAAATACGGAAACGGACAGTTTCCATGGTTATTGTCTGCACTGTAAAATCCCAACCGAAAGCTAGCCAATCAGAGTGGTCCATTTAGCCTGAGAATTGCATGTCATGTAATAATTTTGGTTGTGATGCATGGATATCAGTCAATTGCGACTTATCATACGAAAATAAATTAAAAGAACGGTGTTGGGTTGAACATGTTCGTCGTTGCAGTGTAGTGGTGAAGACACAAGACTGTAGACCTAGAGGGTCCGAGTTCTAGTACCTGTAAGTGCCTGCGTTTAATTTTTTGTTCCCTCACTATGTTTTGATGTTGAGACTGAATGGATAAGTGTATGAATACAGAAAGGTGATAAAAGATAATTAAGATGTGTTGAGATTTGTAAGGCAGGGGGAAGGCGGTATAGGTGCTTCTGCTCCTTTCTTGTTGGGATGGTTGCTGGTTTAAACTAGTGCATATTCAGCTTAGTTATAATGAGGATGACTAATTTAAGCAAAGTGAAAACGGATTTTATACCCTGGATTAGTTGTGTCTTATCCACTGGGTAAATGTATCCAGCTTTTGAACCGCCGGGGTCTGTAGTCTAAAGCCAGTCACACATGGCTCATTGTTGATCGAAAAATTTTGAACAGTGTGTCATGCCATGTTGAATGCTGAAATATGCCATTCAACACGTTGTACGGTGTTGAACGAAAATAGAGACCAGCTCTATTCCGTTCAACACTTCTGTGCAACATTGTGCAACATTTGTTGAGCAACAAAAGTTGCAGGATGTTGAACCTTGTGTCATCGGCTTAACATTTAACTCCAGTACTTGGGGTTCGTTATTGAACTGCATTTTAACAATGTGCATGGTTTTCTTATTGAACGATACACTGGAGAACAACTCAGTGAGTCGAACTTAATGCACCGCACATCTTTAAGAACATGTTAAGAACGTTTTCAAGCACAAATCGCAAAAAAAAAAAAAAAAAGAAACACGTTAAGTCTAATCCCGAAAATTTGTGACGTTCTTATAAAAAAAAAAAAGAGTTTCATAATTCGACTGACCATGTTTGATCTTGGCTAAGTTCCCTATGAAAAATTCAGTAAATTAAATAACGAAATTGAATCAGTCAGTTGAAAAATATACGTATTATTCTCTTATAATGCCCTTATAATTACTGTGACCTCTTTTTAAGGGTCTTTACTACTTAATGCTTTCAGCCAGGCTCCTGAAAATTGCACTTCCACTTAGGCGGCTCCACAAAATTAAAAGGACTGTAAATGGGTCGTCAGAATTAAAAAAAAAAAAGAACTTTTTAGAAAACACAGACAGATAGATAAGAAAAATACAAAAGTCAGTAATATTAATTTCAAACCATGTCATTAAAAAATACGACAAAACTGCAATTAGACCAGGGGAAGAAATCTGTATACGTACGTAATGAACTTTGCAGTATTCATGCAGGAAAAAAACATTGTAGCTTTTAATTGTTAAGGATGTACGCCTACCTTCGTCGTCTAAATTGGCAGGTTTCTGTTTACACTACAGATAAGTAATTCAATTAATAAATGTGTATCACATAGCCTTCTGTCCGATTTATATAGTTTTGATGCTAGAATGACTATAGCCCAATGAAAGGAGTGACAACTTTAAAAGTGGCAGAACGGAACTCCAGCCCTCCCTTTGTCTTCACTTTCTGATTTTCGTGGGCGATTAGAAGTGAAGACATAAATTCTAGTATTTTTATATACTACTGCGGATATGATATATTTCTTAAATCAGAATAATGAGCTTTTCTCAGTGTAGCAGTCAAATAATCTATGTTGTCTATCATTCCAGAATGGCATTTTTGATCTGTGAAGTTTTTTTTTTTCACCGCAATATTACTCCTTTATGGTTCATATTATAAAATGTATCACTTCTTCCTCGTTCATAAAATAAAATTTATCACTCCTTTCTCGTTCGTAAAATAAATTACAAGTTTAATAGACAAACCACGTCTTCCGGCGTTTTATTTTTTCTATCGAAGCTTCATCCCTGTTCATCCGCTTTCCGCAATAGTCTTAAACAAAATGTACTGTTCTTTTTCAGCGAACATACTCATTTCACTACACAAAGCACAGCTGAGCCCAGATTTTTTTGACTTAAGGGTTTTCCAGTCATTTTTAAAGCACTCTGTTCTCAATATTTGAAATTCAGTGGCGAACTTCGAAGGAATCGCGGTCGGATATACACGCCAAATTGAATAGTTAACTTGGAGCCTTGATAACAATCTAATCTAAAAAACTCGAACCCTTGGGCAAGTCATTGATTGCCGATGGGCTGGAGGGATGCAAATTTTGCCCATAAATTGTCTGCTAAGTGTTTATAAGTGTATTTCAATATCTTACGCCAGAAAATGTACTATTATTGGTAACCTGGTAGGCTTTTAATGGAAGCAAACCTTCTGTTCTTCTCATATAAATGCGGAATTCGTATTGGAAAAACTAATTAACAAAGTAAGAGTCTAAGTCGGCAGAAAGGTCCTTACGTCGCAGTAAAGCGCCAGCGTTGCAAGACAACCACGATGCTCGAGTTCACCTATGACTTGTTTACTGAAATCGTTCGCCAAGGACAATCTATCCGGCGCCTAGTTGGTTAGGCTTTTAGATCGGAAACAATTCTCATTCAAACGTACAGTGTTTGCTTAAGTTGTGGCCAGGGCAGGGTGAGTTTTTTCTTCGCCGTTTATCACCGTTTATCTCCCATTCTCAGGTCTGTGCAGTACATTGTTTCTAAGTTATTTGTTAAAGCGTTTTACGCAACTTTATTGTGTTTCGTATGGAGCCGCCATGTGGTCTGTCCACCAATATGGCGGCCGGTTATCAACGTCTGGCCCCGGTTGTTCAAACGATGGATAACGCTATCCACCGGATAAATCACTATCCAGTGGATCAACACTAGCAAAACCAATTGAGTGTTCCAGTGGATAGGGATTTATCCGGCGGATAGCGCTATCCATCGTTTCATCAACTGGGGCCTGGAGTTCACTTTGTTATGAAAGCGCTTACTTTTCGTTCACCTGTGTATGAAGACATCTTCCAGTGTACTTGAATGGCTCAAATTGCTGAGATTTGTAGGGATAGATTTTGTGGTTTAATTTTGTTTTTGGTTTGAAAAGTTCTTTTTTTTTTCATGTGGATATCTTTCTGTAATTAATTGTATGGAGTAAGATTATTATGATGGATGCTTGTCTCTGATGCTATCAAAGACAATAATAATTATTTATGCGTGTGAACAATAATTTTAAGTGTTTAGGGTTAAATTCTCAGCGTAGTAATGAGGGTTAAGCTCTCAATTTGGTTTACGATCTTATCTGAAACAGTTGGCATTTCAGGAGGTGTATGACAACTGCAGACTGCCTACAAATAGCGCTGATAAAAGTGTTTAAGTCTATAAAACACCCATTTTAAATAGCGCTGAGAAGCAACATTTAATTCTAAGCACCCATTTTAAAACGGTTAGCTTTTACGGTTAGTCTGCGGTCTGCAAGTGTCAGACACTGCATTCTAGGTAAGGGATTGGCACACATTGTAGTGATTGGAGTAATCACTTATTTGCAGTGTTTAGTCTAAAACAACCGTTGTCCTGGTTTTTGGGTTAAGAATATGGTTGGTGCAAGTAAAGCATTCTTTCACTTGTAGGATAAAGGGGTTTAGCTTTTAAAGAAGCTGTAGTGCTCTGTCAGTGGGGAAGTGAGAACTGAGTTGATATGGTAAATTGATCACTGTAAAGAAATTTGAAAGCTGACGTTTCGAGTGTTAGCCCTTCGTCACAGAGCTAAACTCTTTTCTGTCTTTTACAAGTAGGACTACCCTTCATAATGAAAAACAGTGATATTCTTTAATCATTCCTTTGGCAATGTAACTTCTATAATACAAGATTTATAAATATTCGTCTCTTCGATTTTCAAGTAGTAAACAGAGAAGAATACAACGGGAAAGTAAGTACATTACCATTAGACGTAAC
>OX421451.1:14029411-14031911 GCA_949126865.1 Montipora capitata | reverse complement strand
GTAATTCCGTTCGCTTTCTTTCATTTGTCACCTGCAACCATTTTCGTAACTTGATAGGAGAGATCGTGCGAACTGACGACAACGTGTTCGCATCACTGAAATTCTCGGTACTCGAGTGCCACCTTTAGAGATGACACTGGTTTCTGAGAAAGTCCTGTGGGCGGAATTTTCCCCGGGCAATTTAAACATTTTTGCTTCAGATTTGGGGCTGTTCCCGAACAAGAGGCACTGGCACTAAGTGAGAGACAAATACCACATTAATACCTGAAAACAGTCACAAACACACACGAAGAAAAAATAACAAACAAGGGCAAGCTCATAGGACACACAAAGAGCAAAGCGCGTGATATATTCCAGTGACGAGAGTGATTCAGATATCAAAGTCGACTTTTGTGATAAACTATACGGCTTAGCGACAGATGCAAGTTGTTTGCCACCGGGTTGAAGATTTAAGCAAATCTTTGCGCCAATTTGCTCCAAATTTTCTGTAGAGTTAACAAAGCGAAAAGGAAAACAAATGGAAAACAAATTGCGTAAAGTAAACAATTTGTCCCGCGATCGAGGCCTAGGTTTAAAATAAATTTTCAAAAGGCACAGGGTGCAACTTCATATTTCGTGACGTCATGTCAGCTCGCCTACTTTTCAGTGTCGCCGGCTTACCGTGTTTCGCGATGGAAACGGCAAAACACACTTTTGCCAAACCTTAAGATTGAAATACGCACATAGCCTGACGCACCTTATAGAATGAGCGGGAAAATTTATCGGCGTGTTCCACGTCCTCCGCGATATATTTTTCAATAGTGTTTCCGTGCACTAAATAAAAAAGTCAAAAAATAATTATTTTGCTACGGGCGTGAGCAGGTGTGAAGGAAAAATACAAGAAAGATGTATATGTTCTTCTGACGCTGCATTTGTTAGATCACGTTTCAAATATCGAGTTGGGCAAGGATAAAAAGTAGCGATTGTGTTTTGGTCGTCGATTTTGAAGATGTGCACACCGCACTAAATCCATATGCATGTTCGCACTTGCCAATTTTAAGTTGCAATTTTTCCAAGGAAAATGATGAGTTTTCAAGCTCCCGTTTCTTGTAACAATAATTAGCCAGCGCTGTGACACCCACGTAGGGCATGTAATGGAAATAAAAAAAAGGATAAAAAGTAGCGCTCAGGGAATAGTGAAACACCATGAAATTGAGATGATAGATCATTACCATATACCAAGTCACCTCAGGCTTTATTTCGTGCGTAGCGTGCGAAGCACGTATGTGTCACCCAAAATTGTTCCTTTTTATAATTCCACAAATTATGATCGTTGCCATCGTACTTGCCAATTACTGAAACTTATTTTATCTTCATGGGGCATCAGCCAATCAGAATGCCTCGTAGACCTCATGTGATCACAGAAAACGAGACAAGTTGCAAGAAACGTTGCTCAATAAAGACCCTGTCGAGCAGCTTGACTCATCATGTGAGAACTCCCCCCTCTCCCCCCCCCCCCAAAAAAAATAATAAAAATAAAAAAAATTTGCGAGACAACTTGTGACAGAGCGATTTTTCAGTGTAACTGCGCCTTACCAGTCACTCGTATTGCAGATCAAACCAATTCAATTTTTTTACCGATTCATGAGACCATTTCTTCACAAATTGTTGGTATATAGTTTCGGCAGAAGCACGTGACCTTGAAGCATGTAACTAGCAACTCTTTTCCAAATTTTAAGCCCAAATATGGACTAAAATAAGATCGAGGCTGCACACGCAGGAAAATGCGCGAGCTACGTTACATCCAAATAAGGAGACTTTTAAACTCAAAAAACCCCAGCTCTGAAGCTGCAGAGTTAAACGCTTCAAGGTCATGACTTTCTGGTTTCGGCAAAGCAGCAGAAAGGAAGGCGCTGGCCCGTACTGAACTTTCTGACTATTTTACGATTTAAGTTCTGCCGTTTTTCTTGTTTGTTGAGTTTTCAGTAACTTCCCACATGTAGCGTAAATATCATCCAGATAGAGTTGCAACCTAAGAAAGATCTTTTCTCGAGCTCCGTCCTTCTTATATGTCACAATACAGGCGTGTTAGTTCTAATCCCTTTTGCAAGAACTGAACAGCTGAAAAAATAATTAGATTCGAAGGTAAAACAAACTGCACAAGAAGATAAAATATCACTGATGATTCAATACACGTTAAAATAATGCTTGCATGTTCACGATTATCAGCTCAGCTGTTTAGAGTGGTTGTTTTTCATTTTATACGTTTTAAATATTCATAAGAACTGACGTCAGTCTTGGCATAAGTGCTGCTTACCCGCGGTTCATCCTTGCAAGAGAAAAGCGGTGATCCGGTTTCCTGGATCATTTTGCTCAGTTTCACGAGTTCCAGAGTCCTGCTATTTTTGTAAAGAGAAACCTTTTCAGCTTCTTTATCGATCTATCAGACATTGATTGTTGGCTAATCGGGAGAGCGTGGGGTAGGTGTTGGTAGCTGATGCAGTAGAGCTTAAAGCATTGT
>OX421451.1:14019411-14024411 GCA_949126865.1 Montipora capitata | reverse complement strand
ACACATTGACGCGAGCTTGACGCTTGACGCGTTGTCTAGACTCTTATCGACAACGACAAATTAACCAATCAGATTGCGACATTACAAGTAATTGTGAAGAAAAGTGGTTCAGCGTTGTCTGCGCCTCGTGAGCCCACAACATTTTGGCCATCACTGTGATGACGAATATCGTTGTTGATAAGAGTAGAGATTACCCTGAACCACATTCGATTTGTTCATTCTCGGCGGTCTAAATGAATTTTGAAAGCATTTGATGACTTTTTTCTGTGGCCGGCAGGTCACTTGAAGATTGACGAACTTCCATTTTTGTTGATCCAAAAAATTATCGACTCAGAGCAGTCAGTATTTAAAGAGAGATATATTGAGACGTTATAATGGCTTCTTCATCAGTCGAATGTTTGAGTTAAATATCGGTCAGGTGATCGTAAACCAAATGGCCATTTCAGGAGGCAGATCCAGGCCCTATTTATAGATTGAGCCAGTAAAAGTAGCATATCATGCCTATTTTTTGCCCAAATTACGCTACAAATTATGCACGTTTTTCCCTTTGCAAATTAAAATAAGCAAAGTAAGCCCAAAAATGTATCGTATTCTTTAATGGAAACACTTTATGATGGCAATCATGTATCTCTATGTGTCTGGGACAATGTGCACATATTTTAACAACGATTTTCATGGAAAACACAACTACGGTAACCTAATACTATACTTAAAAAAAATAAACTGTGAACACTTACACGATATATATGCATGTGTCTTTATGTCCGATACACACTGTTATTTTCATGAAGTTTATCAGCGATTATTGTACTGTATCATCACGCTAACTTGCAAGTGATCTGCGAATGCGGGTAAGACATTGAACGGAAATGGTCTCAGACTTATCATTATATAGCGATTATAGTAGCAGTGCTACTTTTCAAAAATCAGCAAAAAATGTGATAGTTTCCTCAAATTATGCCAAAAATTACAATCTATAAAAGTCTACCACGCCCCCATCCTGTTAGGCATCGGACGTATTGATAACGTCGATATAGTTTACGTCATAGATACTGCGACGTACGGGGTTTTATTCACGAGTTGTTTGTGTCCAAAACCTGATCGAGCGGGGTACGAGCGAGTGAGGGTCTTTGACACAAACAACGAGCTGTTTATTACACATAAGACGAGAATTTTCATTGAAATAGTTTTCTGAACGCAAATTAGAAATAAAAACTCACTAACAATAAAACCAAATGCATATTTAACAGCAACGGAAAAATTCACTTACAATTTTTTTTTTAATCTAAGTACGATATCAATAAATAGGTCTTATTTAGTCACTGTGTGGTTCAATAACAAAGTACGATTTGCACGAGATGCACGAGTGGCTTGGAAAGGCCTTTACTCTATCGTTGATTCTTTATACTTCAACACGTGAAAGAGCTGTACGCCATTCTGATTCTTTGTATAGGCTTTTTTCACATGTGAAAATAAAGCATATAGATTTCGTGACCGTGTGCGGCCTGGGGTCTCTATACATGTGTCCGTCGTTCGCTGTGATTTGTTTTCTTAAAGCAAATGTTCTTTTTAGCGCAAAACATTTTCATTGTTCCTGCCATGCAACATGGCTGCCGTGCAAAACCTCTATACCGGGAGAATTATGAAATTAACCCGCTAACATGTGTTACCGAGTCACGGGAAGCTTTTGCACTAATCGACTTATACAAGGCAAGTTACCCTTCTCGCAACAACGTTTTATCCAGTTTTATCCACCTTTCGGATAAATATCCCCTTCTTTCTCATTAAAAACAAGCATTAGGAATAAACATGCAGAAGCTTTTCGCTTGCGTGCAAAATTCATTTTACCGGTCTGGCTAGCTGAATATACCGGCGGGCTAGTCGCCATATTTCCACCTAAAAGGGTTTTGCTAGAGTGAAGGGGGTAGTTTCTAAAGAAACTGTGGTGCTGCGTCGGTGGGGAAGTAGTATACAAAAATTTGGTTTTATCAACGGAGTTGATAATGTAAATTGGCCACCGTACAGAGATTCTAAAAGGTGACGTTTCGAGCGTTAGCCCTTCGTCAGAGCAAATTGAGGAATTGTGGGTTACGTGTAGCTTTTATAGTAGAGTAGGAGCTACGCTATTGGTGATAACATGGCAACGTGAAAAATACGAATATGTTAGTTAAATGAAAAGCGTTCGTTAATACCGTGAGGATTAAGGGTAACGATTTGGAAGATTAATTTTTGTTCCAGATTCTTGCGGCTTTCCGTCGTACCTAGATTTAGGGAAAGGCCGCAGATAGCCATGTGTTTTTTGGAGTGGTTAGGGAGATTAAAATGACGAGCGACTGGCTTAGATGCATCTTTGTCATTCTTTTCAACATCGCGAAGGTGTTCGCGGAATCGGTCACCTAGTCGTCTACCTGTTTCGCCAATGTATAATTTATTGCATAACGTACAGGTTATGCAATAAATGACATTTGCGGAGGTACATGTGAAACGATCGGTGATCTTAACAGATCGCTTAGGTCCCGATATCTTGCTAGTGTTAACAATGAAAAGACAACTCCCTCGCCATTTTAATCTCCCTAACCACTCCAAAAAACATGTGGCTATCTGCGGCCTTTTCCTACATCTAGGTACGACGGAAAGCCGCAAGAATCTGGAACAAAATTCATCTTCCAAATCGGCACCCTTAATCCTCACGGTATTAACGATCGCTTTTCATTTAACTAATATATTCCTATTTTTCACGTTGCCATGTTACCACCAATAGCGTAGCTCCTACTCTACTATAATTTTTAAAAAAGTGACGACACATTTGAAATTAAATTTGCAAGACATGTTTCGGTCGTGCAACGACCATCTTCAGTTGAAAGTAGAATTAATTTGAAGTTACATTTGAATTTATAATATGCTAAACAAAGATAAATAACAACGTGAAATAAATAGGGAATCTAACAAAATAGCCAAAGGTAACAAAAAAAGAGTGTACAATGGAACATGTTGATTAGAACGAGAGAGTTAAATTAACGTGATATAATTGCTTATTTAAAGAAGGTTGCTCCCAGGAAATATGCAACGCTTCTTTTATCTTGACCTGGAATTTTGTGGTCGCACGGTCTATAACTTCAAAACATTCCGCAGAGCAGGAGTTACGGCATGCCTCGGATTGTTGAAGGTGTTTAAAGATATGTGAGGTCCTGTCCCTGTTTAAGTGTTCGCGAATGCGTGTCGAGAGGTGTCGGCTAGTTTCGCCGACATAGCAAGAATTACAGCTTGCACAGGTAAACTTGTAGACAACATTCGAACAGAGTTCAACAGGCACAGGGTCCTTCACACTAAACATGTTACGGATCTTGAAGGAAGAAAAGGCTAGCTTAACATCAAGATTGTTACAATAACGTTTAAGTAATTTACGTAATCTGTTTTGTGCTACAATAGAGAAGGGCCCAACATAAGGTAATTTGAAAAAATGTGTAGGATTAGAGGGAGGACAAGCAGGTGTGTTCGAAAGGGTCTGAGTTTTTGTAATATACTGCTTAATGACTCTCTCAACGATATGACTGGGGAAAAGGTTTTTACGTAAGATTAATAACAATTTCTTGATATCCTCATGGAAGCCAACCCACGTGTTGTTGATCTTGTACGTTCTGTCAACTAGAGTCCTGATTAAGCCAAGTTTGTAAGAGAATGGGTTAAAACTAAAATAATTAGTTAATAGACCGGTGAAAGTTTTCTTACGATAGACCCTGGTAATAGGAGAAAGAGGTTGACTGTTGTCAATCAGAACATCCAAAAAGGGGATTTTTGACACTGAACATGACGCTACTTTGTTTTTTGACTACATCAACGATAGACATCCCAACATACGTTTCACCATGGAAAAAGAGATGGATAAAAAAATCCCCTTTTTGGATGTTCTGATTGACAACAGTCAACCTCTTTCTCCTATTACCAGGGTCTATCGTAAGAAAACTTTCACCGGTCTATTAACTAATTATTTTAGTTTTAACCCATTCTCTTACAAACTTGGCTTAATCAGGACTCTAGTTGACAGAACGTACAAGATCAACAACACGTGGGTTGGCTTCCATGAGGATATCAAGAAATTGTTATTAATCTTACGTAAAAACCTTTTCCCCAGTCATATCGTTGAGAGAGTCATTAAGCAGTATATTACAAAAACTCAGACCCTTTCGAACACACCTGCTTGTCCTCCCTCTAATCCTACACATTTTTTCAAATTACCTTATGTTGGGCCCTTCTCTATTGTAGCACAAAACAGATTACGTAAATTACTTAAACGTTATTGTAACAATCTTGATGTTAAGCTAGCCTTTTCTTCCTTCAAGATCCGTAACATGTTTAGTGTGAAGGACCCTGTGCCTGTTGAACTCTGTTCGAATGTTGTCTACAAGTTTACCTGTGCAAGCTGTAATTCTTGCTATGTCGGCGAAACTAGCCGACACCTCTCGACACGCATTCGCGAACACTTAAACAGGGACAGGACCTCACATATCTTTAAACACCTTCAACAATCCGAGGCATGCCGTAACTCCTGCTCTGCGGAATGTTTTGAAGTTATAGACCGTGCGACCACAAAATTCCAGGTCAAGATAAAAGAAGCGTTGCATATTTCCTGGGAGCAACCTTCTTTAAATAAGCAATTATATCACGTTAATTTAACTCTCTCGTTCTAATCAACATGTTCCATTGTACACTCTTTTTTTGTTACCTTTGGCTATTTTGTTAGATTCCCTATTTATTTCACGTTGTTATTTATCTTTGTTTAGCATATTATAAATTCAAATGTAACTTCAAATTAATTCTACTTTCAACTGAAGATGGTCGTTGCACGACCGAAACATGTCTTGCAAATTTAATTTCAAATGTGTCGTCACTTTTTTAAAAATTGTTGTTAGTCTGCTTCTTTCCAGATCTTTTGGAAATTTAATCTACTCTACTATAAAAACTACACGTAACCCGCAATTCCCCGATTCGCTCTGACGAAG
>OX421451.1:13994411-14014411 GCA_949126865.1 Montipora capitata | reverse complement strand
AATCTTTCATCGTAACAGAAACAGACAAAAAAGGTCTTCGAACAATATTCACCTAAACAATTACCAAGCTTAAAATAACTTTAACGGTGTATTTTTTGACATCTTTTTGCTTGAAACGTTCGTTGTGCCCTGTTTTTCACCGTGAACAATCGGTTTTAAGCTTACCAGCAAAAGATAAACTCTCCGCATAAGAAAAATGTCATCCAAACTTTTACTTGTATTGAATGATATTTTGTTCTGAAAAAAGGAGGTCATGCATTGTTATCGTCAAATGAACACGAATTTCAAGACGTAGGGAAAAAAACATAATCGAAGAATATATTTTTAAATATCTTTGAGGTTCACGCCTTTATGATAGTATGTTTCATTATTTTATAATATCAGTTTTGCACATGTCAGTTACTGGCGATTAAATCATTGCGTTCAGCGGATAATTCGAACGTTTTATTTTTCGGCTCGGTGCTACAGAATATCAACTGTACCATAGAAGTTCTTGCCCTGATTGCAGTGCCAACTGCCTTTTCTCCATGGTCGTAACATGTACTGAACGGTCTCTTTTCAAAATTCAGGAAATGCTCGTTTTCTTTTGTCAGTTTATATTCTTTACAGGGCTAAAAAAAATCAAAAAATAAAACCACTTATAATAAATAACAATAATAGATCTAAGGACAGAAGCTTTTCACGGCACACCTTTTATGTTTTCAGAAATTTATCATATAGATGCCATTAATCAAATAATTGGCCCCCTTTATAGTAAAACCAGAGGCGTAAATTAGAAAGGCGTTTATTGCAGTTCCGCAAAGAGCAAAGGGATTTTTAAAAAGCTATGACGGCTACAGCAGTGGCAACGCCACGAAGAAAGAATATTTAACAATTATTCCATGAGCGCGCGTTGGACACGACATGGTAAATAGCCAACGAGGCGCATAGCGTCGAGTTGGCTATAACCAGTCTCATATCCAACAAGCGCGAATGGAATAATTGTTTTATTAAATTCCTTAAACTCCAAAAGTTTGGCCGTTCGAAGTACGAGCGAAAAAAGCGAGAAAATCGGAGCGAAATCGAAAACAACTTGATGAAGATGCAATGTTGTGAAATACCTGGTTGTCAGACAGACGCAGGCTCATCACAAAAACACTTTTACCTTTTTTGCGTACTTCTAAACGTCGGAATTGATGCAAACGTTCCACAAAAAAGTTGTTGATTTTTTGGTTTATTCAGAGAGAAATTTCGCTTTCCGGCGAAAAATATTTTAGCTTAGCAACACTCGGCGCAATAATTTGCCATATGAGGTCAAACTAAGGTATATTAGCTGATAACCGAGATTGAGTAAACCAATCAGAGCACGAGAAATGCATTAACCGAGGTTGAAAATTTAATAATTAACAATTGTGCGCGCTGGACATGACGTGATAGATAACATACGCCGGTTTGGTTATAATCATTTTGTATCCAGCAAGCCCGAGCAGAATAATTTCTGCCTCGGACAATTCCTGTCCAAAACGCCTTTTGTCGGCCATTTTTTCTCAGAGCTGCAAAAATGTTTCAGCTCGCTTTATTGCTGACACGTTCCTTGACCATATTGGGTACAGCAGGTATATGAACTGATAGCCTGTAAGCGTAGTTCAATTTTTAAAACTCTAACAGCTTGAAATGAACAAATCGTGAGCAACTCGGACCCAATTTACCAAGGAGAAAAAACTCTTTATTTTTTTTCTGTTGTCCCGAAGGTCTATCATTTTTGTGGGTACTTTTTCATCACAAAATATCTTTAAATAGCCTTTTTATGGCTATTTAAAGCGGTCATAACATATAAAGACAAATATGACCTTTCCTTTTAAAGTGGTAGAAAGACTAAGCTCAGTGCTTTTAAAACATCCATTATGAGCCAATTTAGCATTCGCTGCAAAACTAATTTATTCTGTATTGGCCAGCTGTGTCGGTTCATTTTTTGCACTTACGGGGTCGCCGACGATATCATTTTCAAGGCTTGCATGAAGATCCTCAAGATGTTAGGAATTTCCTGGGGGGTTAATTCCTCTCTATTTCCTTAAGGAGTGGCCTCTTGGCACTCATGACTCTCAAGACACCCCCTTACTTTCTCTCTCTAAATTTAAAACGCAGCTCGTCGTCTCTGTAATCATTATGTAGGGGTAATATTAAACGAGTGGTACCATCAAAGCTGTAAGCGACCATTTGTTTGTACCTGTGCAACGTTTAGTACGAACGTAGACCAGTGCAAAAGGAACATTGAAACAGGCGGTGGCCCGTTGTGGTTGGATTTCAGTATTTCAGTATTGTTTTTCTGGGTAAAAATTGTATCACTCTCTGCAAACTTAAAGAAATTAAATGATTCGGTGGCAAATGTTCATTAGAGACAACTCTGTTGGTTTATTGGTCAATCTATCATCTGCTATTGGAAAATAGTTGATCTAAGTTTAGTATGCCTGCAATTAAGGCGTTGTGTGAGTGCTTATCTATTCAAGTTTTCATTTTCATTTTTGTGTCTGTAATTTAAAAATATGAATTTATTTCTTTTTTAGAATCAAAGACCTAAGTGAGTTAAACGTACCTTTCGCTGATTATCTCGGTGCATCATCAAAGGACAACTCGCCAAGCAAATAATTTGAGAAAGGTAAGTTCTTCCCTGTGGTATTTTGTTTTTGCGAGTGAAGAATTCTTTGACAATTGAAGGACGATGAACATATTGCAGTAAAAATGCACGGTTTTACATTTATTCGTTTCATCCCAGTCAAGAATACCTTGGCAAGCTTAAATTTCCCCAGTTTTAGCTGGGGAATATTCGCCCACGTGACGCGTTTAGACCAATCGCGCGCGAGCGAAAATATTTGATGGATTATAAGCATGAATATGGATGGCAGTTGAGGTGTTTTCCATTTAATATGTTCTGCAGCAAATTGTGATGTCTTCATAGTATGAAACATGTATAATTAGGTAGGTAAATGAAAGTGAAAGTTGGCATTAACAAGCGGCATTCATTTTCAATTTCCATCAACGCTTTTTTGATAGTTATTACGCTATCAATGAAAAAAACAATTTATACACAATTAAGGAAACTGCCTTGAAAATATGATAGTAAAACAGGAACAGGAACATTAACTAGAAGGCAACATTTCGTCGCTATATAACTCTGATCCACGTGGTTCTTTCTGCGGGACCTTGAAATACCATAAAATAGGAACAAAACTCGGTTATTATACAGCTGTATTCGGATCGCTGATAATTGTTTTCTGTGAATAACTGTTTGGCTAAACTGCGGAATATGCCCCAACACTAGCTATTCTGAAATACGTTCGAGTTATCAATATTCACACATGGCTAGGAGGTTTTATAGTTAAATTTGAATATTATTTGGTTAAGAAATCTCCCTTGAGACATGTGAGACAAAGTCTCGCAGCCATCCCTGAATACTGATAAAACGAACTCGGCCTATTGCTCTCGTATCTCTACAGTTGTCATATAAGACCTAGGCACTGATTTGGAACTTGTTAGCTTTCAGGTATTGTGGTGCTTATCAGCAGTTATTACGGCTCAAGTAACTTCGCTGAATTAAGAATAAAATATATATAGATTTAGCCTAGCCCAAAAGCGGAGCTCCCGTTTCTAACCCCAGCAAGCAATATAGTGTACATGGAAATAATTATGCTTCTGCATAAAGTACAAAATTAGTCGTCATTACTGTATACAGGACAGGCATGCATTAAAAAGGAAAACATTACCTGAAAGCTAAGCGTTGTAAATAATAAGTGTCTTTGTCTCTCGCTCTATTTCCCTCAGCTTTACGGCTTCATTGAAAGTTTCTCTTCTCCTTCCTCGGCTTCTCTCGAGGCTTTCTCCGCTTTAGGAGGATCGAAATAGTTTCTCCTTTTTTCAAACAAATAAATGTATTCTGTCCTAAGATACAGTTTTTTTTTTCTTTTTTTTTTTAATTAAATTTTATTTTAACAAACACATTAAAATCCTACGTACATTAAAACACCGGCGAAGAGATAACATACATATAGCATGCATAGGTTCCAAGCACTCTTCTTACGTTACAATAATTTTCATAATGTAATTGGCTAGGTTTCCAATTGTACCAAGACTGTCAATTTTTGAGAGGTTTAGGTTTTTTCTTTTCGTCATATTCTAGATCACAAACGTGTTGTAAGAAAATAGGAAAATTGTTTATACTTGGTATTATTTCCTTCATTTTACACGTCCATATAAAATATCTAGCAACAAGAAAGTACAAATAATGTTGTAAGTGGGAGAAGACATCTATTTCTAGTCCTAATACTAAGTCCACGGAATAATTCTTTTCTTTTATTGTTACTTGATTCCTTGTGAGTAGGTCTTGAAATCTTCCCCAGAAAGAAAAAGTCTCTTTGCAATGCCAGAATAAGTGAGCTAAGGATTCTTTTCCATTCTTACAAAAAGTGCAAATGTCATCATTTCTGAGCCCAATTTTGTGGAGGTAGTCGTTTGTTGCCAATCGTCTATGAAGAAGTTTAAACTGGAAGACAATTAGTTTGGAGGCTTTTGTACAGCAGAAAGGGGTTAAGATACAGTTAGGGTAATCATATCAAGACGAAATTTGGCCAGGGTATTAAGTACCCATCATAGATTTCTCACATCACATTTTCCTCAAAAACAACGTTACCATGGCAACGATATAAGGCATTTCTTTGAGCCTTAAAATCAAGATATATTGCCTTTTTTGAAAAAAACGGGACGGTGAAATCTTTCCATTCAGCGTTACCAGATAATGTTAGAAATAATCTCTAAAATATTTAAAATTCAACAAAATCTGTAGGTCACTTTTTCAGAAAAATCAGTTTTTTCGAAATGTGTCTCTAATTTTTTTTCACCGACAGAATATTTTTTTAAATTTGAAATACCATCGTTTTAAATTAATCTAAGTTAACATTCAAAAATTCACCGTCTGGAAGCAGAGATATAAACGAGTAAAGTTGCAAAATCAGGAAAAATGAGGGGGCTACAAGATCAGCATTTACGCATGCGTCCCCCGCTCATTTGAGTGCACGAGCGAGTTGAGCTACAGGCCAACACAAACGGATTTACATGTAAGTGATCATTAACCGTTTGTGTACGATTTTCGTAGTTTTCGTGAATAGGAGATGTCTATTTATATTCCTTATATATCGGAATTAGGAGAAAGATGAGCGAAATTAGCGGTATTTGTTTATTTCTGGTGACCCATTTTGAATCATGAGCTGACGCGAGCAGCTTACGAATTGCGTGTGTGGCTTACGCGCGCGCGCTCAGCTGAAAACCCTTTCGAGCCTCCTTAAATTTCTCAAATTTCGTCGCCTCGTCTCTCGTGCTCTTTCCTGCTCTTTATCCCGTTACTCGTCACTAATCGGGAGCTTAAGCACGTGGCTTTTTGAGACGCGGACAGCAACCCGAAGTGGGCTGTTTTCCCTTTTAACTTGTTTTCACGCAACCACATATCCCTAGGTATCTTTTCACTATTAGAGACCATAGCCCGGTTGTTCGAAGGGTGGATAGCGCTATCCACCGGATAAATCGCTATCCACTGGATAACTCAACTGGTTTTGCTAGTGTTTATCCACTGCATAGTGATTTATCCGGTGGATAGCGCTATCTATCGTTTGAACAACTAGGGCCATAAGTTTAAAATTCTGGGAGAGACCGCTGTCCTGGTGTGCGAAATATTCACTTTCGGTTGCCGTCCGCTTCTCAACAACGCGCGTGCTTAAGCTCCCTATTTCTTTTGCCCTATTATGTTTTCCCGCCAGAAAAACGCGGGTTGCCAAATGCAACCCTTCCACGCGATTTCCCGCCTATAGCAGTGCAAACGTTTGGATGCTGGTAGATAAAGCAAGATAGGGCGTATCACGTAACCTATCTGCATAACAGGAAAAATAAAATTACAAATTCTACATTATTAATACTAGGAAACAAAAAATAAAATAAAATAAAACGTCTATGTGGTAATTAGATGCCCCTTTAAAATAGCTAAAAGTTATAGTATTATTAAGATGTGATTATTTTGAATGTCCTGGCAATATCAAGTGTGCAGCTCAAAACAGCTTTCTGCATTCTCATCAGAATTTCTCTGTGTCTTGTTCCAAAAATGTTTCTCATCTCAATTTCTACCTCCTTGGATGATCTTGTATCCTGGGTGTTGCCTTGACAGCTCCAGTCGTAGAGGTCCTTACTTTTCTGTCTTTTCTGTTTCTTTCTTGTTGCGATTATCTAACCACGGACAGCTCATCTCAACCATTTGTACTTTCTTGCTCTTGTGATCAACAAGGCGCACATCCACCCGATTAGAACGTACAAATTCAAAGTGTGATCGGCATATACCGGTACGTCCCAAAATGCTTCTGCATCAGGTGACTTATAGAGTGGTCTAGGCCTCACTTGAGAGAACCACAGAGGAACCTTATTAGCAAGCTTGAGATCCCTAAGCATCTCAAAGAAAAGCAACTTCAGCGCCGAATTGTGTCTTTCTAAGTATTTTGACTGTGCTAGGGAGTAGACTTTAGTGAACTGTTTGTACAACTCCATTATACCTGCAATGCAGTGGGTAGGAGCGCACGTCCAATTACTCATGTAGCCATGCAAAACAGCTTTCATGACTCTGTCAATTGATCATCCTGCCATCTTATCTCAGTAGGTTTCCTTGCCAGGGTTGATCTTCGATCTTCTCCACAAGATTTTCATTTACCGCCTTCTTGAGATGTTTCTTAATCTGCTGTCCCTTGATCTTCATCTCTGGTGCTTCCAATGGGCTGCATGATGGTTCGGGGTTATTCAACTTCAGAGTTATCCCTAGTTCCTCAGCAAACGTCTTTGTGTCTAGGGTTAGGGTTAGGAGAATCCCGGCCTTTTCTGCCGATCTTTCCTCAAATTGTTGGACAGTTCTCATCATGGAGTCTGAATTCTCATGTAACTTGATAGCCGCTTTTATCTTGATCAACTTATACTCTTGCTCAATAGACCATAAACCTCGACCACCTTTCTGTCTGGGGAGATATAACACGGCCGTGGACTCGAGCTTAGTGGATGTTTTGCTTCGTTTTCACTGAAGATCTTTCTTGTCTGTCTATCTATGTTCCTTAGTTCTGCTACTGGCCATTGCCGTGTCCACGTATAGGGTATGTCAGCACGGGTAAAGCAAACTGGTTGGTTGAGATAACGAGACAGTGGGCTTACAATTACTGACAATCTTTTCAAGTACACCTTCGTTGCCTCCGTAAGTGCTTGATTCTCGTGTTGCATCACTTGACTCTCTAATTCCTAGGAACTTGTAGTTGAATCCTGACGTAAGGGACTTTACCACTGTTGTTTCGACAAGCCTGAGCTCTTTAGCATTTTGAACTTTTTTACCTCTTCTAACATGAATGACGTTGCATTTCTTTGAATTCCAATGGTCTTGCATAGCATTACAGATTGATCGTAAAACCCTGTTTAATTTACACTCGGAGGCAGCAAAGACTTTAAGGTCATCTACATACAGTAGATGAGTCACCTTGGTCAAGAACGGTTTGGACAACTTGTATCCCTCAGCAGCATTCAATAACCACATGTACGCGTTGATGGACATAGAAGCAAGACCTCGTCAGTGCGCAAACACTATGATAATAGACACGCAGGCAGGATTCCGGATGACCTTCACAATTGTTTTAATGTGTTGAAAAAATGCCAGAACAAGTTCGATTGTCTCGTTAATGAGATGTTACTCATTAAACAATTACGACCGTGTTTAAATGTACAATCAGACTCAATTCGCGCTAAGGTCTTTGTCTAACTCATGCAAATTAATGACTCTGGACTCTTAGTTTCTCTTGAGATCGCATATTTAATTTAGTTTCCTTTGACAATGGCGCCAAGATGTCGCCGAAACGTCGGACGCTTTTATCGTTAGTTTTTGCCAGTATATGTTTATCTAAATCATTGTTAATGGGATTTAAACACAAAGTAAAAAGGCGTGGACAGAGGGCGTCACCCTGAGGCAGTCCCTTTCGAAATATGATGGTGACTGACGTCTCCATTCCTTGCTTTGTAGTAGCTACGATCTTGGTGTTCCAGCTTGCACTTAGATTTTGAATCACCTTGCCAATCCAGACGGGTATTCTAGGCCTGTGTACTTCCATCATCTCTATCAGCCAACTATGGTCCACAGAATCGTACGCTTTCCTGACGTCAACCCAAGCCATGCTTAGGTTGCGCTTTCCTCGGTAACAGTCCTGAGTAACCATCCTGTCAATCATAAGGTTGTCGGTAGTTCCGCTACAGTCTGACTTTGCACCTCTTTGCTCGCCTTCCATCGAATCATAACTCATTCAGGTGTTTGTCTAATGGCATCTGTAGACAAGACGTAAACCACTTATAGATGATGTTATTATTATTATTATTATTATTATTATTAATAAGTCTAGATCTTGTGATAAAATTGATTAAAAAGACAAACGCAACTAGATTCATTTTGACAACGTTTCGACATCGTCCGATGTCATCGTCAGGCAATGAATTTTAATCGGATGAAGCATAACTTATAGTACAAGAACAATAGAACAATAGAATAATATATACAATAGTACGCTAACAATAAATGTGAAATCTAAGTAAATAGTTTTGCCCTGACAGAGTCTGACTGCACATTAAGTGATGGTTTTAATTCTTTGATGTAGAACATCTCATGAATTAAGCAATCAAATTTCGATACGCATTTCTTTAAGACACTAAAACTCGCCGCTGGGGGTGCTGTTGTTTGGCCATGATCTGCTAGGCGATGCCTCCCGATAGCTAAAAATCGCCACCAAAGACCAGCTATTTCAGTTTAATGACAATCTATACCTACAAACTGACGGAGTTGCTATGGGCTCCCCGTTAGGGCCTCTATTAGCTAATGTATTCCTGTGTCATGTGGAGGAGATGCTAGAACAACAAGACAAACTCCCGTCATTCTACAGACGATACGTAGACGATACCTTGGTTGTCATAAGAGATGTAGCTGAAGCAGAACAGTTCCTAATTACGCTAAATAACTGTCATCCATCTATTCAATTTACAATGGAGCTAGCGGTAAACAACACATTACCCTTCCTTGGCATGCTTTTGATGAAACAAAGAAGTAAGATTACCACAAGCGTATACAGAAAAACTACCAACAAAGGCCTCTTGTTGCACTACCAGAGTCATGTGGACAACAAATACAAGAAATCTCTACTCAAGACAATGCTTCACCGGGCGTACAGTCTGTCCTCAACGACCGAGCTGTTTGAAAAAGAATGTGAAAACATAAGATCAACTTTTCAGAAGCTACGATACCCGTCTGAATTGATTGAGGCAACCATCCGTAACTTTATCAATACATCAGATGTCGAATCACAATCTACCAGCAATAATAATAAAAACACCATTAGAATCGTCTTGCCATTTATTGACCAAAAACCAGCCGATATTGTGAAGCGCCAACTTACTCAGCTAAATAAGAAACTGGATATAGATCTACAGCCAGTTTTTGTCAGCCGCAAGCTCGAGGATGTCCTTAAATTCCGTGAGCCCAAACCATCTTTAGTCAGCCAACAACTAGTCGTCTACAAATTTCAATGTGGCTCGTGTGATGCGAGCTATGTTGGCTATACAGCTCGTCACTTGCATCAACGAATTGAGGAACATAGATACTCAGCTATCGGGAGGCATCGCCTAGCAGATCATGGCCAAACAACAGCACCCCCAGCGGCGAGTTTTAGTGTCTTAAAGAAATGCGTATCGAAATTTGATTGCTTAATTCATGAGATGTTCTACATCAAAGAATTAAAACCATCACTTAATGTGCAGTCAGACTCTGTCAGGGCAAAACTATTTACTTAGATTTCACATTTATTGTTAGCGTACTATTGTATATATTATTCTATTGTTCTATTGTTCTTGTACTATAAGTTATGCTTCATCCGATTAAAATTCATTGCCTGACGATGACATCGGACGATGTCGAAACGTTGTCAAAATGAATCTAGTTGCGTTTGTCTTTTTAATCATTATTATTATTATTATTATTATTATTATTATTATTATTATTATTATTATTACTATTATTATTATTATTATTGTTATTATGTACAGCAGTGTTAAAAACGTATATTATGCTATAAGCTAAAATGACACATTGGGACGCTGAAGGCGTAGCCTAGAGGCCATGTGGTTCTAAACCAAGTCAATATTCTAGGAAATGTAAAAAAAATAAATAAATAATAATAATAAAAAAATAGTACTGTTATTATTATCGTTATTATTATCATCATCATCATCATCATCATCATCATCATCATCATCATCATTATTATTATTATTATTATTATTATTATTATTACTATTATTATTATTATTACTACTATTCCTAAAACGGCCGGAATTATGCGTATTTTGGAGTGCCGATCGCGAGAAGGGAAGATTACATCAATGGTCATTTGGAGCTCTGGAGACATTGCCAAAGGGACTTGTCAAAAGCCTGGTGACCTTAGAAATGTCAAGCTCATTACACTGGCCAAGAAAATATTGTCTGTGAGGCTTTGCAGGGATTTTAGACATATAGTGGACATTTTGTGGGCAGAAAGTGAAAGAGTTGATAGTTATCTAACGATTTTGATACGTTCGATTACCGGAAGTGATCGAAAGTCAGGTATTGAAACGAATAATAGTATCTTCTACGCTCTGAACATTAAAGCACAGAACGGCCAAACGTTGCAAAAAAACCTGTAAACTATACTGTTGTCAATTAAACCTTCTGATTTGTTGCTCTCGGCTAAAACCATTGCTATGCCAGATATCGAGTTCACCTAGAGGTTTGTGCTTTCGGTTTTGGGCCGTAAAATTAAATACAGAACAAACGTGCTGCCTTCTAGCCTGTTCTAGATATCCGGAAATGATCAGCCCCTTACCTAGCAGACGTTTTGGTAGGCTCGATTGTACTTTCTCGAGTACTTCCTTCCTCCTCGAGTATGGGCGTGGGCTCCGGCTGGCAATCGAGCCTAATTCTTTGGCAATTACGTTACTCTGGTAGCGTCATGGCCATGGTCTATTAGTCAAACTTCAAAACACTAAAAGACGTACGACTTTGCATCAACTGAATGAAGACCGAAAAAACAATTCTCTAGTTTTGTTGCAAATAACCATTGAAGTCCACTGAAGATATTCTTTGCTGTTTACGGCGAAGGATGGAGAGGATGGAAATGGATTATCATTGAAACTTGAAAAAACTGGCCTGTTTTTTGTTCAAGTTTGGTTCAGAAAAGTCGCTAAAAACTAAATAGGAATAGGTCCTCGTGTCTTTGATATTGCATATCTTCTCAGTTGGTTGTCAGGAATGTTCTACGTGTAAGCTTAAGTACTGATTTAGATTTTTACCCAGTTTTGACCTAAAAAGAGCAAACTTGGCATGATGATGATAGTAATAATAATAATAATAATAATAATAATAATAATAATAATAATAATAATAATAATAATAATAATAATAATAATAATAATAATAATAATAGAACTTTATTTTCACACGATAATGTCTAAAGCTGAATAGCTTGTGGGGTTGTGCACAAATGAAATCAAATGAAATAAATACATGTCAAATCATACTGGTATTGAGGAGAGGGGAACCTGGGAGTACCCGGAGAAAAACCGTGCTCTCCGAGCAGAGTAGAGAACCAACAAACTCAATCCTCATATGACGTCGGAGCTGGGAATCAAACCCGGGCCACATTGGTGGGAGACGAATGCTCTCAGGGCGCATTGGTGGGAGGAGAGGGAGGTGAGTGCTCTCAACACTGCATGCCATCCCTGTTCCCCAACGCAACGCTCGTGCAGGATTCATCATGAACCACAGTGCCCCTTTAAATTAGAATACGTGACCTTCGGGGAATTCGTAAGGCAAAAGTGTTTCATGGGAGCCTTATATATATATATATATATATATATATATATATATATATATATATATATATATATATATATATATATATATATATATATTAACGAAATCACTCACGAAAATCTTTTCCAGATGGTTCATGATGAATTCTGTACGAGCGTTGCGCTGTCTCAAGTCAAGACATTTTGCGAATCGTTCGTGAAATGAGGAAATAAATCGAGTTTTATTTGGCTTTTTTACTTCTTTTCCATCTTTTTTACGGCCGTGACGAATGATGGGATTAGTTTTTAAAGACATTTTGGATCTGCTTCGGTGAGTAGTGAAACATGCATGAAAATTTGATTTAATCAAGCGAATTAATCACCGTAAAAGGTTTGTAAATCTGTGAGCAAAAGCCTAATTGTGTTGAAACACGACCGTTCTTAGGTCTGCTCAAAACGCCGCCCCAGTCATGTGCCGTTGAGTTAAGCACAGCAGAAGAGGGGCGTTTGAATCAACTTGGTTCGGCAGGTTAGGTTTATAGCGGCAAACAACGTTAAGTTCGGCGGGTTCTGTCGCATTATTCGCACATGGAGCGACGACTGATTCATGCGGTGTTCTGGTCGTGTGCCGAACGCAACGCATAAATTAACACAATAGAAGTTTTACTCTTCCAAGCCCTTACCTGATCGTTATTTTGCTGCGACCCACAAGTACGACGTATGAATCAGTCGCTCTTAAGTCGAACTTTATTGAGTTACTTTCGGCACATGACTGGAGCGGCGTTTGGAACTGGCCTAAATCTGTGAGTGTCAAGAATTGTATTGAAAAACAACAGGGGCACCCCAACGTCAATTTTCGGAAAATATCTGTTCGGAAGACGATTTGAGATTTATAATTTTCGGAACATTTGTTGTAAAATTTCTTGCTTTCCTGCCTCTCCTAGGATTTTCGAACATCTGAAAAATGGTATAATTGCTCATTTTTAACGGATTTTTACCCTAAAAAGGTCACCTAGAATTTTCGGGAGCCTTTTTTCTGGCTAAAATTTTCGAAAAGGTACGTTTTGATCCCTATAATTTTCGGATCACTAGACTTTTAGCTAGGAAATCCGAACAGATGAAAATTTTTTAGGGGATAAAAATATGCCTATATCTACTGTTTAAATACTAAAATAAGTTTAACAATGCTATGTTTAAGTGGTTTTGAACTATATTCTCGTTGGGTGCCCCTGAAACAAGGCCGTTCTTAGTCACGCAACTCAAACGTTTCCCTGTTCTCTAGCGAACGTTCAAGTTTAGAAAAACTACAAATAGGTTCAGGTTTAGTCCACGCTACCCCATAAGCATTAGCTTTAACCATTATCGTGCTGAAATAAAGTGGATGCATGTATGTACTTCAGACTCGTCCGTTACAGTTTGAGGAATCGAAGTTTCATTGTAAGGGCTTATCTTTTGATTTTATCGTCAAGAGGCAACTCAACAGTGATTATCATGACTCAGTTGTGAACATCAAAATGACTAATCAAAGATAAGCAATGCATTGGATGTGTTTTCACCGCAATTATCACTGTATCGTATTCCGTGAGGATTTTTATAGTACCTGCTGAAAGGTGCACATTGAAAACAGAGACTTTTTTTAGCCGGTGGGCGCACAATGAACGTCAAACTGAGGTTACAAAAAAATGCAATTTCTTTGGCCCAAGAGCTCTCTATCCTGCTGAAGAGTGTCTTTTGTTGTTACAGGATGTTCTTAGATATTTTCTGAGAAGGGGTTCAGAGGTCTATTATTTTAAAGAAATGTACGTGATGTATGGATAAAAGTTGTCATTTTTGCGCGCCTGTTTAAAAGGAATCAGCAAAAAATTTCACCTGCCTGAATTGTGATACAGTTCCTTTCTGTTTTAAAGTTATAATAAAATAATATCAATCTTTTTTTTTTGTAAAAAAACCTACGCATAGGTTTTTCTCAAAAATACGTGATCTTATTGAAATCGATGGTGTCAAATTCAACGAAAGAAAGGAAAGTCACAGCGCCTTGATATCATGTTGCAAAACATACCAACATGCACGTTACGGAATCGGTTTTCGCAGAATGCGATAGTTAGGTAGTTCAAAAGTATTTTCTAACGCCAGTTGTAAAGGAATTAAAACCCACCAATACATATAAAAGGCACCATGAAGCGTAACTGATGTGCGTGACGCGTGCGTGACGTCAAAAAGGCTGCGGAAAGAGTCGGCGATGTTATTGTTGTGACGCAAAGTGTAATTGGAGTTAGCAACGTGCACGCGAGTATTTGGAAACTTTGGTTGCGGTTCGATGTATTCAAACAGAGCTGACAAAAAATATCGATTGGAATAACGATACACAGAACAGTAACAGAATAATGTATCGGCTTCCGTTAGAGTTAAGTACCGACTTTTGAAAGACCTGGCCCGTGCGAGAAATTCGACTTCAGGTAGGCCTAATTTATCTTCTTTTTTACTGTTAGCTAGCGTGAGTATTTTTGTTTCGTGTTTTGCCATTTTTGTCTCTTAGCTTTGAATTCCGACTTTCTTTACGTACATTTTTTCACGTTTTCAGTTCAAAATATTAAAAAGAATTAAGTGTTAAGGTAAAACTATGAATTAACGGAAAATTAACGATTTGATTTAATTCGTCGCGACAGTGGTTCAAGGAGCACGTTACAAAATTTAAGCATATATTTGTGGAAAAATGGCCACATTTCAATTTGCTATATTGTACTTTGGCAATTTGAAAAAATATTGTTTCGGTTCTGCGGTAAAACCAAACATTTTGGACAAAAATCGAAACGCCGGCTTGCTTATGTTAAGCCTTTCCAGTGTCGTTTTTCTAATCCGGAAAGAGGGAAAATCGTTTGCCGATCGTGGCCTAGCTAGTGCGAAAACGATCAGGAAGCGGAGATCGTGAACTTTTTAAAATTGTCTTTTACCATTTCATTTAAAAATATATTTATATAAAAATAAGTCTCAATGCGAAAGCTATGTCATTTCCACGTCTTTACCTTTTGTTAACAGTTTACAGCGGATGTAATTGTTTTATGGAGTGTGTAACGTTTCATTAAAAAAAAATGACAAGAATCAACACAAAAGCCTTCTTTCCTCATTTCTATACTTTTGGTAAACATTCTAAAAACATTAAAAAAAACCTTTATCCTCTTAAAAAGCAAATTTTGTAATGAAATGGTTTTTAACTCATTTATTTTTTCCACTTTT
This sequence comes from Montipora capitata, assembly GCA_949126865.1. Taxonomy (NCBI): domain Eukaryota; kingdom Metazoa; phylum Cnidaria; class Anthozoa; order Scleractinia; family Acroporidae; genus Montipora; species Montipora capitata. The sequence goes on along the minus strand of OX421451.1, from coordinate 13,999,273 downwards.
CCTTCCTTCCTATCATTGTACAAAGAACTCGATGGGATAGCATTGAAAAAGGTGTGACGAAACATAGCATGCCTTTCAGTTAGCGTATGACTGTTTTAAACCAGATTCTCTTTCAGTCGATCCCTCTCGACAGTGAAACGAAAAAGAAATATTCTTTCATTTCATTAAAAGGCAGCCACATATCATGAGTAACGTAAACAGCCGCTGAAATGAGTTGGCACTGATTTCATGTCAAATGCCTGCGAAATAACTGGCACGATAAGACATTGACGGTCCAATATTAAAACAAAAGAGTTCTTTTTTAGACAACGACAACAATACGGGACTCATGTTAACCAAATATCAATGTAACCTTCAAAATGTTGGGCATGTTTTAAGACACCAGCAGGTTGTAAGCGCAAATCGAATGAATGGCATTGGTCTCACTGCCAAACCTTTCCGGTATATAGACGATATCAACACTTAAATGAACACTGAATTTTAAAAAAAGCAAGCGGAGACGGTGACTTGAGATTGGTTACGATCGCTGTGTCGAGTGGAAGGAATTTGTTGTCAAGAAATCCATCACATTTCGAATATTCTCAACAGCTCATATGATGACGGAAATTATGGATATGATACCATAAATTGAGAAGAGCTTGGAGAGCCACCTAATGACTGGATGTATTTAAATTTGTCAGAATTACTTAACATGTTTTCCACAATGCCTTAAAAGCTAGTTTAGTGGGTTTGTAGCTGCCGTCAAATATATTGGTCTGTTCGGATGTTCGGCTAGGGGAGCTTCAGGTCTATAAAAAATTCTAGGTACCTCGTCCGGAAGTTCTAGCAATCGTCAAGGGTGTCTGATCTGTATCAAAAACTTTACATTAAGCAGTCGTCCGGCTTTTTTCCCAAAAATAAAGGACACGTTTGCTTAATTAAAAGATGATTCTCAAACAAACGTTTGTGAAAATGATAGAAGTTGTATCAAATTCTTCAAATTTTATGCTTTTTTTTCATAGTTGACGTTTTCTCAGGTCATTAAAATTCTAGGGTTCTACACATTCTTCAGACTACTTAAATACTTTTCAGAGATGTGCAAAGTAGTGCTTCTTCAGAGTCTGAATTCGAATATTCCAAAATTTTTAGCCCACCTTCCTTCCGAACAGATATTTACCAATATTACTCGGTGGATCATTTTAACCTCGTCGTCACTTTAACCTTCAATGTTCATAACCCTGTATAGGCGTAAAAGCACCCAAACACTATTCGCAAGGAATGGGACATGGAGTTCCCGGTGTAGTGGTCTGTCCTCCTTCGTATAGCTCAAAGGGCTGCAAATTAAGCCGCTGTTACTCGTTGAAACTTTTAGCTGAAGGTTATGTGCAAACACCGCTGCAAGAAAGAGTTTCAGCAGGCGTCACACCGTGTAACATAAAAGGTCGAAACTCACTGATTCGCGAACGTTGAAACTGGTCTCGAAATGTTATTTACATGGCCTTAGCCGGTTTCTTATTGGCTTACGCTGCGTAGCGTAACAAGACCGAGCGAGATCATTTTCACGAAGTGGTGTTACACAGTGAAACTCCTGTTTTTATCACCACTGCGGCGATTGCTGCGCCCGTCGCAGGAGTAGAAAGCGGTTCTACTTTTCGTGGAACTTGTCTCGCAACGGAAGTTCAAAAAAGTTTCACGAAACCGACCATGTTACAGGGTACAATGCCTCCTGAAACTTGTTTCGCAGCGTCATTGCACACAAGTTTCAGCTGAAAGTCTCAACGTGTAACAGCGGCTTTACAGTAATAGGTTAATTCAATCTGCCCCTCCAAAGTTATCGTATCGTATCGTAGTTATTGTATCCTAACGATAATCGTAGATGAACGATAGAATCAGTAATGTGTTATTTCAGACACGTAAAATAATGAAATAAAATGAGAAAACCATACTAAATTCGATTATATTAAAACCGTTAGAACCGAAGGAAACCGGTCGTTTCGCCTGCAAGTCGTTTCGCCAACAGGTCGATTCGCCCACACTGAAGTCGATTCCCCTACACACTTAAAGTCGATTCGCCTACATGCTTCTTTTGCAAACTTTTTAATTTAAGCGCACGTGTAAAAGCCACTGACAATAAGCAGTTGCGCAGCTATCAAAATCTTAAACAGAGTTAACCGAATAGAGTGCAATGTGAAGTGCTTGATTTCTGTCCCATATGAACCATGTGAGCGCCAGCCCCACTGATGGAAATGGGCCCACACAAGGACAGGGAAAAACTCTGACCAGGGTGGGAATTGAACCCACGACCTTCGGGTTAGATCTCCGCCGCTCTACCGACTGGGCCACCAGGCCAGACGGGAGCAGGCCGTGGGAACTGAAGATGTTAAAGTCACGACAATGGACATGTACAAGTACAAGGAAAGGTTACGTTTATAGAAACGTTCCGACCCTGGTCAGAGTTTTTCTCTGTCCTTGTGTGGGCCCATTTTCATCAGTGGGGCTGGCGCTCACATGGTTCATATGGGATAGAAATCAAGCACTTCTCATTTTGCACTCTATTCGGTTAACTCTGTTTAAAATATAAGTGCTACACGGCCAACGTTTCTATAAACGTAACCTTTCCTTATCAAAACCTTAAGTGACTACACTTCACTTAACCAATCACACTGTGATTACTGATTACATGTACTGAGATAAACACAGTAAGCGCTAATTACGCTCCCTTGCGCGGCACTTACCGAATAAGGTGAGATTTTTTTCCCTTTCAATGCGACATTGTTTCAAGACTTTATGGTCGCTTGCACGGCACTGCGAACCGAAAGAGGTTAACAGTGAGAGAAGCTCAGATGTCGTCCTGGGGGAGGTGTTTAATACTTTCGCGGAGTCTCTTGGCATCTCTTGACATCACGGAGCTCGAGCCGTGTTGTGAAATCCTCAGAGGTTTGCCACAGATCTCGAGTGTTTTGGCCTATGCACCGTTTTCAAAACTAGTAACCTTTTGGTGATTTATGTTGGGTACCTTCATGACAATACTTTGAAAATTTGAGTCTTTCAATAGCTCTAGCCTCGCAATCATTCTAGTAGCGTAAAGCATAGGGTATATTTTGAAGTTCTCACTCCTGAATCTTTTCTTTGTCTCCATCTTTAACTTTTTAAAGTAAGAAATTAGTCTACTTAATATAATAGCATCGCAAAGGTGGTTTAATGTCGTATCTTTTATCTGCGGAAGGGATAGGGATGGTGAAAAGATGGCGCAGTGGCGAGAGCACTTATCTCCCACCAATGTGGCCCGGGTTCGATTCCCAGACTCGGCGTCATATGTGGGTTGAGTTTGTTGCTTCTCTACTCTGCTCCGAGAGGTTTCTATCCGGGTACTCGGGTTTTCCCCTCTCCTCAAAAACCAAAATTTGATTTGATTTGCGTTAACGTTAACTTGTTAATTTCAATTTACAGTGTCCCCGATTAGTGCTCTACAGCGCTAGAAGATTAGTCACTTAAATAAAGCTCATTTCCTTTCCTTTACATTAAATGAAGGTTAGAAAGATCATCGCAACTCAGAATTGGCTCCTTATGATTTTTTTAAAAATTTGCCGATAATTCTATAGCCTGCGTAGCTCGTGGTATTCTAGGTGCGCGGAATAAAGTTTTAGCGGTGGAGCCGTTTATCGCGAGCGGCGAAGCCGCGAGGAATGGCTCCGCCGCCAAAACTTTATTCCGTGCGCATAAAATACCGCCAGATACGCAAGCTAATAATTCTATTACAGATTGCTAAGTACTATTCTGCAATAAAACATGAGATATAAGCAAGTAAAGGCGAAATATAGAGAGCTTTCATGTTGCCATAGTAACCTATTTCGCCACAATAGTGGGCGCATTAATTGGTGTTTCATGTGGTACCATAATATTGCTGTTTCGTGATACTGTATGGTAGTGACAACCCTTCCAATAAGAAGGTCTCTTAAAATGAAAGTTGCAAAGAAGCATGAAATTAAGCAATCCAGTCTTGAATGGGATTCGAATCCCTGACCGCGTGCGATCGCGCGACACTGCTCTCCTAACTGAGCTAACAAGTCAACTGGGAGCTAGCTGGTCAGTACCCATATCGGAATTGTCAGCGGTTTTGGCACATGAACGAAGCTAAGGGGTCATTTTGTATTGAATTGACCCTTAAGCCTCTTTTGCATATAGCTTTAAACAAAAGAAAATGTGCCTGCAGGCTCAACTCCAATAAGGTCTATTGCGAGTAGGGAGCTTAAGATCTACGACGACGGCGTCGACGAAAACGCCGCAAAACAGTGATATCATTGGTTAAGGTGGCTGAACACAGTTTTTGATACCTATGTTTCATTTACCTTTTTCTCTAAAACCCTTGATCCTTTGGTCGCCAAAAACGGTAGCAAGCAAGTTAACAACACGAACTTCGGTTTTTTGATAGCTAAGCTGCCGTTTATGAAGTCACTTGAAAGTGTAACCAACATCGAATTGCAGAAAGTCTGTGACTGGTTGAATGCAAATTGGCTGACCATAAATGCAAAACAAATCCAATTTTGTCGTCTTTAGACCATCACAAAAGAAGCTTAGCTATCAGATTAATATAAGGATATACAATAATGCCTCAAATAGTGATACTTTTCTTGAATGCAAAGATTATGTAAAGTTCCTGGGTGTGCCCATCGATAAAAACTTAACTTGGAAATACCATATCGACTACATTGCCTCTAAAATTAGCAGGGTTGTTGGAATTATATCACGATTAAGGCACTCTGTCCCTCTAAATACTTTAATCCAAATTTACCGTTCTCTGATTTTCTCATATACATACTACGGAATTGCTGCCTGGGGCCAAGCTGCACAGGTCTATTTGAGGAAGGTCTTTATCTTACAAA
>OX421451.1:13974411-13986911 GCA_949126865.1 Montipora capitata | reverse complement strand
TTTGACAATCAAATTTCAAAGGTTACCCACCCACTTTGCGCCACGCCGCAAACACTTCACCGGAAGCAAAGTCAGCAACGCGTGCGGGCATTTTGTCTTTTGCAGTTTTGAACACCTTTCTTGAAATTCCTACCTAGTTTATTTATTGTAAACGCCATGTCTTGCCAAACGGCAAATAAATCAGCTACGATCATTTGCGTAACTGGCGCCAAAACGTTCCCAAGTGGGCGGGTAAATTTTGATTAGCTGGCAGAACATGTTTTTGTCACGCGTGTGGACAGGTAGTTGCAAGTGACGGTAATAACGACATCTGAACAATTGGTTTTGAAGCTATTTTTTGACGCTTTAAAACAACTAAAGCTGACAAAGTAGTTAGTTTTTATCATGAAGAAAGGTGTAACTGGAAAGTGTAACTTCAACCTACGCACTTACAAAGGCAATGTTAGGGTTAACTGAACCGACAAATGAAACCTTTAGATGCTGAAATATATTTAATTTCAATATTATTAAATTTATACTATCACAACAAATAGTGTTTATTTTTGGTCAAGCTTCTGTTTTGATGAAGACTCTTGAATCAACGCCGAAATTTTAGTTATTTGCCCATTGGCCGAGCATAACATTCTTTTTTTCTGACAAACTTGAGACGATTAATCCAGGGGCCGGAAAGCAGAGAAACACCTTGACTGTTATTATTATTATTAACTATTAAGCATCTGACTCAATATCAAAAATTCTTAGCGTTGAGCGTTTCAGCATAAGCTAAGAAAGCGCTTTTCCGTTCGCCAATGCAAATTAATACACGACCACATGAAAAACAATTCAAAACCAGCAAAACGAAAAAAAATTGTTGTTTTTCTTCCACAACGTGGTCATTCGCCCCAGTAATGTGAGTAATGGACAATTTTTATTACTATGAACCCAGTAAACTTGACAACTCCCTGACGAATTGGAGAAAACCCATTACGCACCGAAAATGGCCTACATGGCCAGAAACTTATCAACTGGGAGCCAGCCAACTATGATTTGTCCTCTCCCATTAAAACAACATTTGAGCAAAATGACATTCAAAAAATGTTTGAAACAATTTACCAGGCAATTTTTCAGAAAGGGGCCGGTTGAAAATACTTGACCGCAAGGAAACCGAGCAGCTTCAATATCTTGTGTTGTGGCTTTTAAACGACCATTAACCGTGTTGTTTATCGTCAAATAATGCTGACTAAGTTGGATATGTAAAAACTCCTGGTGAGTTTTTCGTCGAAATTTCCAATCGTTCAAATTGATGTGTTGTTTGTTTGCAGAGTAACTTGGAAAACACTGGTAATTTTCAACACAATTCCCTACAAGTCACTGCAACTGAACGCGTAAGTAAAACATTGAAAATGTTATGTTTTGGATTACTTAAGTGTTAAAAAATTATTATATCATTATGCCATCTGCAGTAATTTGAGAACACTACCAATTGGATTGTTGATGAGAAAACTAGTGTTTATGTGTGTCAATTCTTTGACGTTTTCAGTTTACATACGTTTTGAGCTCTGGACACTGTTAACAGCAGGGGAAAGTTCATTGCTATCAACTCTAGATTAGTTTTAGAACCGAATTCTTTTCGGCTGGAAGATTTTAGCCCTCGAAAGATGTCTAAATATCAACGAGGGATAGAGTCACTTGGCAAATGAAATTAAATTTAGTCTTTTGATTGATACGTCATCCGTAATGGAGTGTTGCTATTTCAAGGAGTTTACATGTTCAAGCCCTTAAAGTATGGTACTTCGGTTTTTTGTAAAAATATAGGGTCCTGATCTATTAAGATAAGGTAGCAACTAGCAAAAGCAATCAAGATAGTAAATGACACTGACAAATTGCCACGAGGATATAAAGTTGTTATGCGTTTGCCATTGTTCTCCACTGCTTACCAATACTAGCCAATAGTAGCCAATACTAAAACCTAGAGACGGTGAATAAATTTAATTTATGCACAGCTGTTATGAGGCGTGTAGATTATTGAATGTGCGTATGCAGAAAGCCTTTTCTTTTCCTTCGATCCAACGGACTCCACGTACGTTTCTTTTGTCGATGGATTAAGATATTAGGGCGGCAGTGAGTTGCGCAGTTGATTTCAACCCATTTCAGAAAACAAGTGCACTGTATTAATTATATTGGAAACGTTCCAGCTTCGTCCAACCTTGAGTTAATATTAAATAGGAATGTTTTGGAAATCTTCATTGTTATTTACCTTGCCAAATATGGAATTAAATTAGATTGTCATATGTTCAGATTACGTGCGAAATTCACTTCTCGAGGACTTTTAAGTCAAGGTCACGCTATTTTTTAGAACGTTTAATCCTGTTTCCTTTTGAAGATAAGCACTGACGTAAATAGTTTCGTAGTAAAAAAGCTTGGTTGCTATGCAACATTTTTGTGACAATATGTCCACACATAAAATCGTGTTTACCTCGACTTTATTTTATTAGTATACTGGCTGCCATCGTGTAAAAATAGTTACGAGTCCTTTCCGTTTAGAAAAATTACTATTTGTTGTATCCGTGTCGTTGAAAGCAAAGCTCAGCATTGGATATCGCGCGTATAAACAGGAAAAAGTGAGAGAAGAATTACGGAATCCACAAGCAATCTGATCTGATCATAATTGCTTGTTCCTAGAAAAAAGGAAAAAGTAGAAAAATAATACTTTGGAAATTTTGTTATGGTATAGCCGTTTAAACGGAATCTCAATTTTCCGAGCAGTAAATTATCGTGATTTACTCTTTGTAAAAAATCAAAATTAACGATGTATTTTCCGTGTAAAAATGTAAAAAGTAAAGTCCAAAATCCAAACTGAAGATAATGACGTGAAATTTCCTGAGGAACACGAAAAACTTTCCAAGCAAAGCCCAAGGACTAGCGGCCTTTTTGTCGAAAAAATGTCTCGGATTAAGTACCATGATAGCACAGGACAATTTAATGAAACTTTTACGGTTTTCATCGTTTCATTAATATAGTTTAATTAATTCGTATTTTCCATTAAGGTTGACTGTCGTGACTATTTTAAAGGTTTTAATTCCTTTGCGAGAAATCAATGTTTGGCTGAACTGTCAAGTTGTCGGTTATACTTAATTAAAAGGGTTATATCATAATACAGTTGTGATGCCGTTGGATCGTTAGCAATCTTTTTAACCATTAGTCATGCATGGTACACTTACCTTAACGTAATATATTTCATGAATGAGCAGATTCATATTGCGTGCTAAAAGTTAACATCGATGTTAGTAATATTCTCAACTCTGTTCACTTTTGTTGAAAGCGAAAAAAAACCTGTGTTGAAAAAATGTGTTTTCCTAAGTGTTTCAGGACAAATTTTATTCCGTTTTGAGGTTAGAGCGGGTTTCAATTGAGTATCGAAAGTAATTAGTCACTTTCTTTGGTTTTACTTCATTCAGTGATTAGTTCAAAGTTCTCGCGCCACTTTTTCAACCAATCAAAAGTGAAACCAAAATCAATGGTGGCTCGTGCACATTTTCCCGCGCTTTGTGTCCGCTACGTGTAATTACTTCGAGTTTTGATTGGTTTACCGGAATGTCTTCGTCCGTTTTGATTGGCCAAAGTAATTACTTTGGTTTTAGTTTTACTTCACTCGACTGAAACTTGCCCTATTTCGGCTCTCTCATTTATTGGTCTGTATTCAGTGATTTGATTTACTTTAGGAGCGGGGATATCGCCAAGGCGAGAGCGCTCACGTTCCACCTATTTGACCCGGGTTCGATTTACTGTTTATTGCCACACCGATCACTGTTCTTAAGAATCGGGTTCTCTCGATGGGTGCCGAGCATCAACCAGTTGCCTAAGGTCACCCACAGTTTCACAACTTTCTTTTTCTCTTCTACCTTTTAACAACCCTCATCGTTCCAGCACCTTTCTTAGCGGAGCTCCGGTGCGCGCGCGCGTAGCACCATAGTTAAGAAAATATGGTAACCCATCGATCCGAGAAAAGTTGGTTTTGGTCACCGTACGACCGTACGTCCGTCCACCCCTCCATGTATGCCAATGAGTTTAGAGCTCATTGTGGAGGCAATATTCCAGTTGAGACTGTAGCTAGTTTACAGCATACATCTTTGTTATTGGACATCAATGTTCTGGTCAATTGACACCTGTCAAAACAATGTATCCGCTGACCAGTATCACGTGACCATATCGCTGGCTCAAGTTGGACCTTATCGAGGTCAGCTGTTTTTTTTTTTTAAAGTTGACCACTGACCAGGGACTGGCTGTTGATTGGATCGCAGGCTCAAGCAAGGTCAGACACTCACACCTCAGCATAAACGAGGCTTAATTTTTCGCGCTCTTTCTGTGGCTCGATACGGCTGCACAGCCATGCTACGTCAACAACAACTCTTGACAGTCGACGCTTTTCGTGTTCAGGTACAGTCTGGAAAATATTTTTCTTGCATTATTCGCTGGTTCGCTGGTTTCGCCAGGTTTGACATAATATAGTTGTGGTCAGGACACACTGGTGGCTTCGCAGTTATTCAAGTCAAGAATTGGAGGGATATAAACTTAACGCTGAGTGTTTGTTTTTGAATCTACTAAGATTGCAAGATGCCTGGACGGCCTACGACAGAAGAACAGAAACGAAAGAAGAGAGAACGAGAACGACTAAACGGTACACCAGTAATAGCTCAAACGTGGCTTTTCCAAAAGTTGGATCCGGGTTATCTTCTTGGGGGCCAGGCAACAACAAGTTGCCTAAAGGAACCCAAATTTTATCATGGCTTTCATCGCTCCAGAACCTTTCTCAGAATTCTTGCTGTGCCGAGGAGAGTGGTTTTTTGAATTAGTTCTATAGAATTGTTGGTGCCAATGCGCTTTAAGTTGCTTTCAAGCCTTTTTGGAACTGTTCCCAGTGCCCCAATTACTACTGGAAGCACCTGGGTTCAGACACTCAGTTCGGACACTGGGTTCGGACAACACTATATAATTATTATTATTATTATTATTATTATTATTATTATTATTATTATTATTATTATTATTAAGATAGCTAAGAAAATTTTTTCTAAATTTTATATCCACTAAACTTTAAAGGTGTCAGTGTATTAATAACAAGTTGTTACTATAATATATAATACTCTAATTGGTAACCATTACTCTTAGCTACTGTAGAAAGTGTCAATAATTGTGAAAATAGGTTTAAATAGAGGAGCATCACAACACAGCCGATTTATCATGGTAATCTTATTCCTTTTTTGAATAACAAATTGCCATTCCGGAAATAATACTTTTTAGCCAATTGGTACCGATTAGTTTGTTTACTGTGTTTCCCGTCGATTCTCTTAGTGAAACTTCAGAATTCTATTGAATGGTAAGTTGCTTTAATTGTCAATCAATTTAGCCAAATTATTAGATCTCTTATGGCGATTAAAATTCATGGTATCAAGAATGGTGACGATATTGTAATATTCCAAGTCAAATGGATGCAAGCAATATTATATGGTAGCTTTTCTTTTGAGATTTCAAAAGAAATGAAACTATAAGTCTCAGTTCTGAATAGATACAAAATTGACTGTAAACGTTAGTTAAACACCTCTAGACCTTCATTTCTGAGTACCGCAAATATTGCGGAAATGTTCTCAATCATGACTTACTATTATTATTATCATTATAGTAGGGAGACCTTTACATGTATTGCCATAAAATGTGAGTAAAGATATCTGTATTGCACCGTTCAGCTATGAAAAATCTTCCACTAGGCAATTATTTTTCCCATTTATGAATTCCCTGATGATAAAGAGCTACAACTCGTCACCGCATATTGAGTTATGTGAAGCAGAGAAAACCCAAATTTAGAATTGTGCTCTTCTCTCATTTTTGTTTATATTGAAGTCCGTATGTAAAAATGAATGCCGCTACCATAGTATGCAAATTTAAACCCATACAGCATAAAGATTCAATATTAATTCGTGATAAGACCATGTTCAACGCATTGGTATAGAAAGTTGTAACAAACTCTGGAAAGTCCAAATAATCTTGAAAGCCACAAGGACACTGCGCTACAGTCTGGGTACCACATTAAGTTGTCTGGAGTTTAGTCGAATTAAGATTTGAGAGATTTCGGAGCACTTCAGCCAAAGGCGAGTTGTAAACTTTTTTACTAATTATCTGCTGTATTCGGCGAAGCAATCTTTATCTTACGGCAAAGAGTACAAATTTATTTTTAGTCCCTGTCGTACGCTGGTGTTTACTTTCTTTGGAACTGGTGTTGAAATTATTTTCTCCTTGATACTTGTACCTGTCACAGCTCCTGCATGTGTATACCTTACATGTAGTTGACAGACGTTCCACGGCTTGCATTCTTGGGGATATCAAAACTCTGAGGAATGCTTAATTTACGGAAGGGCGGTCAAAGGTAACTCTGCGTTTCGCCGTTATTTCACATGTCACGTCTAAACGCTAACGGAAAATATAACTAGGACGAATTTCTTAAAAACGAACCCTTGTTATGATTGAATATCAACTGCCATCGATAAACTTGGCACGCCGATGACGTCTGCCGTCTGAGGTTCGCCGGTGGAACGTTTTGTGGTAGCCTCAAAGAGATATTAAGCTATATTATAGCAGTGTTTCTTTAATTGTAAGATGCGTTAATAAATACTTAAACAATAACGAAGCAACTAAGAATCCAGTCTAAACAAATATGTGACGTGCTTGGAAAAACGAATGGGTCAAAGTCCCGGTCAAAGTGCAGAGGGTGTAGCCGGAAGAAGAAAGTTTCGTAACATGCGGTTTGGTTTGCTTTCCTTGGTAACAAGGAAAGGAAAGGAACTTTATCTAAGAGCGCTTTCCTTTTGTCAGAACTGGCCGGCCAGACCCAATAATTTGCAAAGAAAATGCAACAATTTGAAGGAACACTTGCATGATAATCCCTCGCATTCTTCTCGGGGAGTATATATCATCCTCGACGTGTGTTAATTTGGATGAGTTGTAGAGTTAGTCCTTCAAGGGCGAAATGACCGGTCTGGCCGGTCAGTTCTGTCAAATGGAAAGCGCCCTAAGTGTCTAGTAGTTCTAGTGCTGGAACACCAATTGGGGACTCTGTAAACAGGCTGAAATTAACAATTAACGGAAATGAAGTCAAACGTCGAGTTTTGAGAAGAGGGGTAAACCAGAGTACCCAGAGAAAAACCTCCCGGTTCAGAGTAGAGAACCAAAAAGTTCAACTCATATATGACGTCGAGTATAGGAATCGAACTCGGCCACGTCGATAGGAGGCGAATGCTCTCACCACTGCGCCATCCCTGAAACGATAACCTTGAAACGATATCATTAAATGGTCTTAAAAAAGCTTACATCATGATTTAGTAATCAACACAGTTGAATCCAGACAAGAAAAGACAACCAAAAAGTTTATTCATGTGCCACGATATTCTAGCTAGACTAAAATGCCGCACCTACTACCGTAAAAACTAGGAACTATAGTAATAAAAATTACTTGATAGACTTAATAATTTAAGGTTTTTTTTTTTTCAGAATAAAACGTATCAACCACCAAAAATGGTTTTAAGCTTTTAGTCACCTAAATTTTGTCTGAAAGTCAGACTAGTGAATATGATTTCTGCGATCCAAATGTGATAACCAAGGGGAAAAAGAAGTTTGGCGAAATCTAATGTAACCGTGATCAAAGAGGGTCACGAACTTTAGCCAAATTGAGACTGAAAACTGGCAACCAAATCGGAACTTAAAAATAACTACTGAGAACATTGAAGGAAGGTTTGCCGGAATTAAACAGCAAATACAAAAGGAGGTAGGGATGGGCAAAATTGGAGAAGATGATCAAAATGGTTGTGAATGGAGTTTTTGAAAACTGTTAAGCATAACAGTTTTTTTTAAAGTTGAGGCTGTCGTTTGTAACTTTAATTTGTTTGTTATACATTGGTGTCACCAGCTTCATTTTGATTGGCTATAAGCATGCAGCTAATTCTTGCTTGCTCTGTTACTCTTACGTCGTACCTACAGATAATAGATTTTATGTATGTAGAATTGACGTCATACCTACAGACAATAGTTTTATGCATGCAGAAGTGACGTCACCTAACACATTAACCAGCAGAGAAGAGGAAAGAAGACTCTGCAAACCGCAGAAGCATTCTTTGACTTGCCGCTCATCCAAAGAAATGGATGAGTCAGTCCTCTTGTCTTTACATGTGTAGCTCAGGAATATGCATAATAAAACAATTATCGGATTCGATTTTCGCATGATAGTTTTATTTGCCTCAGCCTTCGGCTTCGGCAGATAACACAAACTTTGCCCTTGATAATTATCGCTGTCGTGCGAAAACCGAATCCGATAATTGTTTATTATCAACAGACATTTTTTCGTCACGAAGCTTTGGTTTGTGCAGCTTTCTCACACAAAAAACGGCTGCAAGGAGGCTATGGTTTGTGTTGTTTAATTTTAAAGTAATTTCTGAGTTAACGTTAAGCTGTATAACGAGAAATGGTAAAACGACACAAAATGAACTTCACTGCGTGACACAGCCCTTTTAATTCTACGTACCTCTTTAGGGAGTAAAATAAATTAGATCTTAAAAACGTTGCGTTCGGAACATCCCTCGAGGACCTGGAATCTCCTAGAAGGAAATGTTTTTCTTTGTTAGCATTCAAGTGATACTCACTCATCATGATCATGTACTTGTTTCAATTGCGTATTGTGAATAAGGAATACTTGAAGTGTTGACTTAAGTACATATTAGATTTTTGAAATGCAAAGCTCTTAGGGGATATCCTTTTGATATCAAAAGATCTGTAAAATTGATCTCTAACCTTAAATATTTTTTATCAAGGCCCTTCGATCGACTGCAACGGACAACGACGTATTATTAGTGAGAATTGTGTGCGCATGTCAGGTTGTTATTAAAGTACGATTCGAGGATTGGATGATCCGGATGAATACTCGCAAATTGATAAAACAAATTTACCACAATTCAGTTTTCTTGGTGAGCGGTAGCCTTTGGTGATTTACCACTTACAATTCCATGTACTACCGACTGTACCTGTGGAAAATTAAAATGAAGGACAACTAATAAATTTTCAAGGACTGAAAATAATCTGTAAATAAGCTTAATTTTGATCTAATGCAAGGGTGTTTTGCACAGAGATGTTTTTCATTTCATTTCATGATTTTGTGAGGATGAATTGCATTATGATCTCTCTCAAAGCAATGTCTTATTATCGTTGAAAGTTCACGAACGTCTTAGTTATCTAGTAGATTTCAATCGGTATTCCACAGATCACTTTGTGACCTGCGTCACCGACTGAAAAAGAACCAAGTGAGATTCTTTGACAGCGAGACTCAATGATCGAAACTTTGTAGGAGAAAAAAAACCATGCGAAACACAACAAAACACTTTTAAGACATTAAAAATGATTTAAGCCTTAATTTATGCTCCAACGCCATTTCTTTTATTCCTGATCTAAATGGCAGGAATGTTTGAAACTAAAAACTTGACGAACTTGATAAATTGGTTGTTGATCAATCATGCCAGCGATGACTGCAATACCGAACACAATTTTGTAATGAAATTTCGAAGAAATTTTCAGTTTCTCTCATGAAGTTAAGAGAAAGGGTTGCCCGACGAATTGCATACACTCTCATGGACTGAAGGTAGTTTAACATTTTGAAATGATGATTACATTAGGGAATTTACACCGAGGAGGCCATCAATAATATTATGCACAGAATTGTCATGGTCATGGTGCAATGTGGGCGAAGCTGAGAGGAAGGCATTGAAGTTAGGATAGGGAGTCAATAATCACTGGTCGCTGTCTTCACGCGTAGAATGTTTACCTTTTTCGTTCCTTTCGTTTATTTGAATTAGGTCATTTCAAGTTGATGTTTTACAAGAGCCAAATTTACCTGAAATGTTACTCGGACCGGTGAAAGAATTGCAGATTTTTTTCTTTTTAATTAAACCTATTAAATATGGCCTTTAACTCTCCATATTGCAGATCTGAGAACAATTTTTTTTGGATTATTGCTACTCGTCAATTGGCTTGATTTCACTCTTAGGTGGGTTCAAAGTTTAGCACATGCATGCATGATTATGAAAAGGTCGCGGAAGACAATACTGACGACTCCCCGGGCAATCATTTGTGTTAGTTACGAGAAGAGAGTTGAGGAGAGATTAAAAAGTTTAAATGAATGATTCGCAATGTCAAGGATAATGGGTTTGTCGTGGTTCTTTCATCTTGAAAAATTATCTTGATTTCCTTCAAGAGTTCCTAAGGCGTTGATACGTTGAAAAACAACAAGTCGCGACAATTTGAACAAACTCAATGACTTGAAGCTTCATCGCAAGGTTAGCAATTCTCCAATGTATTTATAACGAGAACGTGACAACTATGATACTGCAAGTTTCAGTCAGAGTAATGTAATTGACCACTAGTCAGTTTAATTTTAGAAATACACAACTTCCCTTTGGAATCGTGCTTTGGCGCTTAATGCTCACGGGTAATAGGTGGAGAAAAATAGACGAGAACAACGCGGAGGAACGACCTTTGTGATGGCGTAAACAAGTTCGGATGAGAACATCCGTTTTTTAATGATTCAGTTGTCACATAGTTCTTGTTATGGTTAACAGCAAAAAAAATTCGTCAATTTGTTTTAAGTATTCAAAACCTTAACGCCTACAGTAGAGATACCCAGACTTGTATTCAATGAAGTAGCCCGCCAGGTTCGAAGAAGATGCTCGATGAAGACTTATACGTGTTTTGAGTTACGTATTGACGAACATCGTCAAGAGCTTTATCTCCGGAGTTATCTCATTCATTTAAGACTAACGATCACAACGTGGAAATACATTACTTTGATACTCGACAAATCACGGAAAAACTGCCTTTTGCGTGCAGTCAATAGAGCGCATTGTCAAAATTCTGAAAAACGATTTATGAGTAACATTGTCAAATGTTGACGATATGCTGTAAGCGATAAGCCAAGAGTTTTGTACAAAAAAAAACATTTGTAATCCTTTTAAGTTACATGTATGCGATCAGAAATGTACCTGGCCGACTTTAATATATGTTTTTTTTTATTTGGAAATAAAAACTTGTCAAGCTAAATCAATCTTGCAATAAGTGATATACATCACCAAAGCACTGATAATTAGCCAGTTCCATGCCTTTGAGGAAACCGACCAACAAGGTTTGACTTATTTGACATGTTCCGACTTGATTCCTTACAATTCGCATATTATCACGGCAATTTCCTTTGATTTTTGTTATTCAACTTGCCTTTAGGCGCTTGATTTCCATCTCCGATCTGCTATCATCGTCTTGGGATTATTGCTACGTCACAAACAATAAAGATACATCATTGTCAAAAGAATCCTATTTTTCCCAAGCGATATTCGCAAATCCGTTAAATAATGTTTTTTTGTGAAAAATTTAAGCCTGGAGCTAAGGGACGAGGCTATTAATTTATCTGTCATTCAAACCAAAATAAAGAGAGAATTGTTTTAATGCATATTCCAATCTGATATCTGATATAAAAGACCTACTTGGAGGAAATCCTCAAACGAGATCATTTAGAAGTGGTCAGGTTCACGGAATGATGGTAAGCAGTGAGAATAGTCAGCTAGTCGTTTAAGCGGAAAGGATTTATGTGAGAGCTTGAAAACATAACGTAAGTATATAGAGATTTGTCTGTCAATTATTATTCGCTCTGTAGTAGATACAAAACGCCCTCTCGTTTGACTCTATTTCTCTTGGAAGGAAACTACGGTAGATTTATAAATTTATGATGATTCCGAACAACCATTTTTTCGTGTTGCTTCTTTTGTTGAACATGTTGTTGTTGTTATTCAGGCTATTTTCTGACGCTGTTTTAAGTTATTCAAAGCAAAAGGTCGTTTGATTTTCTTTTTTTCCAATTTGAGAAGCTAAAAGTCGTACTCATAAATCTCGAGAAATAGTTCGAGTTAACAATTTTAAGCATCGTATTAAACCCCTCGGAAAGGACGGACGTAAAAGCCATTGTCTTTATAACTTTGCCGAAGTTCACAGAATCATTTATATATGTATTAACATAAAACACTGATACACTCATGGAAACTTTGAACATTAGTGTAGAGGAAATTTATATTTGTGAGGTTCGTTACCTGCCATGGAAAATATTGGTTATCCTCTCCTCAAGAATGTACTATATACCATTACGAAATCCGGTCAGTGAGGAAGAGCTCGAAGTTTGATGTCCAGTGAAACAGGAAGATATTAAGAACCCGGAACGGAGAAACTGATTTTCCATAACATGAATGCAGTTACAGTTAGAAATTATCCACTAACTACGATGCGGGATATATTACAATTTGAAAACAACTGTATTCTAACAGTACATGAGGAAACTGCGGAAGATTTGACGCGGAAAAATGGTTGGTTTATTTTGTGTGGGTGGGAAATACTTATTATTACAGAAATACTGATTATTGTAGCCTGTGAGTTTATAAGTAAAATGT
>OX421451.1:13951911-13966911 GCA_949126865.1 Montipora capitata | reverse complement strand
GTTCTCCAATCGAACCAGTTTGTTCACTTATCAAATAGTGAACGGAAATTAAATTCTTTAATTTATTAACCCTGTTTTTTGGCTTTATTGAACCGTGAATACTTGCATAGAGTGTGCTTCCAACTGGGAACCTGTTTCTTGCCATTGATCGAACCAACGAGTTTGCCAATTCAACAATGGCAGCAATGGAACCGACGAGTTTAGCGGCTTGTTTAGTACACTTGAAAGTTACACTTTTTTATAAGAATTTTTTTTGTAAGAACGTCGAGGCAGCGATTAACCAAAATTCTACGAACGTATTAAGAACATTCCGTAGGCTGAGAGTAAGTCGAGAGTCTATTAAGAACGTTATTTTGCATAAAGTACGGTAAATAAATGCATGTAAATTAACCCAAATAGTAAAGGGTATATTTTGTATAGCATAACAATGGTTTTCTCGTTGCATGATACACATCTCAGTTTGTAATAATGAGCAGTTCTTATTTATAAGAACCTTTGATAGGTTTCCTCCATGATGTGGTCATATAGTGAAAGACTATACCATGTAAATTTAATAACATCTTAAGAACGTTTTCACCCTCACATCGCAAAAATATATAAGAACGTTCAGCTACAGCACCAAAATTAGACGTTCCTATAAAGAAAAAAATAGTGTATCAAACGAAGAGTTCAACTGGTTAGCAAACAGTTTGTCTAAACACGAAATTTTAAGCAACTTTCACATAGTAGGATAATTCACTCAGATAAATTTAAGCGTGGCACCCTATCGATCGAAGATACTACCGTTCATTACCTAGGGTCGATACTTTCAGCTTTAATCGATCATTGCTATGTTAGTGTTATGTTTATTTGTTGTAATATCCATACTGACACTACATAATCAGGATATAAACTTGCAATAATAAAGCATTAGTGAGGTTCGTTCGAGTCCCGTTTTGTCATCGACGGGGCATTTGAAAGTAGTCGTAATTGACGTTGTGTGTTTTGAGGAGAACCTTTTTGTACCGCTTTCTAGTAATTGTTCAGTGATAAAGGCATCGTACTATATGTATTTATGCAAAATCTGGGGTTTGGGATATCAGTAAACTCCGTGCTGCAGCGCGACTTCAGTAGTGTCAACGACCAACGGCGACCCATCCCGCGTAGACGCCTCCAGGCGTCTTGCTACAAAATAAACTAGGCTGTCTATCATCTCATTTCAATGTGCGCTTGTGGAATATTTGTTGATTATACGTACATCATATTGTGAATGAATGAATTGCATGTTTCCAATTTCTCTTACAGGCGATTCGGCTGCAGAAGAGGAAGACATCACGACCAAATCTGGAGTAACAAAGACCTGAAATTGAAAGCAAATCGTTCACAAAAATATTGTTTGCAATTCATTGCTATATAGCTAGTCATACCCATATCACGTCTTAGGCCTGAAGGCAAAGATCTTACTTTACGGCTTTCTACGCACACTGTTTGTGAAATTACCTTGGAAATCAAGTACCAACGACAAAAGCGCTAAAACATATCGATTCTTTGAGGCCAGGAAAACGTCCCAGGGAACGAGCGTTTACATTTACTAAGCAGACACATTTGATCTATATCGAGAACAAACATGAACTACACGACAAATGCAACAGACATTCCTGCATATGAATCTTACGACTCTTGGTTCGATTGGAAAACATTTCTTTTAGCATTTTACATCATTGTAATGATCGTGACCATATTGGGAAACAGCTTAGTTTGTATCGCCATATACGTCGACCGGCGTCTCAGGAGCCCTACAAACTGGTTTATTGCGTCCCTGGCAGTAAGTGACTTACTTTACGCATCTGCGGGGCTACCCTTCCGCATCCTCTCCAACGTAACGATCATACAAGACGTTTGGATCTGCAAAGCATGGATTTGGGTGGACATGGCTTGTGCGGCGGCATCCATCGCCAATCTGGCGGTGATCTCAGTTGACAGACACTTGAAAATTACCAAACCTTTTGATTACCATAGAAAGATGACAAACCGGCGCTCGTTTTTGGCCATTGGCAGCGTGTGGCTGTACGCGGCAACACTGTCGACGCTTTCCATTATCGCTTGGGGTGGAGCGGAAGGCGTTAAATTGAGCTCTCACGGCTTCTGTTCGAATGCCAACAAAACATTCTACACGGTGGCGAACATAGTAGCTTTTCTGTTCCCACTTATTGTGCTCGTGACTTGTTACAGCATGATATTGCGCACTGCTTGGATTCAGTTCACAAAAATGCAACACATGAATGTCAACTTCAGCAACAAGGAAGACAGGCATAAGCAAAAGAGCGTGCGGCGGGAATTCAAAGCTACCAAGACCCTTGCAATTGTTTTGTTGACCTTCACGTTGTGCTGGGCCCCATTTTTTATCGTTTTCACTATTCAACAGTATGATACGTCTATAGTGAACCACATTCCGGAGTTTCTCTTTTACCTGATCGTCATGATTCTACCAAACTTAAACAGTACTTTAAATCCGTTTATTTACGCGTACTTTAATATTGAATTTCGGCGGGCTTTTAAGAAGATAATTGTATCTATTTGGGACAAACGGGCCCGTCAGTACAATAGCAGCAAAAGACGAAGTTCATTGACAAGCTTCTTCCAAACCGCTTTTGCAAGACGCGGAACTCCACCATCGGAGAATGGCAATCACAATGGAAACCTGGGATCTAAAGAAGATCGACAGTCCTTCTTGAACGGGGATACCATGGTAACTCAAATCTGACCGCGCAAGTGAAACGCGTGCTTGGCGGCTGCCCCAATCAAAATTACTAATGATTTTGTGTAAAGACTCGGCTAAACATGGAACAACTGTCAGATAATACTTCCCTGGAGGCGACGTGTGGATGCGTAGCTAAATAAACGTATTACGAATGTTGACGAATACAGTTTATGGAACGAAACGGTTTGCTCAATGCCAAAATGTTGGCGTGGCCAACAACTAGCAGAGACGAAAGCGCTTGAATGAATTTTAAGAAACGCCGCGAGGGCGTCAAGCAACCCCTTATATAGCGCGTCTTCGTGTTTAATAACGAGGACGAGAACGAAATGTAAAATACTATAAAATACACGAGCAAAGTTATCGGTTTTTTTTCCTCAAATGCTGCTGTTTAAGCCTCGTCCTTGGTTTAGACACAAGGACAAAAAACACTAATCTTAACTCCCAGTGGGTAAGTCTGCGTTTGTTTCTTGTGCTTAGATGTAGCCCCCCTTGCAATATTTCTAGCTAAGCAGTATCATGGTATCATGTACAAAACATCGATGGAGAACATTGAATCAGGGAAGGGGGGCTAGGTGTTGTTTGCATTTTTTTTTTTTTCTCAATAAATTTCTTCTTGGCCATCTTATGAAGTCGGTAAACGCATTTTTTGCACAAGATGTCTCAACAGTTTTGATTTGAGACTAGTTGCAGTGCCGTATAGCAGCTGCTTGCGTTTAAGTGTAAGCAATTTGTATTGTTTTATTAGTCTTTAGTTTTTCGGTTTGAGTAGAATACTGCCATTACCTTGAAGTAGCTACCAAGCATTACTTAATCAATGTATTTAACTCTGACCTTCGCACCTTTCTTTGATTCATATTTCTGTGTAACCTCAACCAGCGACTCTTACGGTATCATTCACATGACGTGGTCAAGCTTTAATTCAATTAGGCACTGCATCTTATGTAAAAAAAAGTCTTGGAACTCTAGATATTATTGAATGGAATATTTTACTACGCAACTGAATCAAATAGAAAGATGCAGCTCTTGAATAAAATGCAGCTTTTTCAGATACATAATTTAGATGACTCAGTGCACGTGTTAAGTTCGTCACCTGGGGAGGGGGGTGGGGGGACAAACTTCTTTCTTTTCTCCATTGCCTCGATAGTCACTTCCACTCCAACTTTCTGTGCTGAGCATATTTGACATGCATGCAATTGACGTATCCCTCGTTTCCTCTCATTTGATCGGCGACCACTTTTTTCCCGAAAGGAAAGAGAATGTTCGCCCACGGATAAGGCCCTCCCAGGGAGGTCAATAGGGAGCTTAAGCAACGACAACGGTGACGGCAACGAGAACGTCACGATTTTGCATATTTAGTGGATAAAAACAATAGCTTTGCACGCCCTGCACGTGCGTTTTTCACTTTTGTCCATTTCGTTGCCGTCGTCAGCAAAACAACAACGTGAAATAGCCAAGTTTTTGGTTTTATGGAGAACGTCAGCACTTGAAGATAAATTTTCATTTTCTCTCCTAAAATGGAGTGCCGTTCCGACTGGTGTCATCTTTGAGGAATTACCACTCCCTTGTCATATTAAAAACGTTGAAATAGTCACGAAGCAATTAAAATAACGCAAATTTATATTTTGAGATGACGTTCTCGTTGCCGTCGCCGTTGTCGTTGCTTAAGCTCCCTAATAGGGAGCTTACGAAACGAGGACGACGACGGCTACGAGGACTTCATTTTAAAATACGAGTTCGCGTGATTCGTATCACGACGAAACTATTTCATGTCGTTTCGCGTTAAAAATGTGTAGTAACTGTGGAGGAATCAAACTGGTATGAGTGGGGTGGAAGCGTAGAGAGAGAACTGAAAATTCATCGTCATGTGCTAACGTCCTCCACAGAACTTTGAATTTGGTCATTTCACGTCGTCATTTAGGAGATGACGGCAAAGAAAAGTACCAAAATGAAAAACGCACGTGCAGAGCGTGCAGAGCTATTGTTTTTGCTCACTAAACCTATTGTTTTGTAGCGTCGTTGTTGCCGTCGGCGGCGTCGTTTCGTAAACTCCCTATTGACTCCTTGTTCCCTTCTTCGCTTTAAAAATTTGCTTGTGTTCCTTTGTTTCCGTGATTACTTCCAAACTTGTTCTCAACTTTTATCCCCAAAATGCTTTTTCTTTTAGATATTTTGTCTCTGTTCCCAAGTTTAAATTTGCCATATGCATGTTCCCTTTTTTTCCCAAAAATCCATGGAAGGCCAGGGCCTCAAGAATACAGTTCAACATTATTTTTGCCAAATATTCACAAAGTACCTGATAATCCTGAGGCATCTGTTTCTTGGTTTTGTTTCGAATCAATGCGGATTGCCACCGTTTAGAATGTGTCCTTAGTACGTCCGATTGTTGAGTACGCCACGGTAGCTTGGTTCCCGTATACAAAGAAAGGGATTGATCGCATCGAATGTAGCACGTTTTGTCAATAACGATTACAGCCGCTATATTAGTGTTTCATCCATGCTTGCTGATTTGAACTGGCCTTCACTGCAGTCAAGGCGCACGATATGCGATCTCGGCATGTTTTATTAAAATACATAGAGGCCAATACAGCCTCCCCTTCCCCACCATCTTTCCTCCGCGCCTGCGTATTGCCGTGCAAGGGCGAGCCACGACTTTAAGATCAGGTGTCCATCCTCTTCAGTCGACGCTTACACTTTTTCAATGTAATATCAATCCCTGCATGTATGGAACGCGTTGTCGATCAGCTGACGTTGTTAGTTGTTCATACTCCGAATTCATCCTAAGAATGTCCACTACGTTAATATAATAATTTATCACATTGTTTATTTTGACCGGTCTAGCTGCCGGATTAGCATTGCTAAGAGCCACGACCTACCATTACTCTGTCCCTTAATTTATGCCACTGATCCTTCATCCATTTATATATTTGACCTTCCACTTTGTAGTGGATGTTTCGATTGATTTTGCCTTTCCTTTCCGTGAGGAGCGGTCCTCTTTCCCTTTGTCTTCGAGTTCGTGTAGTCGTGCATCCAATTCCTTGTTAGTCTGCTCAAATACATGTATATTGGCCGATTTCTTGAGAGCCAACGATTCTAATGTTAAAGCAAATTCATTTACGTCGTCTGCCAGAACAGTAGCTAACTGCTTCAACTCCTCGTCAGTCCACATTCTCACTCTAGCCTCAGGCAGCTTTTTACCGTTCCCTTGCAGCTGCCATTTTGTTTCTGAAAGAGCCTCGATTATATGTGCTCTTCCTTCATTGCTACAAAGTGCGTCCCAGTTTAGTGCGTCTGGTCTTTATACTAGACGGCTTAGACGATCCTAGACATCTGAGACCACTAAGACATCCGTTAAGTGCATCGTCACAGTTCAGACTCACTTAACTTGAGACGTTAATTCGTTTGACGTTTAATGCGTCCACCTTAATTTCCCGTATTTATACTGGTCGTGTAAGTTGTCTTAGACGCCCTGCATTATAAATACGGCCAATTTCAAGGCTTCAAAATCCCAAATCGTCGGCATTAAAAAATACACTATAGGAGTTCCACAGTGGTGCAAAACGCAAGGATCTCGTAAGATTGAATCGTTGAGTAGTCTATTTGTCAGCCGGCCGAAATCCCCATTGAAGGCTTCCTTGATTTAAATCGTTCGCAGTACTTTTGAGAGGACTAAGAATTAATACACAAGCATTGTTTGTCATAAGAAATGAGGCTTTTCCCGAAACCAGTGGGAAGAACAGTGAGCAAATTTCACTCTTGTCTTGGACGAGCTGTTCAATATATCGAAATTTGTTCTTCTTCTTTCACGCCACCGCTAAATCCTTTATCGCTAACTGCTCGATGTAACATTTCTTTAAAAGAAGATCTTTTCGCCATTTAGCCTGCGTAATGAACGATTACAGCGAGCGAAAAGCGAAAATCAGTCCACCGAAAGCAAATTAAGTACTTTATCTGAACTATTCGCTTGCGACAGGAAATACATTATTTTGGCATGAGGGACTGAGGTGCCAATCAAAAAATCCTAGCCGCCCCAATCAGAGACCCCGTTCGGAGTTTTCACAATCGAGAGGTTTGTCCGCAAGCGTTTCTTTCTCCTCTTCTGCCCTCCCACTCCATTTTTTCTTGCGCTCGCCCTATTCTCGTGCAGCCAGGAAAATGAATTCGCTTCTCGCCCGCTGGAAACGCTTGCTACGCAGGCTAGCTTTGAAAAAATCGCCGTGATTTCTTTCATCAACGCTGCAAGAAACCGGCGTTGAATATTGTAATGGCTTCTCGATCTTAATTGGTTGCTTTCATAGTACGTTTGTTTAATTGATTCTCACTTTTCATTGGTTTATTTCAGCGGGCTAAAAATAAATTTTGGACAAGCAAACTCTCCATTTTGTATAGGTAATCACATGATTTCGAGTAAAATTGACAATGACATTGACATTGACATTCCTGTCAACTGGGTATTACTCTAGATCGTTCAACACGTGCTCAAGCTAGACGGAGGGCTGCTTTCACCGTCTGATTCAAAAATCAAAATCAACTTTCCATTCCCCCCTCCAAATTTTTAGGTTCTTGTGGATGGCGGGTGTGCCTTCACCTTTTGCTGGGATCATGTCTTCTATATTTGGATATTTCCTAGGTCACCATGCTGATTTCCAATAAACGGCCTAGCCCATCATGCTTGACCAAAATATCCCAAACAGATTGAGTATCATTTGTGCCCCAGCAAACTGAGCTCGTCCAAAGCAATGCCATACCAACAATATCAGTCTTTATGTATGGAGCATGAAGCATAAATTAACCGTATTATGGGATTTGCGAAAATAGCGAATTGGAGGACATCACCTTGTGGGGAGCTTGCTTGGCTAGGAGTAAATCCCACAGGCATTTAAGGTAGTCTTTGCTTTTAAATAATTTGATTTTTAATACAATATGATTAATAAACAGAAAAATGGAAAAGATAAGCAGCATGACCATTTCGCGTAACTTGAACCAGAAAGTGCTACTACGATTAACTGCATTTTAGCTAAGCACTAAGTGACCCAGGTTTTAAGTTAAGTTCAGTTTTTGAAAAGACACCTGCCGATTTTAACTGGAATTTTGTTATTTGTTGCTCCGCCATTACTAACTTTTAAACTCGTGTTTTGCATATATAATAAGTTGCGTTTACACGCTGTTACCGGGGCAACAGGAAAGCCCTGCAAAAACACCCCATAATTTGGCTTTAGCCGCTCATATCTCAAAAATGACTCAGTGACCCCCATTTTTTATTTCTGAAATGTAATCAGCATGCCATAATGAAACTTTCTGCATGCAAAGTGTAAAAAAATTATGTGGAGCGGATTTCGAGCCACCTTAAATAATTAAAAATTTAAGATAGCTCTGAATCCGCTCCACAGAATCTTTTTAAACTTTGCAGAGAGTTTCATCTGGGCCTGCTAATCACTTCCGTGGAATGAAAAATTGGGGTCACCGAGTTCGTTTTTCAGATATGAGCAGTGATGCGTCCCTTGGTCGGGATGAAACGAGCTTCGTAAGACTAACCACGAACAATATATTTTCACAAAATACAAATAGATAAGAGCTTACTGGTAGCTTACACTTTGTTCAAAGGATTTTTAGCCAATTTCCTTTACGTTCACGGTATTTCATCGGCTTTTTTGTTACAATATCTTGGTCAATATCCAGTTTCAATTCCGTAGTCCGAAGTCCAAAGTATACATTCCGTGACCCAACCATATGGTTAAGTGCGATCATAGAATAATTCTTCACATTTAAAACTGTTGTTAACGCCATTGATTCCCACCCTGGTCAGTCCTTGTGTGGGCCCATTACAATTAGTAGGGCTAACGCTCACATGGTTCATATGGGGTAGAAACCTAGCACTTCGCATTACACTCTAATCTGATTCAGTTAAGTTTGTTAAAATATAAGTGCTACACGGCCAACGTTTGCAAAACGAAATCCTTCCTTGTACTTTTACATGTTCATTGCCGTGACTTTAACATCTTCAGTTCCCACAGCCTGCTCCCGTCTGACCTTGTAGCTCAGTCGGTAGAGCAGCGGTGATCTAACCCGAAGGTCGTGGGTTCAATTCCCACCCTGGTCAGAGGTTGTCCTTGTGTGGGCCCATTGCCAATAGTAGGGCTAACGCTCACATGGTTCATATGGGGTAGAAACCTAGTATTTCACAATACCCTCTACTCAGTTAAGTCTAATAAACAGATGCTTTACAAGATTCTACGATGGTATTTATAAATTTTTAATACTTTTTCTTTACAATACCGGGAGAATTATAAAATTATGTAAATAGCCCCCTAATATGTGTTACCATAGGTAGCCCAAGCTCGATATATAAGTATAAGGATTTCTATGAGGAAAACGGTTTTTCTCAAAATTCCAAAAAGTATTTACCATTTAAAATTAAAAAAAAAAAAGCTCACCTTGCTTCAGTCTTGTGTGTCTTTGTCTCTGATACGGTTTCTGGGTCGATTAAGAGCGATTTAGGTGATTTTTGGTTCCTCTTCTTTTCCCTTTATATAATCTTTCCGAAGGTTGGGGACCGAGACGAAGCTGCCGAACGGAATCACCGAAGGAAAAGGGACATAAATTCGCTACCAAGGATTCGATCGCCTCGAAATTCCGCTTAGATCACCGGCGGGACGATATCTCCGCTACCCATTCCACTTCTTCATTCGAGCCGCTTGTACACTAAGAAATTAAGGGTCGCCAAACTCTGCACACAGTTGCTTCGAGAGCCATCGAATGAGGCTTTCTTCACAACCCGCGTTACGCAAACCGTTGGAAGATCGCTTCGCGACTATTTTTTCAAACTTGCGTGCAACTGCAAGGCTGCGATGATCTTTGATGTCCAACCAATAAAGAGATCGATTCCAGAGAGACTAACATGATTGATTTTTTGCACAGGAACTCCAACACGGTCACCCTGACATGATATGCAAATAAATTTGACAAATACCTGGCGAGAGATCTTTGAGCACATTTGGTGGCTTAATAAGAGCATCACTTGGGTCTTCGAATGCTCTGACAGTAGGTGATAGCATATCCACCAAAAGACTTCCCATCTGCCACACGGTTCTCTGGCAACCGTCATATTGTTTGTATTTGCAGTATTCTGGAGGTATGTAAGTTGGGGGTACCTGAAAGACGAGTAATGGTTCATAATTAACAATTCTTCCAGGAGGCCACGTCGAATATGAGATGGTAAATAGCCAACAATACGCTTATCGCAGAGTTGGCTACAACCATATCTCATATCCAACAAGAAAGGAGATATTTGCTGGCGAATAGAATTTTTATGTTTTTCCCCTGGTCTTATTAGCTACTTTGGATGGTTGTCGCTGAGAAATATCTTATTGTTATGTAATCGATCTGAGCACGTGAGTAGATGTGCGTGACTTGACAGGCTAGGGGTAGGAATGGCTCATGTCAATGCATTGAACCTCCCATCTATTGTTTTGGAATTTTTTGGTGCACGTGACCTTTGTTACCACGCGGTCATTCTTTCGAATACTCTCGCTCTGCGAACATCTTACTTTTTTCCCTCCTCCTCCCCTTGCCCTGTCCTCTTTCCTTATTTACGTTACCATTGCTAGGGCGTTTTTCTGCCCTCACCTTTCAGGGGCACCCAACGAATCTGTTCCTCACATTATTTGTTCCCCAGAGGAATCTTGCTGGCTGGCAAAAACACAGGTGTTTCGATGAGCTGGCTGGGAAATTTTGTTATTGATAAAGGTTTTGCCTGGGAATTACTGACTTTTTCTAGCATTTCAACCCGAGCTAGCTGTAGAAACTCTGAAGACTGAGGACGACCAAAAAAAAAAAAAAAATGAACCCCTTCCCTCTCCCAGAGAGTAGTCACAAACATACGACGGCTGGTCAGAGTGATTGCGCTTGCGGAAAAAACCTGTTTTGTCCCAGTTTTGTCGCTTTTGTTCGGTCGTTTTGGATCGAGGGATTTGAAAGCGCGCGGAATTCCTGGCTGGGAAATAAATTTGATCAGCTGGCTGGGAAACCAACCAATTTTATCTAGCTGGCTGGGAAATTTCTTGTGTATCTTGCTGGGAAAAAGGAACAGATAATGTTTTCCCAGCAACACTGAAAAACACCTGAAAATGCCTTAATAACATTTATTTTCATTACCTGGGGTATAATAATACATTTTACAACAAATTGGTCGTTGAGTGCCCCTGACCTTTACTGGACATAATCATTTTGTTTGTGATTCAAAAGTGTATTTAGATTATTCAAGAAATTTAACTACTTATTAAATCGGCTTAGGGCCATGCCCTTAGCCAATTTTACTCCAAATCAATTCTGTGTCCATGTCTTTTCATCGCCCAGTAAACGACCTCGGGAACCGCAGCCCAATAACTACATAATATATATTTTCGACCAGGGCAAAGGGCATAAAATTTGGTTTATCATGAACGAGTTAATAAAGATAAAGGTTTTAATTATCGTTTGATAAAACCCAATTTTCATGCTTCACTCTCTCGCCGATGCAGCACCACAGTTTCTTTAGAAAGTAGAAATTTGTTTCATATCCAACAAGGGCGAAATGAATGAATGAATGAATGAATTACAACTATATTGACCTTAATGTACACTGTTTTGTTGACTTTATCTCCCATGGCCGTACCAGACTTAGTAATTCTCTTAACCTAAAAACACCTATTTGTAGAACTAGTACTTTTCATGCCTCATACTTTAATCGCATTGTTAAACTCTGGAACTTTACTTGCTCCGTCTTACCATCCACTAGCTTTGACAACCCAGGTTCGTTCCGAGAATCTGTTCGCAATGTAAATGCTTGCCCGTCTAAAAACCACATATGACATTGATTGGCCCTGCACGTGGACACTAGCCAGTTCGTGCTCGTGCCACTAAGTTGAATTTATCTATTCTGTATTTTTTTTAATTTTCTGTTTTATAGTGTTTTTAATTCACAAGGGCGGCGCCTCGCATGGGACTTTACGTCCCGTTCGCGCCTTCCCTTTTGGGTGCAGTTTTTTTTTCTAAGTTTTAATTTTCTGTTTTCTATTTGTTATGCACTTTTGTCTTGTTTAAATATTAATCTGATATGCCCAATAAAGTCGTTAAAAAAAAAAATATATATATATATATTTCTTTGTTAAATCTAATTGAAGAACCGTTAAAACGATTTCAGTGTTACTAAACGACCGACACAATCAGTTTCCATATTAGGTCATACAGTATAAATATGAGGTGATTACGGAAATCGAGATAGCCAATTAAAATACTAGAAAAGAGATCGCAATTAAACGAGTAATTTTAAGGTACAGCGATACTTTTGTTATCAATATATAGTTCTTTGGCCTCCTTGTTCAAGAGTGTCGCATCTTACATTAGTTGAGAATAAAGGCAATATTTCTCATTTCTCATTCCGCCGACATCAATGTTGGTCAACGTTGCCGTTACGTTTTGCCTCACAACCAACACTGAACGTGTTGCATTAATGGTCAACAATGTGTAGACGACTCGCTCAAGAAACAAATAAGGAAAGTTGATCAACGGTGGGATCATGACCCAACAAAAAAATCGCTTCAAATGTACGTTGCTCTTCCATGACGCGATCTTGCTCACGTTGCCAAAATAAGGGAAGCGAAATATCTCAAATAACTACTTTGGAAAGAATGCACCAGGACTAAAGATAGCTGAGAATAAAAGCATCTTGTGCTAACTATGTCTTTTAAACAGCAACATGAAATGGGAAAATGATCGATTCTACCGTTTCATGTTGCTGCTGTGAAAAAGACGGCAAAGAATGTGCTTTAACATGCCGCAAAGAGAATGATTATTTTCAAGTAAATTTAAATATCTATATCAGCGTGATCTGTATTCTTATTTAATGGTGTTTTCCAGGCAATCTACATGTTTCACTTTTTGTCGGCGAAGACAAAAACAATAATTTATCTCACTTACATTAGACTTGGAGAGGGAAGCCATTATAAGGTATAGTTTGAAATTCAAAATGATCACGCACAAAAGAAAACAGCCAACGTTAGGAACCCATTACCTGGAGCTTCTATCTGTGTTGTACCCTTTCCGTATCTTTCTATTTTAGAACCGCTATATTTTGAAGTATGTGACGTATGTGACTGAGAACATACGTAAAGTGGTTCACATGCGTCACATAAGATACGCATGTGACATAATAAATGGCTGACCATAGGTCTCTTATGATTGGCTATTGTGAAAACACAAGGAAGGGTTACGTTTTTGCAAACGTTGGCCGTGTAGCACTTTAAGGCCGGGACACACTAGGCGATAAGTCGCTGCGACACGTCGCGGGGACAAGTCGCCGCAACAAATCGCCTTGTGTGACACGGTTAATTTCATGAAAATCATTGTCGCTGCGGCAGAATTTTGTCGCCGCGATCAGTCGCACGAATTCAAACCAGTTTGAATTAGTACGACTTATCGCAGCGACAAAATTAGCGAAAGCAGCGTTGTTGCATCGTGTGTACACTTCCGGCAACAAGTCGCTGCGACAAAATATAAATGAACCAATGAGAGAGCGTCATATGGTCAGCCATATTGAATTAGAAAACTAGTTCACATTCCCCCTCATACGAGATCACTGCGTGTACTCCGAACTGGCGTCGTGTCGCAGCGACTTGTTTTGCAAGTAGTACACATGGAGCAACTTGTCGCAGAGACCTGTCGCTGCGACTTGTCGCCTAGTGTGTCCCGGCCTTTATATTTCAACAGAATTAACTTTTGTAAAGTAATGTGACCGTTAGCCCTACTAATGAAAACACCCACTAAAGGCCTTGCATACGGTGGTTGCGCCCGCAGTGCACGCGGCAGTCAAGATTTTAGTGTCCTAACGTAAGTGTTACGTTTCATGCGTGCCTAAATGACGTAGTTTATTTAGCTGCAACAAATGCTTTCTTATTTTTTTTTCCCAAGTTAAACAAATATAAAGGCAATATTAAAATTGTTTTGACCTATTCTAATACTTGGCTAGAGATTTCTGGGTTAAGTTCGACGAAGAACAAGCTATTTAGTGTATAATTTCTCAGCTAAAGTCTTGCCTTGCGAAAATAAGCCAGAGAGTTGCCGGACGCGGGTAATCCGGTTTTGGCGCCCAACTTAAAGTTTAAAACCCAAAAATGTTTCAACTTTTTAATTTGTTACTACTGTATCTGTTGCAGTATCTCGTTTTTAAAATCCTCTGTGGGTTATCGATGTGGTCTCCAGAGAGAAAAGTTCCCAGATTTAAATGCCTTTGGTGTGAACATTCATTCTCTTGTAGCAATAATTTGTATAAACATTACCGAACTTTCACCGATCACCGTCCCCAACCAAAACCGTCGCTAAACTGCAAGGGGGCCACCGATTTATTTCTAGTCAAGGACTTAAGCCCCTGCTAACGGAAAGCCAGAGAGGTAACGATCTGAAGTTTCTCGTACAAATGTACTTTTGACTGGAGGAAGGTTTCAAGAAACTCCTTCGAGTCCTGTCGGCGAAGTCTTCCTCTGCCGAATAAGTCCGAAACTATCTCAGTCCACCTTAAATAAAATCTTAAATCCGCTCTACTGATCCAATCCATATCATTGCAAATATTCACCGTATAAAGCTGTTGTAATATAATCTAAAATTCATGTATATAAATGAAGAGATCGATAGCCTAGGACTGAATGTCCATATCGAAGACGATCAACTGAAATTTCAATATTTTGTATCTAACCAATCAGAGAGCACACAATTGCTCTGACGTCAGGACACTTTAAATTTTTCCCGCCCGCTGAATGCTGATTGGTCAATTCAAATTTCAGGCGCGCCAGCCGTATGCCTATTAGTTCATTTGAAGAGGATGCATCTCATCAAAATCGTAGTGCGAGTTTTCGCCTTCAAAAGAAACACAAGTATGCCACGCCTTTTCTGAGAATTACGTCAATAACGGGTTCCCACTATGAGCCAATGATATGATGGGACCCCGGAAGTTCAGAGCAAGCAAAATTGGGCTTCGTGGGATTTTTGGTCACGTTTTATCTTAGTTAGCTTCCTCGCACCTATTTTCCAGTGGTAACAACTATGGGGAAAACCAAAGGTAAGAAAATTGCAAAGGCGACGAAAAATGAAACCGAGGAGCGAGATTACAGAGAGGCACTTTATCGCTCTCTGCTTTTCGTTCAAAAAAACAGTTGTTTTTTAGTGCGAAGTCCGAAGGACGGAGAACTATTAGGTTTAGAATGGGGCATGGTACGTCAACATAATATTTC
>OX421451.1:13941911-13946911 GCA_949126865.1 Montipora capitata | reverse complement strand
TTGAGTGCGTCGTTAAATTTTTCGCTATCATCATTGAACTTCTGCTTTTTACTCTCAAACTTTTCCTCGATTTGCTGCAGTTCACTTTCCAATTTTTTCTGGAAGAAGACAAAAAATAAGAATCCTTTTAAAAAACCAAATTGGTAAGTGTGTAAACAACTAGGAATTCCACAAACCCCACGTCAGACTTGTAGAAACGACCGAATACAGGCTAAATAAAATAATAATAACAGTGACGATGATATACGATTCTAATAATAGAGAGAAAAAATGCCTTGAGCACAACAGCCCTTTGCAAAGGGTTGATAGATTTACTACAACAGAGAAAAATATTTGAGTTGAGGGGTAGTTAGAATTTTTTTAAGGACAAGGTAATCCACCATGTAACTGTTCATGTTTACATTCAAAAGTAAAGTTACAGGGACTCTGTGCCTCTTGTTTGTTTGTTTGTTAGTTATTTGTTCGAGCAGGTTGAAGTATTGGCAGATATTCAGCTGTGGACCTGCTATACCCACCCACCCATACACTCACGAAGGACAGCCACAACACCGGAAATTTCATCCCCTACTCTTCTCGAATAGTGTGTGGGTTCTTTAACGTCGCACAAGGAACTTATGAACATGAAAGATATTTGTGAGACAGGGCCTACAGTTTATAGTCCTTATCCGAGAAGACTTGAAAGTCTAACCATTTGCGGATGTAATTACAAAGGCAGCACTTTCTCCTCAGTTATTTAAAAACCCCGAGTGTTGGTCCGGCCGGAGTCGAACTCACGACCTCCCGCATGGCAGCCCGGTGCTCAACCGATTGAGCCACCGGTGCGTGGCTGGAGATGCAAAGGAGGGTTAGAGGGCACTTCGTGACACTTATTTTTCTGTATTTTTTGGACATATCGAGTTAAGTGTACAGTGTGGGTGAAGCCCAAGAGCTTTTAGGCCCAAGGTTAGTCACCATCGCAAGAGGGAGGGCAAAGCGTAAAAGCCAAGCACGACTCCCTTATAAAGCAAGTTACATGTATATGCGCAACTAATTTACCTGGTGTGCTATCAGTGATTGCACTTGACGCTTTAGCACTCCTAACCGGGACTTCGTCACGACTGGAATAAAGAAAACCTTCTTAGCGAGAAAGAAATAGTGTGAACAGTAGTAGCCTGTGTAGCTGGCAAGATATTCTAAAGCGGGTCTCTTTACACACGCGCGATGGTTGCTCCGTTGTGTTTTGGCCGAAGAAAGAGAAGCGGCTTAACCTCCTTACCAGGGTTTCTCTTCTGCCTTTTCGGTGGAGCGGGACGGGAAGAAGAGAGAGGTTGGAGGGGAATAGACTCGAAAACATTCGAGCTTTTTGACAAACGCGGACCCGGTATTGAATCATCTTCAACATATTGCTGATGAATGCCTAGACTTGCCACAAGTCGACCTCACGATAATCCCAGGAGAAAATGTTTAGCGAGCGAATCGTGATGTTTCGTACGCGAAGTAAATGAGCGAGCGACGAAGTCACGAGAGGTCGACTTGTCTCACTTGCAAGGTTTTCATTTGCGTCTCGCGCCAAAAAGGGATGACGTCATTCGCAAGTCGTGCACTTGACGAAAACAGTCAAACATGTTTGTTTCTACGAAATCGAAAGAGGAAATTTGTTGACTTTGTGCTAAAGGTATCAGAAACAAAGATGAAATAAAACAAAAGCTTATTTTCAATCTCGAGTCGCCGCTTGGAAAGGAGATCTCCAATGGTATTTTTTGGACCAACACTTGTGCCGTGATTTGTGCTGATAGAAACGAAACACTAATTCGAAAGATTAGCAAGTAAGGGAAAGTTTCGAATCGTCAAGAAAGTCAATTGATTTCACTCATGAAAGATCAGATAGGCTTCAGGTGTAGGAGACGTACTAGACCGGGGTTAAAAGATACATCTTTGTGAAACTTTTGCTGACCATTTAGCGATGCAACGACTCTCGTCGATGAATACACGTGCATTTTTAATTTTTTTGTTCCATTCGACGAAAAATGTGTCGATAGTCGTTGAGAATCGCCTCGGGACTTCCAAACACCAGTTTATACTTAAGATTTTAAATGTGTTGTCTCCTACATATGACGCTCTAATGCCACGACAATTGCGGCTGGAGACCAAATCTTTCGTGATTGAAATCAGTGGAGCAATTACGAATACGACCAAAAAAGCGACCAAAAGCGTACGGGACTAGTTTAAAGGTCAGACTTTTCCCAGCTCTGGTTGGAGCAGACACAAACAGATATATCCAAGACAGATATTCTTGAATTATTTTCCTTTGATAGTCTGGAAGTCACGCTTCACTGCGTGTGGCAAACTTTGATTGACAACTCTATCCCCTGGGGTCCACGAGACTACTCTGATTGGCCTAGCTCAGCGACCCGTTTTTGGGTCGCTAAAATTGGCGCCAATCAAGTATGAAAAGTCCTTCGTTCCGCGCGTATCTAGACGAAGGACTTTTCGAAAGTCTAATGAATGCCTTACCTGTCCGCACATCCCTCACCACTGTATCACTAAAGATTTCCGCCATTAGCTTGTGATTTCGATGAAAGCGAGCTGCTGATATATGCTTAACAGAGAAAGAGTCGTCCTCATCTACCAAGAAAAAAGAAAAGAAAAAAAAAGAAAAAGAAATTGAAAGATCTGGTGTACGACCAATCCCATGCTGGACGCTTTGTTGTTAAGCCGGAAAGTTTTCCGTGTCCTCGGGAAAAATCTGTTACCTTTTTTCTTCCTTCAAAACGTTAATGCGGACGATGAATGTTCCTTTCTAGTAAGAAAAACCTTAAATAACAATGACCACAACCAGGTTTTCTGAGCCCGCGAGACTGAGCACCCTCAGCAGACCACTGTTTTAACGAAAACCACTGGTCAGCAACCTGCTTCTGGTCATTGCTGCCTAAGGTCTTCCTTCTAGTAAACTGGACAAAAGATTATAGTCCAAGTCAATTTCTCCAATTGTAATCCTAGATATTGCTGGTTTGTATGTGACGTCATGGTGGCCATGTTGGATGGCAAGAACAATAACCTGTCTCTCCGCTGAGAACTAAACATCATTATCATGCAAATTCTGCGAACATAAATAGACCAATTTCGATATATTAAAATTCAGTCCGAAACAAAAGGCATCGTCTCGAGGCTCTGGGGAATAAACTCATACAAATCCTTATATTTATGTTTTGGTGGATGGCATCTAATGGCTCTGGGGAATAAACTCATACAAATCCTTATATTTATTCCCCAGAGCCTCGAGATGATGCCTTTTGTTTCGGACTGAATTTTAATATATCGAAATTGGTCTATTGTATTGTATTGCCATCCAACATGGTCGCCGTGTCACGTGGGAGTAAAGCAAGAATACGGCAGATCTGTACAATCCTTTCATTTCGGTGGGTTCAGGTCCACTGCTTCAAGTGAACGGTTATTTTGGTCAACATTAGATGCCATCCACCAAAACATGAATATGAACAAGAACACATTTTTAAATATAAATATGATTTGAGATGAAAACAGACAAAAGATTCAGCAGTGTGACTGACTCGAATCCGTACCTTTTTCCCGCTAAACGAAACCAGCTTCTGAAATTTCCATATTTTTTTAGTGCTATTATGACTTTAGACTGCGAGGAGTCTCTCTTTTGCTCTAAAATCATTGAAAAAAAAAAACGAACGCGTAGGTTGAACTTTCCTTCGCCGCGTTCAATTAAAAGCCTTTTTTCACGACAAAGAGGATGATTCGGACACTTCTAATAAAGATATTTTTGAAACACTTCTAGTTCGCAAATCCAAATGGACTCCCCCAGAGGGACAATTTGCCTCTTTAGATTTTTTCACCAAAAAATGCCGTCACGACATTCACAAACTTAAATTCAATCGTAACACTAAATTTTCCAACCTTTCCTCGGAAGAGTGGGCGGCGCTTAAAAATCTTAGTCAACGCAACGACATAGTTGTCAAATCGGCCGACAAAGGCGGCGCGGTAGTTGTTTGGCGGTCCGACCTTTACCAAAAAGAAGCTTTGCGGCAACTTTCGGATACCTCGTTTTATGCCAAAATCCCTAAAGATCTCACTTCCAAAAATCAAAAACTTGTCAAAGACACCATTCAAAATCTTATAGTTAATCAAGAATTACCGGACACTGCCACTAATCTCATCATCAACACCCCTAGAACTTCGTGCATTTACTTCTTGCCTAAAATTCACAAACCCAACAACCCAGGTCGCCCTATCGTTTCTGCCTGTAGTTGCCCCACCGAACTCATTTCTAGCTACTTAGACAGGATTATGACGCCTATCGTGAAATCTTTGCCATCATACATTAAAGACAGTACACACGCACTACAAATTTTCCGCGATTTCAATTTCTCCGGCCAAGACAAACTTATTTTCACCATGGACATTACATCTCTATACACAGTCATTCCTAATAGCGAAGGTCTTCAAGCACTTAAACACTTTTTTGATCAACGCACTGTCAAAGAACCTAGCTCGGAAACGCTCCTCCGCCTTGCCGAACTAGTTTTAACGCTTAACTGTTTTTCATTCGCCGGCAACTATTACAAACAAATGGTGTAGCGATGGGCACAAGAATGGGACCTAGCTATGCCAATCTTTTTGTAGGATATGTTGAACACCAATTTTTTAATCAGTACAACGGCACCAAACCTGAACTTCGACGACTGCATCGGCGCTATTTCATCCAGCAGAGAAGAACTCGATCAATTTATAACCTCCGTCAACTCTTTTCATCCGGCTCTTAAATATACCTGGGAAATTTCGGAAACTTCATTGGCTTTCCTCGATATCAAAGTTTCTATTAGAGGCAACGTGCTATGTACTAGTGTGCACTACAAACCTACTGATTCACACAGTTATTTGTTGTATTCATCGTCACATCCATCACATGTCAAGAACTCCATTCCTTATTCTCAATTTCTTAGACTTCGACGTCTATGTAGTGATGACTCCGATTTTTCCAGCAAATCAGAGGA
>OX421451.1:13926911-13936911 GCA_949126865.1 Montipora capitata | reverse complement strand
TAGTAGACCTTATTTAACGTCGATAACTCGTAACAGTAACTTTTAATCACTGACAAACCTGAGGTCGACGGTGCGCTCATTTTACTCGCCCCTCTCCATCAGTGCTCCGTTTTACGGGTATTTAAAGCTAATAGCTACACGGAAAGGAAAGGAGTCGAAACAAGGATGCGAGATCCGGGAATCGAACTCAGGACCTCTTGCACCAAGGCCGCGCACTAACCGACTGTACCATCCTTGGCTCTCAGTGACGCAGAGCTGTTGAAATGACGACTTCGCGTAAGGCTGCCGACGGTGGTTGCTTTACTTTGCTCTAAAAATCGGGACAGTGACTCATTTACATGTTGTTTTATTTACGGCGTGACAAGGTTTACATTTTGTACCAAGTTTTATGTATAAGCGAAAATGTTTTATTTAAAGAGCAATAAGTATTTAATGATAAGTTTTATAAATGATAAGTTTTATAAATGACAAGAAGTATTTTTGCTACAAACGGCAGCCCATAATAAACTGCATGGAAGATAATTGAATGAAACAACTATAGGTTCAAAAGACATGAGCACTTTGACCTTACCCCAAAACTCATTGCTGAGCCCATCATGGCTCTCTCCACGGCCTGCTGTTCCTGAAGGGCAGCTTGTGCTATGAA
The DNA here is from genome assembly GCA_949126865.1 of Montipora capitata. NCBI lineage: Eukaryota > Metazoa > Cnidaria > Anthozoa > Scleractinia > Acroporidae > Montipora > Montipora capitata. Next base: position 13,936,265 of record OX421451.1, on the reverse strand, counting down.
AACCAAGCAAACTACAGTAGTTAGCAGAAAGGCTACTAAATGGTAACCAAGCTAATGCGGAAGACATTACGAAATAATTACTCGTGTCATTATTTTGAACTGGGAGTAGGAAATGATTATTGAAGGACATGATAATTACAGTTAAGGATGCAACCGATAGAATAGCCCTGAAACTTGAAAAAAATCACTTTAAAAGGAACTTCAACCAATAACCTCAAGTGAAAATGCGGAAAACAATAATATTATTCTCTACCAGCTGAGCTTCATGTACTCGGAAGCAATCTGGAGTGGCCAATATTTGCAAGATTGTGATCTGTCTCATAATTGGTAAAAGTATCCCGGAGGATAAATTATTATGACATTCATACAGTGTATATCAAGAATTATAACTGAATAAGTTGCTTTCTTAACTGCGATAATCATTCTTTCAAAAGTGAAATTATTCATACCAAGTACATGTACAGCTGTATTTTTTAATTTTAAACTGGATCGGATGCCTTTGTCATTTCCAACCAAATGGCAAGCATTTCACCACATAAAAATAAAGTAAAATAAATCATTTGAAATAAAGATTCCGGGGCACCCAACGATAATCTTCGGTGAAATATGTGTTCGGGAGAGTCAAACTGTTCTAAGAATTAAGGTTCAATGTTGCCAAGCAGCTACAGATTTCTTTACTAAAACATCACCTAAAAAGTTTCGCAGCCAGGCAAAAGTACATGTACATTTTCGGAACTAAGGGATATTTTTGCAAATTTTTGGCACTTAAAAACGTCCCCTAGCAGTTTCGGATGAGCAAATGGTTCCCTGGAAGTTCTTAGAAGGTATGTTCAGCTAGCAAATTCCGAAATGAAGGTACATGTATCATGCCCTAAAATCTTCGGACACTTAGTAGCTATATGTATGCCACGAAACTAGATGTACAACATAATTTCCTGCCACACAAATACAGTAGGACAGAAATTGTCAAAATGTGGAACTCTTGAAGGTTCAGTGAACGAGGTGTTTAACCCTGGCAATTTAACAAAAAATGTAGAACACATGTGTTTTTTCGGTAATGACTTGGGAATTTCGCTTTTTCCAGAGGACCCCTAGACTGAGTAACCGAACGAAGGTTGTTGTCAAGTGGAATAATTTTACCTCTCCCTTTTGCCACAATCCATGCTTGGTAAGCTGGAGAGTTGTGGTAGGCTTTCATTGCTTCATTATACTCTTGCTACATGTAAAATGAAAAACGAGAACAAAAAAAATTGAAACAAGACTGTCCCAAGACACCCAGATACATCTGGCCCGGGTTGCTTGAAGCAATTGGTTAGCACTAACCAGCGTTAAATACCATGGAAACCTATAGCTTTTGATATCTCTTAACCAACGGTTAGCGCTAACCAGCCTTCCAGCAACCGGCCCCAGGAAAATAATGGAATCTAAGTAAATACTGCACATGTACTGTACATGTATCCAGTCTTGCTAAATCCATTATATGGCAGCTACCTAGGTGCACATACAATTTATGAGGGGTTTTAACAGAAGCTGCATGGCCACTAATACAGTACATCTACTGCCCCCAACATATTATTCACCACTGCCTAGTCTACCTTAATTTGTACTCAAAGAAAGTCTCCTTTTTTTGTGGGCAAAATTAATGAAATTTTTATTGAAGTAGCAAGCTAAAGTTGGAAGGTTCCTAATACACCTTCTTGTGTGCAGTATGTAACAGGCATAATGCAATTGCTAGGATTTGCAAGAACATTTTGTTAGATATGTTGGCTCATCTCTTTCTTAATTTAATAACAACCAAACATTTTGAAGTTGTCTATTTAGTTAATGCTGACAAAATTAATGATGATTCTTGACACCTCTTTTGGGAACAAACACGTACAGTATCCTCTTTTATCAACATGTACCTTTTCAATTTCATATTCATCTATATGTTCCTAAAATTAAAAGAAATTATAGCAAAAATTAATGGTCAACAAAATTGTTGTGAAGTCTGAAATCATACAGTCTTAAGAAACAACGAATAAAACTATGTGTACATGTATATACATGTACAGTGTATACGTAAGGTAGCCCTTCCTTGTAGTCTCAGGTACACGTACTGAAATAAAGAGTGTGCCGCTAAACAAGATCAGGGGCCTGTTTCTCAAAAGTCCCGAAACCTTTTCGGGCCCGAAAAGCCATTTGTGAAACTGTCAACTGCTTGTTCTGGAAAGCCGATGTTTTAACTTGATTTCAAGGTAACAAAAAGCAAAATGGCTGTGAAGTTTGACGACTTAAATCGTCTCTCCGTTCTTGAGATACAAAGGGAATTGTGACACCCGAAAACAGCCCGTAAAGTTTCGGGACTTTCGAGAAACGAGCCCCAGGTCAGAAGCATAATTATTGTACAATATTTAAACAATAGGGTGTTTCTGTCGAAGAACTATCGGCTGATAGTTGCCCCGCGGAAATTTGATGTTCTTAAAACAAATATTTGCCCGAGAAGCGAAGCTTCGAGGGCAAATATGCTAGTTTTAAGAACATCAAATTTCCAAGGCGCAACTATCAGACCGATAGTTCCGAGACATAAACACTCTGTTGTCTTTAAATATTGTTCACCACTAAATTTTCTTCCGCGCGCCAGCTCAAAAATCATGTTGAATTATTTTCAACTTTATTAGACGAAAGACGTGTCAGCCAATGTAAAATCTGAAAAAGAAAACAAACAAAAACCCTCTTAATACAATTTCGATTGTTTATTTTCCATAAGGCCGCTTGTTTACAGAGGTATTTTCAGCGGACGACTACTATGCATCCGGGTATTTTCCTTGGACGGGCACTATGGGCTGATAGTGTCTCTCCGCGGACGAACACTATCGCGTCACGTGATCAATTTAAACCAATAAGAATCGGAGAAAATTTAGTGGTGAACTATAAACACGTATATTCAGAATCTCTGGTACTGAGCTTATATACAATCCTATGTACTATGTACATGTACATGTATACAGCACCACTGCTACTGCAGCAGCTGTACTTAGCTTGGAGATGATTTTGATGAGAGGAAAAACAGAGTTGTACATGTACAAAGTGAGTTAGAGATCAACTGAAACTCAGCCCACAGGTACAATCACAGAGATGGGAGGCAAGGATGATGGTCACTACACTAGCCTGGTCACCCTTAGGAGTATAGCGGGAATCCCCAGATAGTCACCCATCCAGATATGAAACCCAACCAACAACACTACATTACTTTAACATTTTGCAAAATGACAGGAAGCAGTTTTTAATGGCAAAAAATTCAATTTCAAGTCAATTGTACATGTAAACAACCAAAAGTTGTTATTAATCAATGCACAGTACATGTAACCTCAAAATTTAATCAGATTTTCCCAGTCAGGTGTTGGCAAACAAACTTTAATTTGAAGACAATTTTTTTTCCATACCTCTTACTAACCGAGTTCGAGGTCCGTACTGTAAGTTACGGACCGAGTTTTTTCCCCGTTGATTTATGGCCCAAGCGCAAAGCGCGCGGGCCATAAATCAACGGGGAAAAAACGAGGATCCGTAACTTACAGTACGGACCGAGAAAACGAGGATAGTAAGAGGTATGGAAAATATGAAACCCAACCAAGGAAACTAGTCAAAGTGAAGCGGAAGGTTCAACTGCCACAAAGAATGCCGTGTTAAAATCCCAAAAACTAAATCTTCTTGGCTGTTAAGTTTGAAATAGTTGCGTGCAAGATTCAAACAGTTTTCAGTACAAGTTTATGCAACAGAAATGACATGAAAAACTCGCTAGATGACGTTTTGTCGAAATTTTAAATTTAGCGGGCTGTACAGCGGGCCGTACTGTAGAATACGGCCCGCTAATTTAGCCAATTACAGCTCGCGTACTATCTGAGAGATATAATAAAATTAATTATTCTAGTATTTCAACAGGAGAAAATTTATTTATGCATGCTTTTTCCTTGAAAATAAAAATGTTATCTGGAGAGTGTGACCTAAAGATGAATATGATGAGAAGCCAAGCAGAGTAGGGAAGTACATGATTGCATAATTATTCACTTGTATACTGTAAGGGCACTTTCCTTTTGTCAGAACTGGCCGGCCAGACCTGTCCGTTTGCAAAGAAAATACAACAATTTGAAGGAACACTTGAAAGGTAATCCCTCGCATTCTTCTGGAGGAGTATATATCATCTTCAAAGTGTGTTAATTTGAAGGCCTTGTACATGTACATGTAGAGTTAGTCCTTCCAAATGCCCGGTCTAGCCTGTCAGTTCTGTCAAATGGAAAGCGTCCTAAGACTACAAGTACAGGGTAACCTGTTTCTCTTGGTCGCTTAAGTCTCTCCACATCTGGCCAATGATCCTTCCAATCTCCCATAACTTCAACTCAGAATTTTGAAGCTTAACTTGATCCCAAACCTGCATTAGAATCAAATAACCATACCTGAAGCCCTCATGCCTTTACATGTAAGTGTACATGACACATTTTTCTTTATTTACTCAGTCAAAACATCATGGTTTTTGAGATAAAAACAACCAAAAATATTCCATACTGATTTTCATTCTACCGTACCGGTATGCTTTTCAGTCTTCAAAAAAAATCAGAATTTTCACTTCCAGTGGGGTACAAAACTGCACCAGTGTTGTTAATACAGGAATGCAGAGAATTTCAAGGATACTGCACATGTACATGTAGAAACTTCGTTCTTTGGTCTTTTGCAATTATTATTTGCAACCAAATACAATGCATCTCTGAAGCAGTTTCAGCAACTTCTCGATCTAAAAAAAGGGAAAAGTTGTGCTATCCCCAGTCTCCTTACTAGCCCGGTTTTGCCTCCCCTGGATTTGAAAATTCTGATTTTTAAAAAACTAAAGGCCATGCAGAAGAAAAGTGGGTATGGAGTTTATTTTTTTTACCATATCTCAGAAAACCGAGACGTTTCAAGACATCATTGAACTCAATGATACATGTATTCTACATACAGTACAGTACAGTTACAGTATGTATCTTTTAAACAATTAGCTGACTGTTCTAATTTTTTTTTTAATTTTTCTCCCTGGACAGTAGAAATTATTTCCATAAGAAACAAAGCATTTCCCAAGAGTACAATGTACAATTAAAAGGATCTTTTTGATTAGGTGAAAATTTATGTTACAAATAACACATGGTCTCTGTGTTCTAGTGGAGAAGAAAAGAACTGCACTATCATTTTAATAGTTGTGGCTTCATACTTCCATTGTAGTGAGGTGAGAGAATTCTTTCTATTATATAAACACCACTGAAATACCAACTGAGCTTTTGCGCAAAAACATGATATCTTCACACGTGAAGATAACATCTTATTTTCACACATAAAAAGATCACTGTTGCTATGGTTATACATGTATATGAAAATCGGCCCTTTTGTGAAATGATTTAGAATTTCATTGGTGTTTATATAATAAATAGAGATGGAGATACAAAATTTCTCTTCTCGTGTTGAAAAAGATTTCAACACTCATAGAGAAATTTCGTATCTCCACGCGGCCATGTAATATCCTCTATAATATCTGTTGCTAGCAATGACACATTCAAGTACACTTTAAGTTAAGGCTCACTAAGCAAAAAGTTATGTGCAGGCAGGAGAAGAGAAAATAACTAAAAAAGGAGAAAATTGTGAAAGATTCAGAAAAAGACAGAATCTGCCCAAAAGGTATGTTGTAAATCTGGTAAATGTGTGGTTCCAGAAAATATCCATACCCCACCACGGAGGGAATTGGAAATTCCAGGGGGGTGGGGGGGGGGGCCCAAAGGCCCAGGAAATTCTGGAGGGGAGGGGAGGGGGGGTTTGAGGCAAAATTCACGTCCAGATGGAAGGAAATCAATCGACTCACTTCATACGTTAGAAGGTGCCGCTTACCAACTTTTGTGGGACGTTCTGAAGTTTTAAGTAGTTAAATTATGATATTTCTATTAGTGCTGTTGCCGAAGAAGGTTTTCCTTTTCCCTAATAGTGCTTTGGAAGCAAACCAGCACCAAATAAAACCGTGAAATAAAGATGATTTTGGAAAGGAGCCGCCATTACTCATTACCAGTCTTCAAAGAGTAGTAGTAGTTGTCCGTGATGGACTGGTAACTTGCCAATGAATGTTCTTGCTGGATACTTATCGAGAATCACTGCACTTGTGAACCATCTTTTATACATTAGAGGCTGTCATTTGGCGAGATAAGTACAGAAAACTTGGTATTAACTCATTAGTCTCTCTTTTTCTCTTCTTCATTACATAATTTTGTAAAAAATGCGTCATTAAATGTGCTTGCGATTGTGTCCATTTCAAGTGCGCGAAATTAATGTCTCACACATTTTGTCAACAGCTCAAAAAATTGTTTATTTGCAACTAGTATGGTAGAAGCTCCCTTCGAATACTGGCAATACTATATTTTACGTTTTAGACCAGCTTCTGTATACATAAAAATAATAAAGTTAAGGTTATGTATTTAGGGCAATTTGCGACTTTTAACTTACGCATGTACGCAACGTTAACCACAGTCTCAAATACGTGCCTGACGCTAGATACACGGCCTCTTGTTTGTTGTTTGCTTTGAAGAAAATAATTTCCAGGGGGTATGGGGGGTGTTTGACATTTTTTGGAATTTCCAGGGAGGAGGGGGGGTTACCGCGTTTGTTTTTTTTGTTTGTTTTTTTTGTTGTTGTTGTTTTTTCACACAGTAACCTGCATTATAAGTGCTGTAAATATCGGAATTGTATTTAGAGTATTTGTATTGTTATTAGCATATGTAACCTGTTTTACAATTTTAAAAAAATATTTTAAAAAAAGAGTTTTTTCACACTGTACTCCCAAAAAATCGATGCCCCAATTTTCTTAAACCACACCTCAAAGAGTAATCATTATAAATAAAATTATGCTCTATCATTGTCTCATTTGGAAACTTTCCTTGTTGGAATCTGCCTTTAGCCTTAAGCTGATTACACTTAATTATTTCATAATATCCACCTGTATTACAAAACTAATTTGTACATGTAATTATTAAATTGTTTAATGTTACTGACACACCATTAATAAAAATCCTATTTGGCACACCTGTACATGTACATGTATAAACCACACAATCAAAATTTTACTAAAAAGAGACAATCATCACTTCAGAATCTGTATTCTGGTAGTGAATCTGTTTTCTGATCCAGGGTTCTTGTTAAGAGCCGGTAACCGGTTATTTTTACCGGCTGTTCAAGTAAAGGTTACCGGCTGTTTCACTGAAATATTTACCAAAATTATCCAACAAATGTTCGTCTGTTCAAAGGTAAAATTACATTGCGTTTATGGGAAAATATTGCTTTCCCCCTCCAACCTATCCTGTGAAGATATCTGGCACATGTTATCGCTTCGAAAATATACCATTTGTTAAAGCAATCCAGCTTGATTTTGGCAACTCATCCCTCGAAACGATGTCCACCATGTTTCCTTCCCATTCCTCCCGCGGCCAGGGGAAACCCCCGATAACCATTATTATTATACATCAGACTCACTATGAAAAATCTGATTGGTCGAGAGCATTCAATCAATTCACAATAGCTTGTGAACTTGACATGATAAATGTAATATCTGCTGCAGATATTACATTTATCATGTCAAGTTCAACGTCTGCCTGGTTACTAAGCTTCTTGGAGTGTTCTCAGAAACAAAATGGCTGAATGCTTCGCTTCTGTTTCTGAGGATGAATTATGTGAAAAATGTATAATAAAACAATTATTGAATTCAGTTTCGCATGATATCATGAATTATCAAAACCTTGTGTCTGTGTTATCTGCCTCAGCCTTCGGCTTCGGCAGATAACACAGACCTCTGTTTTGATAATTCATGATATCATGCTAAACCTCATCCAAGAATTGTTTATTAAACGTTTACAACATGGCATCCAGGCATGGAAAACGACAGAAAGGTCTTTCGGAGCTTACTTTTCAACCAAAGCGTCACAAAAGTGGTGGTGAGTGAAAATTAATGAAATAGCATATTAACTGTAACGTTTAATGCCTTATTTTAAACATTAAAAGGAGCGAGAGACGAATGCTAGTCTTATAATGCTTTCTTAATTCTGATCGCGTCTACGTCGAGCAGTTCTACAAGATCCAATTTCCAATGTCTAGAATGTTCTTCTGATAATCACGAGATACAATCATCAATGTCAAATCATAACAAGAGTCAATATTATTACACTATTATAAGAATGTCACACACTGTCACAATGCAGTATCGTTACAATAACCTACTGTACTTTCCTTTTGCTGAGTAATAAATTAATTTAGCAGCCGCTGGCACGCGACAGCGATTGATACGAACGTCAAGTTAAGACTTGAGCTCGCTAGCTCGTGCAGGGGCAGGTAACAAAGTTACCTGCTATTTGGTCTTTTACCTCCTGTGCAAAAACTTAGCAAGAACCCTGCTGATCTTGAAATAAGTTCTCCATGGTTGATACCATAATTTTGTTTATACATGTAAATGATAAACAAATTTGAAATATGACAATTTTATGTCAGCCCAATTGATCATCAACTGCAATATTTAACAACTGTAAATGTACAACAAACTTAATTTTTATTGTGCCGGTTTGATCAAATTGTGCAGTCCCGCACCCAGGCACCCTGTCAGAAGCACTGTACATTGTATCTGGGGGCTGACTTCCCACCTCAACCAAATTTTCATGGGTCAATACCCAATGAAAAAGCAACACAGTGAATTCAAAAGCATGTACATACATTTACATGTAATTTTATACAATGTATATGTTGTAGTTCAATTTTGACTTTGGAACAATTTGTTTTTGAACTGGTACAATTTTAATTAAGTACTGGTGCAAAAACAGTGAAAATAGTTTAATGTTTGTTGAACACAAAGAACACACTTCATTGATAACAGCTGTTTGCCATTCATTTACTTAGTTCAAGAGTTAACTGTTCAAATAAGGTTTGCTGAGCATTCAGAGCAGGACAGAAATAGCAAGACTTGTTGGAAATACTTAACAGTCTGGTTTGATGAAGAATAACAAGGGTGGTGTTAAGCACTAATTTACACAATTTAAGCCTAAACACTAGTCTTGTTCTAGAATGGTTAGCTTTTATTTACAGTCATGATGTACTAAACATAAACCTTAAGAATTTATTTTAAAGCCTGTTCATTTAGTGTATGTTGTGGCAAAGGCTAAGGATTGCTTTTTGGCTTATCATCAAGTTACTACATGTATGAGTGTACTAGTCCTGCTGTTAGCAATTTTTATTTGGTTTTGGATTAGTTTTATCTGCATGTACTGGAAACACATTTGTCATGTTGTCTGTACAATTCATTTTGCAGACTACATGTATGACAAC
>OX421451.1:13921911-13924411 GCA_949126865.1 Montipora capitata | reverse complement strand
GCCTTTAGATCACATCGCAAAGTTCCAGCCAGTGCCACAAAACAAAATGCATGGGGTTGCCATGGAATGTGATACAATGTACTGTCTTCCCTTGATACACCAGCTCCGAAGCTCATCCATTGCCGTCATTTAATAATTCAATTCATATAGTTATTGTTACTGATTGTGTTTTAAACTTAGTCCTAAACATTAAATTTTTTGTTTGAAGCTTTCAATAAAGCCATGCAAAAACAAATTTAAGCTTCTTTAGAACTTTGGCTCTGCACATTAAACTGCCCAGTTTTAAGAATCTCTCTCATTCTCCAGGCATAAACCTTAAAGACTTTAACCCATTTACCTGAGAGATTAACCTCTGAGTTGGAAACCGTGGCTGCCCAAAACTCATTTGTCCCCATTGGTTTGGACTCTGAAAAAAGAATAAAAACTACAACTTTAAAGAACAAAGAACACAATGAGAATGTACATACTTTAGACACACCAAAGAACTTCCCGCGTTGTGCAAGGATCAACAGTACACAAGGCTGTGCTCTAAGGAAAATTTCGGGGAGCCCTTCGGGCTCCCAAGCATTTCAGCTGGGGTGCCCAGCCCTCCAAGTTGGTCGCCCGAATTAATTAATTATTTATTTAATTAATTAACTGAGATCAGCAACGCAGGAAGATCTTCATCCATCTTTCTCTCAACAAAACATTGCTGTTACTGCTCTGGTGATCGTCAAACTCGCTAGTGCAAGAAAAACCCGCAACCCGTCAAATTTTACACGCCATACTTGAGAAAGACGAGAAAAGTGGCAATGCCACCAATGTTTTCAAGTTTAAAAGTGAAAAAGTAAAGATTGCGGCAGTTTTATATAAAAACGTTTGGGTCTAATACAGGTAAACGTTTTTACTGGTCAGTTGGGTTAAAAATGAATTTTCAAAACGTGAATCAATGCCGCTTGATTCACGTGGAGCTTTTGTGAAAATTGCCGTGAAACAAAAACCACCGCGACCCATAAAAGGTATCAATTTTTTTTGAGCAAGTCATCTTGATTGGAAGAAAATCATTGCTACAGGACAGAACTTAAGTATTTTTTTCTTATATTATCAGTAAAATGTTTTAATAGTGGAATGAGCTTTTTGTGGATTCGGTCGAAGCGCCAGTCACAGCGTTATTTGTTTAGGGCACGCAATGGTTTGTCACGAACTAAAGACAACGCGGGATTGCTCTGTTTCTAAAACAACAACAAATGACATGATATCTTTCCTTTTTTCTTATTTCGTTATTTCATATACTGGGGAAAAACAACCATAACCCAAATGTATTTCAGCCAAGCAGGCGCAGCCGCAAAAAAATGTAAAAATGTTAAATTTGCATAAACTGTCGCATAAATTGCGATTCCCGGGTTCATACAAGAGTAAATTACACCGCTTCACCGGCCGCGCTTTACCGCTGTCAGAGCAGAAGTAACAACTCTTTTTTTAAACTATAACCAAGAAATGCCAAACTCCATGTTCCAAATTTAATGCTATGTTTTTTTGAGAACGAATCGAAATTCGTGCGGCCGCCGGCCGTCACGTGCAAAGTCACAGATTATGAAATCATGTGGAACGGCCTTTAAACCGACTGTTTCGTACGAAGAAAAAACATTTTCTGAGAGGTTTCGTAAACTATAACCACCAACATATTAAAATTTTTAGCCGCCTTATCTACTAGAAATACAATAAGCCAGAGTGCCCGGCCGGGCGACCGGGTAGTTTTTCTCACTCGCCCGAAGCCAAATGTTAGTCGCCTCAGGCGACCGGGCGCCGTTAGAGCACAGCCTTGGTACACGTGCAAGATCCTGTAAAGAAAACCTGGCAACCCGCAAAAGGTCAACTGTCAGGGTAGAACACCAGAATCTTGCACATACGCAGTGGAAACGGAAGCAGGCATTCGACTAAGGAGCTGAAACAGGGTCCATGTTAGACCAACCTGTACTACACAGGAGCTACTGTAGAATACAATAATTGTACCAGATGTTCAAAGAATACATGTAGATCACTGAGGGACAAACCACGAGACGGTGTCATGTTAGAAGGACAGGGGATAAAGCAGGCCTATAATAGACATATAATAATATGTCCACCAGATAGGTTTGATCTCTGAGTTAAGGCACTAGTCTCAAAAATGTCGTAGCTAACTAAAGACAAAGTGACACATTTTGGTCTCGAGATATATGGAACAAGTATTGGGAGAAGAGAATGTATTACATGTTCATGCAGCATTCTGGAATGAACAGAGCACAAAGTTGATGCATGCATCACTTGTCTGAATATTAAATATAATTAGCATCAATACTATTATTATTATAAATATTTTGTTCCCTACATGTAGTTTGTTCCGGACCTTGGATATGCAGACTAAAAGAAGCATCATCGAAAGCGTTATATACATTGTAGCAGTGGGTAAGGGAACAACTCAAAATCACTTCGGAGTTCCTACATGTAACAGGGACTGAACCTACATTGTACGACCTCCATA
>OX421451.1:13911911-13916911 GCA_949126865.1 Montipora capitata | reverse complement strand
AGAAGTCTAGAAAGGTATCGTATGAGATTTGTAATCACCAAAACACATTAGGCGAAGAGATCGTTTTTGAAAGGTTAAAACAATAGCTTTATAAATATATGAATACAATAAATGAAGCTGGACGGAGTGACTTGTAGAGATGGTGTAAAGTACTCAGTGGTACAAAATGCCTTAACCTAGAAATAATACTAATTGATTTGCTCCCGGGGGGGGATCCCATATAAAAATGACGGGGGTGCTCGTCGGAAATTTTGAAAAGAACCCCTAAGAGGAACCAAGATCCTGTCTTGTGGGCGTGGCATGAATTTTTTCCCACCCCAAAGAGGTCCCAAATTATGGGTTTTAATTAGACAAAATTAAAAATTAGTTAATTTTCAAATGTTTCCTGTTAAAATTTTTCGGCTCAATACCCTGAAAGGTAACACTAAAGCTCCCACTGTAGACCTTCTGAGGCTGAACACCCTAATAGATACCAAAACGATTTTTAAATCCTAAAAGGTACGACGAGCAGCCCCGTCCTTTTTACCTTTTTATATGGGAGTCCCACCCCCCCCCCCCCCCTTTCCCGGGAGATTTACATATTTTTGATGCAATATGAGCAATGTGGTAACTCCATGAAATATTTTCATCGATAAGCACGCGTAAATATTTGACGAAGTTCTTACGTTCCCGTTCCAAGGAGATATACAGCTCTTAGTTTGATGGCCAAACACTTTTAAGTTTACTTGATAATTCAGAATCTTTTGTTTTGGTCGAAAAATAACAAAGTTAGGTAGATTTTTTCATATTTAATGATAATTTGTTAGGGATTAACAAGTCATAGACCTTCCGGAGTTCTGCATTAACTGTGTTCTCCAGCTACTAAGTAATAAAACGTTTTTATAAGCATACAACATGCTTAGTATCGTCTGCAAACAAATAAAATTTAAGCTGATCAGACCTGTTAGATATATCATTTATGTAGACAAGGAAAAGTGATGGTCCTGGCACAGATCCCTGAGGGACTCCTGATAATATTACTTCCTTCTTTCATCTGTTTTTTAAAGCAATTTGCAATTGTTATTGTCGACCCAGCAGGTAAGAGGCAAACCAATCATTTGGTTACCCCGCATACGCCATAGTGCTCCAATTTTTGCAATTTTTTTTTAATATTAAACGATCTACCGTGTCAAAATCTTTCTTTAAATCAAAAAATATGCCTCATTAATATGTTACTTAATTTGAGGTTAATTTTAATTTCAACCTAGGTAATTATATCTTGGGTAGCATGCTGAGTGGCACCCTCCGAGCAGAGCCTCTCTAAAATTCAATAGAGGGCGAGCAAGAGAGGATCTGAAGAAATCGTGTCAAGTCTTTAAAGGACGTCCGCGCGAAAATCCTCCCACATTGAAATTTGTTTCATTTTTCCCCTGAAGTTAGGTCATAAACTACTTATTCCAAAAACGAAAAAAAAAAATGGCAGGTCACTGACTTTGTTTCGGAGAAAAAGGCAAGGGAAAAATGCCTCACTTTCGATAGATAGGTCATTATAACGAGATGTAGTCTCATCTAGTCATCCGTCGAAAATCATAAAAATAATATGTTAGAGTGAAGGTTTTTGTGCATAGAAATATAGGAGTGTTTTTTTTTTTTAGATAATTGCATGCCGCTGGGCCGGGGATGTCGTAAACAGTAGAGTTAATCCTCAACGAGCGTTCTCGCAAAGCGCTACCCGTTGTAACCACTTCCGGAACTCAGGACACGCGGAAAGTGACATTTTAAAAAAAGACAACTTCTTACATTGTGATTTTTTCATTTCATCATATTTTGTAGACTTTAAGAAGAGGAAATTATTCATGTGTTAAAAAATAGGGGTCACTGATGATCTAAACGAGTAAAATCGATGTGATGTACGTGAGCGAAGCTCTCGGAAAATTAGTCACGATTTTCAGTGACCTGTCAGGGAAGGACTGGAACCAAGACAGGCTCGATCGATGAAAGGTTTTTGGAAAAAAAACTTCCTCAAGCGTAGCAACGAAGTTTCAAGCAGGCGTTATCTTTATTTGATTAGTGTTTTGTATCATATCTCTCCATTGCCGTTTTTTTAATCTTCTGGAGTGTGGTTTTTCTTAAATTTTATCTCTGGCTGTTTCCTCATAGGTCCGCACTATTCAAGTGGATTAGGAAGAGAAGATAATTCTGCTCTATTTGCATGAAAGTAAAGGAAAATAAATTGAAAAACATGATTACCGACCTTTTCTAGCCTCCCGGTCCTTTCTTTTTAACGTTTCATGATGAATTGGAAATAGATGTGCCATTCTTTAGCCGACCTGGAAATTTTTCCCCGGCGCTTTTGTGGACTTAACTAATGCTTGAAGTAATGCGTGACATATTACAAGGAAAGGTTACGTTTATACAAACGTTGGCCGTGTAGCACTTATATTTTTAAACAGAGTTAACTGAATAGAGTGTAATGTGAAGTGCTAGATTTCTATCCCATATGAACCATGTGAGCGTTAGCCCTACTGATGGAAATGGGCCCACACAAGAACAGAGAAAAACTCTGACCAGGGTGGGAATTGAACCCACGACCTTCAGGTTAGGGTTAGTATCTAACCCGAAGGTCGTGGGTTCAATTCCCACCCTGGTCAGAGTTTTTCTCTGTCCTTGTGTGGGCCCATTTCCATCAGTAGGGCTAACGCTCACATGGTTCATATGGGATAGAAATCTAGCACTTCACATTACACTCTATTCAGTTAACTCTGTTTAAAAATATAAGTGCTACACGGCCAACGTTTGTATAAACGTAACCTTTCCTTGTACTTGTACATGTTCATTGCCGTGACTTTAACATCTCCAGTTCCCACGGCCTGCTCCCGTCTGACCTTGAAGCTCAGTCGGTAGAGCGGCGGAGATCTAACTCGAAGGTCGTGGGTTCAATTCCCACCCTGGTCAGAGTTTTTCTCTGTCCTTGTGTGGGCCCATTTCCATCAGTAGGGCTAACGCTCACATTGTTCATATGGGATAGAAATCGAGCACTTCACATTACACTCTATTCAGTTAACTCTGTGACATATTACAGTCGCTTTACCTGCGCAGTAAAAGACTTAACGCTATTTCTGCAGAGTTCTTACTTCCTCGTCAAGTTAAGAAAGGCTCTTCTGGTAGGGTGGGTGACTCAGTGGAACGCTTTTCACGGAATTGTGAATCACCAAGTATATTTTTTTTCTCAAGAAATGATTTAAAGACGATAAGCTTATAATAGAAGGATAAGACGGATGATCACTTATATATTGGAATTACTTTAGCAAGCTTCCACTTAGTTCTACTTAGTTGGATGAATTCCACCTTTAAGTGTTTTAGGCAGTGTGTACTGGAACGGGGTTTCACGACGTCAAAACCGCGTCAAAATCGATGCGGTTCAGTGGACGTGTTTACACGGAACCATTTTCCCCAGAAAATCAAAGTTGTGATGGTAAAGCCCTGCAGTAAGTGCTAAATCGAACAATACAAATTTCGCGCCATAATATCAACCGTATTCAAATCGATCCGGTTTCGTCGTTTATACACGACGGATGAAACCAACAAAATTATAAGGATCTGTATAAGAATCCAGAAAAAAGACCTGAAAAGACAATCTTGACGACGTTACCAAACATAGATAAACGAAGACTCGTTACCAACCACAAACAAAGACTCGTAACCAAACGGAAACTCAACTGTCGCTATGTGGTGTTCATTGTGAAAGAGGTTCTTTTTCATCGTTTTATCAATTCGTTTGGGACATAAGAAACCGCCTGAGGTCGCTGGCAGGGCTTCGATTGCGCGGCTAGCGGATTGAAAGGAAAGAAAAACCTTTGCCCTTGAATTCTACGGTGGACTTTCAACCTTGGGAACATTTTAACCAGGAATATTTGAATGAATTTGGTGGGCTCCTGAGAATTGAGTGTTCAGCCTTGGTATTTTTTACAACCAAGGAACTGATAATGGCTCAATTCGAATCTGGAAAAAAAACCTAACAGGAAGGAAGTGACCCACAAAGGCAACAAGGTTAGGCTTTTTAATTGAGATTTTTTTCGTAAAATTATCTTTTCGGGTCTTTTATCGGGATTCCCATACAGATCCTTGTAATTTTGTTGGCCAATGAGAGTGCAGAATGTAATATGATCGCGATCAAGCTATAACGGCTGTAGCCACACATCTAGCCGAGCGCATAGGAAGATTGTAGAAAGGCGAACATTATTTGGAATTTTTCCGCCAAAAATCGCTGTATGATCCCGGAGTGGAGTTGATGTGATAGGAAATTTATCTGGCCTTAAGGCTGTGGTGTTTTTATGACGATTCGGTCCGTTGCTTTGTGATGCGAGAGCAATTTGTGGGAAGAGATCGTCGCGAGTCACCAGCCTTTCTTCTCTTTATGACGGGAAATGACAACTAACGACATCGCAAACATTCGCAAGCCACAAACCCGTCTAAAACGGACACAGTTTGCCCTCCGATTGCACAGAAAAGACGAGGACAACTGTACGTAAAGGTAAGTGAAGTTTATTTATACATTTGCAGCTTAATTTAGCATTAATATGCTCAAAGTTAATTTTCCCACACAAAGTCCATAAATCGTACACCGAGCTTGGGCTGCCTGCGGCGTGACCAGTCAATTTTTACGATTGTCTCCAGCGAAAAATTGTATTTGCAAAAATCAAAATGATATATATTTTTTAACACTTTGGTATTATAAATCTACACCAGCTTTGTCTTAAACTTTGAACAAAGCATATCAGCACAAGAGTGTAAGAATTTACCAAAGCATCAACCTCTAAATAACTTATTTCCCCCCTCCCCAATGTCCACTTCCCTCCCACTATCTTTTGCACGAAGCTCTGATGCCTTTGTAATTTTATGGGCAGATAAAACCAATTGTAAAAGGCCTGGGTCAAGCGCTTGATTGGCTAGAAACACATGTACGAACATTTTTGGGCTTTGCAAGCATTAAAATGTCTTATTCTCCTCCCCCCGCATAG
>OX421451.1:13906911-13909411 GCA_949126865.1 Montipora capitata | reverse complement strand
CGATAATGGAAAGTGTCGACAGTGTGGCCGCGTACATCCACACACCACAAATGGCCAAAAACGAGCGCCAGTTTGTCATCTTTCTACGATAAACGAAAGGTTTGGTAATTTTCAAGTGTCTGTCAACTGAGATCACCGCCAGATTGGCGATGGATGCCGCCACACAAGCCATGTCCAGCCAAATCCATGCTTTGCAGATCCAAACATATTGTATGATCGTCACAATGGAGAGGATACGGAAGGGTAGGGTCACAGATGCGTATAGTAAGTCACTTACTGCAAGAGAGGCAATAAACCAGTTTGTAGGGCTGTGGAGACGCCGGTCGACGTATATGGCGATACAAACTAAGCTGTTTCCCACTATGGTCACAATCATTACAATAATATAAAAGGCTAAAAAAAATGTTTTCCAATCCCACCAAGAGTCATCAGATTCATCTTTAGGAATGTCTATTGCATTTGTCGTGTTACTCATGTTTGGTCTTGGTGTGGATCAAATGTGTCTGCTTAGTAAATGTAGACTGGCTCAACGTACCCTTGTGACGTAGTGTCGTCACAAAATCGATCTGTCTTGACGCTATTGTCCTTTAGTGGTACTCGGCCTACCGAGGTAATTTGAAAAACAGTTTGCGTAGAAGGCCGCCCGTAAGGTAGAATAATGAAAAATCTTTGCCTTTGCCAAAGACCAGTGATATGCCAGTGGGTATGACTAGTAATGGATGGCAAAAAAGATTTTTGTTGTCTTTGTCAACTTGAACGATCTGCTTCCACTTTCAGGTCTTCGTTACTCCAGATTTCGGTCCTGATATATATTATGCTCTTCTGCCACCGAATCACCTGAAAGAGAAATTGGAAACATACATTCATTTATTCACAATATTATATACTATAATGAACAATTATTCCATGAACGCGCGTTGGATATGAGAAGGTAAATAGCCAACGAGGCGCGTAGCGCCCAGTTGACTATAACCAGTCTAATATCCAACAAGCGCGAATGGAATAATTGTTTTATTAAATTCCTCAAACTCCAAAAGTTTAGAAAGTACGAAATACGAGCGAAAAAGCGAGCAAATCCGAGCAACATCGAAAAAACTTGATGCGATTGAGAACTGATGCGATCAGTTGTGTACGACCACACAGACGCAGGCTCATCACAACAACATTTCTTACCTTTTCGCGTACTCGTAAACGTCGGAAATGATCCAAACGTTTTTTTTTTTGTGTGCTGTATTCAGAGAGAAATTT
Organism: Montipora capitata; assembly: GCA_949126865.1. Lineage (NCBI taxonomy): Eukaryota > Metazoa > Cnidaria > Anthozoa > Scleractinia > Acroporidae > Montipora > Montipora capitata. The sequence continues at coordinate 13,908,163 of OX421451.1, read as the reverse complement.
CGCATTCGCATTTTACCATATAAGGTCAAACTAAGGTATACGAGCTGATAACCGATATTGAGTGAACCAATCAGAGCACGAGAAATGCATTATCACAGGTTGAAAATTTAATAAAAGATGGTAGTAGCCATCGGGGCGCGTATAGCGCCAAGTTGATTATAATCATTTCATATCCAACAAGCGTGAGTGGAACAAATCATGAATAAATTTTCCCTATTTTATTTTGTAAAAACAACACTGAAAACTGATTCGTACAGTTACTGATATTTGTAGAGCATGGTATAATAGCTCTTATTAAAAACTGGATCATTGGATAATGAAATTCGAGAGTCTTTGATTGGCTGAGCCATTATACCATGATCTACAAACACGGCAAGCATATGTGTGATTTTTGGGCCTTTTTATTTTTATTGTAGTCTAGTTTTCTATATTTTGGGGCGTTTTTAATGAGACAATTATTCCACTCGCGCTTGTTGGATACAGTGTATGAGATGATTATAGCCAACGCGCCTCGTTGGCTATCTATCATCTCATATCCAACGCGCGCTCATGGAATAATTGTTAAATATACCAAGATGGCTAAGCCAATCAAAACTCTAGAATTGCATTATATCCAATGATTCTTAGTTTTTAACAAGAGAAAATGAGGGGCAGAGAGGGAGCGTAGGGGAGTTTGCCGGGATATGTGAATTTCACAAAAGTTATTTTTACATCGGAAATCTGTTTTCCCGGAAGTACATGACTATTAAGCATGACGTCATACCAAACCTATCTGCCATTGTGTATAGCGGCTGCTGGATATTCAGTATAATAATGGCTTTCGGAGTTGTATTCTTCATCCAATAAGCCATTAATTAAATTTAAAGAAATTGTGGAATCTCTCCCACATCGGGTTTTGGGGCAAGATATATCCATGCCCATGCTTCTGAAACTCGTTTTCGTCAACAAAACGGACTTCAACTCGGAACGCCATTTTGAATTCTCTTGATTGTGCGGACGTCTCGTCTCGGGACAAACTTCCGCTTTCATGACATCTAAAAATTAACATAACCCAAGGGAAAGACTGGGCGACTCCCTTTATGTCTCTCTAATTTTTCTTGTTTTAAATAATTGTTTTTATAGAAAAAAAAAAAAGACAAGCTCTTACTTCTCAGCAAAATGAGAATTTCATCGACTACGCAGTTCAGCTGCGGGTGTTCCTACCAACCCTTTGTCAGGGAGCTATGGCCGTGTTTTCACGACAGCCGTTGTC
>OX421451.1:13889411-13901911 GCA_949126865.1 Montipora capitata | reverse complement strand
AATAATAATAATAATAATAATAATAATAATAATAATAATAATAATAATAATAATAATAATAATAATAATAATTCTCCCGCCAGGAGTAAATACTCCTCGATAATGAGCGAACGTCAAGTTTAATAAACAAAGATAACGACGGCAATGGGACTGAAGCACAAAGCGACAGGACCTCGTCCAGCAGGTGTTCTATGGAACAGCAGCATACTGCTAAAAGAACACGACAAAAGTGGAGTAAGGATATCAATATGATAGTAATGGAATGTTATTACAAACTTAAACCAATATACCGCGCACCGATGAGTCAGCTGGTTGAGCATGGGGCTGTCATCCTGGAGGTCGCGGGTTCGAACCCCGGCCGGATCAACACTCAGGATCAAGGAGAAAGTGCTGCCTTTGTAATGACATCTGCAAATGGTTAGACTTTCAAGTCTTCTCGGATAGGGCCTAAAAAAAAGAATGTAGGCCCCGTCTCACAAATATCTTCAATGTTCATAAGTTCAAGTTTGGACGCGTTAAGTACATAAGTTCCCTGTGGACATAAGTTCTCGGTGAAGCAATACCCATAAGGATACGTCATGGCTTGTTGAAGACGAGTTGATAGTCTTTGTGGGCGGGTTGGGTACGAAGTTCGTACTGTTTGGAATTGCGGATGATGTTACGCACTTGACGAATGCGCATTTTGCGCGGTTTCTCCAAAGGATGTTGGAGTTCGTCCAAGGTGTTTTGGCGCAACACCTCATAACTGAGTTGCACCATTCCTTCCACATTGAGACAGTGTCCCTTGACTTTACACTCTGTCTTATCATCATTGCATCGGTAGCCATAGTTTTAAGGCCCGCCCGAACAAAATTCCTTAATGTACTGACGGGGTTTAAGTTCATTGGTTAACTCACCGAGATGGGGGCAGAGGGTGACGTCAGGTTAATCGGGACGATGCACGAAGAGGACGGAATCGGTGTCGTAATAGAGGACAACCGTAAACGTGCCCAGCATGTCGTAAATGCCACAGTGAACACATTGATGTTGACATTGAGTTCCTCGCACTCGTCATTGGCACCGTATAATTTCACTTTCACCCAGTTCTCATCGAGGCAACTGACGTACCGAATGTCATGTTGGTCCGAGTCCATGAAGAGCTGGAAGGGTAGAGGGTCAAAGAAGGTTTTGACTTGCATCAGGTTATCCCTCTGTCCAAACTTGCCACACAAGGAATTGAGCATTAGTTTGGCTAAGGATCGTCGACCCGGATTGTGAGCGATCTTAGTTGGGTCGAGTTGGATTCCTTCATGACGCTCAAAGCCCTCCACATATTCCTGCCGTTGCTCTTCCGTGTCGCACCCACTACGCCATCCGGACGCTTCCACTTTGATCTTGAGGAAAGTGTTGACATACTCGGCAAACAATCCGCGCCGTGTTTCCTCAAAGTGACACAATTCATGGCCTGTGAAATCACGTAGCCCATTTCCACCGCTTTTTCCAGCTCGGGGGTGCACCACGTACCGGTCAGCGCCCGTTCATCCTCGGTGTGATCGCACGAAAGGGATTTTTCGTGCAGGAGTGTGTCTATGTCTTGCTCCACACAGGTGCGACATAACCGGAAGGTGAGCTTTCCTTCACAGCGGTAAGGCAAGAAGGGGTGAAAGAAATTCTTAGGTGGGACGATGTTGCACAAAGCCAGACGAAAGTACTGGGAGGGATCGGTAATGCCGGGTTCATAGAACATTCCGTTCTTATTGACCAACGGGTAGAGGGAAGTGTAGTCCACATACCAGATTTCCTCACCGATTCTAACCTTGTAGTAAAGGTAGGAGGCATTCGTGCGTCCTCCGAAGAAGGCGTCGCGAGGATTCACGGGTTTAATGACAGGAAGGGTTTTGACTAACACAGCCACGCGAGGATCGGCTTTCTTTTGCTGCTCCCACTCGCGTTCCCAGAGGGTCATGACATAGTATCCCAGATCTCGAAGACTCTGAAGACGTTCCATGGTGGTACGTCCAACACCATCCATGCAGCGTTGATCGTGACGGCAGTACGGTTCGTGACGATTGGGGGAAACACAGGTGGCAACCATGCCAAAAACAACCCAAGAACTCAAAGACCGTGTTGCTGGTTTCGTCGAAGCCATCCAGCCTCCAACGTCGACCAGGGATCTGGTATTCGCCTTGGTTGCGAGCGTGCTGGCTACGTTGCCGATGGAAGCGGGGCTTCCTCCTGCAGCCGATGTTCTTGGCAAACGAGCCATTCCATGGCAGCCTTGGAGTGGTTAGTGATGAGTTGCCATCCCTTGACAGGTTTGGAGGCGATGGTGTCTTCCTCCATGCGTTGAGTCGATAGTCATGCAGACAAGCTCCAGCGATGGCCAATTTGTCAAAGAGACAAAAGCCGGTCTGTTCGCGGAACCCACGACGAAAGGTCAAACATCCCTCTCGGAGGAGTTTGACGTCGGAGATGCAATAGTCCACGAGATACCTTTGCATGTCAAACTGTGCCTCGTTTCCCACTTGAGCAGTGTACCATCGCTTGAATTCAGCCTCGCCTGCCGTGGTTTCAGGGGCGTACTCTTTTTTCTGAGGCATGGGACTCACGTAGTTGGCGTTCGCAGGGGTGTTCAAGAGATGTGGAAAGTACCCCTTCTTGAAATTGTGGGGATCCAAACCAAATGTTTTCGTGAACGAAGCAAGAGCCATGGCGAAGAACGACATGGAGTCGATGAAGCGGATGTACCCAACCTTGCAAGTGAGCTCCAACAGTTTGCCACCAGTACGGGTGGCCTTAAACTTTTGTTTGCGCTCGATTAAATGTTTCACAACAAAGTAAGAGTCGTAGCCCTTGAAATTGTGGGCAAGAGCTGTGACGTAGCGTGTGTCCTGCTCCGAGTTCTTCCAGCCATTGCAGAAATTCTTCAATGCAATTCTCGCCACGAACGATTTGAGGGGAGACATCCTCTACCGCCATACCCACCACCAAATTAGGCACCTGCACACCCGTATCTTGCATGGCCTCCGTATCCCAAAAGACCAGTAGCAGTGGGTGGTAGATATTGTCCACCTTCTCCTCTCCCTCCGTCGCAGTATTGGGGTCATTGCGTGCCTTATGGCGGGTCAGCTTGTTTATTTGAACGATGCGTGCTCGGTCCTCGAGCTCTTCAAGGTCGGCGGGGACTTGCACGAAGCATTGATGCTGGTTCAAGTCAGTCGTTCGTGGAACGACGGGCACTCACCGTACCCGCACCGATGTACGTCTTGTTCATTTATCGAACGAAGCAGTTTTCGGTAGTTTGCACATTTGTGCCATGAGTCGCATACCGACGACTGATTGGGACCACACGCTTTTCCACTGAGGTTCTTGGTCTGGTGGAGTTGAAAGCACTCATCCCCATAACATTGGTGACGACAATGACGACAGGGGATGTGGGCAGGACGTTTGCGCAAGTACACCTCGATGTAATCGTCGCACTCATTCTGTTGGCAACCAGGGCAGTGAACGCCTTTCCCTTCGGAACAACGGTGACGACCTTGTTGGTTATAGGGTTTGAGGCGCCGTGCACAAAAGTAACTGGTACCGAAAAATCCTGGCAATGAGGTCAATGTATCGTAATGTCTGCCCTTGTGGAGAATCGCAAGCAGAGTGTTGCCATTACCAAACGCAAACCACGCGTATTGATGATTCGATTCCTTCAAGACGGCGATAGCGGCTTCGTTGCGACTCCGTTGACACATTCTGGTCCATTTGTCCCGTTCCGTTTTGTTGGAGCCGGCCAGGTGCAGGCTACGAGCGGTGACGATGGTACGCACACAACATAGTCCCGAGTCGTCCCGTGGTATCTTGACGAAGGTTTTTGTGTTCAACTTAAATCGAAGGGACGAATCGTGCCCGGGTCGTTTGTTCTTTGGTTTACCGCTCCCCCGAGGTCCTGCCTGTACATGGACGAATTCCAGTTTAAATGGCTATTTGGGGTCGTAGTCTTCCCCGGAATTGAGTTTTTGGGGGAGATCGTCCAAAAATGAAGTCACCGTGTCCGGTTCCTGACGCTACCGACTGACGAGTAATCCTCCAGAAAAGAGACACGATCGTGGATGGTAGCATCGTCCAACAAGGTTTCTACCGCACCACGTAGGACTCGAGCGAGAGCATTGTTTATGTTTTGACGCCCTTGTTGCTCCAACCGTGTTCTAAAGATGCGTTCACGCACTCCCATCACATTGGACCGACGTTCAATCACAGGGTCCAAGACAAAACGAAAATGTCCTCCTCCATCTACTTGAGCAGGAGCTTTCTCAACCAAAGGAGTGTTTTGATGAGCAAAGGTGAGATGGAGACTTTCATTGTCCATGGGGACTGCCGGCAACCGTTCCACCTCTTCGAGAGCTTGAAGTAACGTTTCGTCCTTATCACTATCCATCATATCCGCCACATGCTGAAGCTGTTCTTCTCTCAGCAAAGCTTGTTGCTCCTCTACATACAAGTCAATAGGTCCTGCACTTGGAGAAGACATAACAAGCAAATGAATTGAAAGCCGCGACCCGCAGTTTTTTACAAAGTTCGAGGGAACACTTGATCAAAAAGTACTGACCTTCAAGGACCTTCCTTGCACGTGATAGGAAAGTGGGGTGATCGCCTCACTTGACTTACCAGAATATATAGAGCCTATCCGTTATCACGTGAAAAGACTTACGGGATGGAGGGGTTCGCCCAAAATTCACAGATCCCTTATGTTATCACGTGAAAAGAAGAACGGGATGGAGGGGTACGACCAAAATTTATGGATCCCTTATGTTATCACGTGGGAAGACTTAGGGAATGGAGGGGTGCGACCAAAATTTATAGTTCCCTTCTGTCATCACGTGGGAAGACTTAGGGATGGGGGAGGGGGTACCCCGCAAGGAAAGGTGTCCTGTCGCAACCTAGGTGGTCTGATGCGTCCTAAAGGCCAGAAAGAGAGGTTTGGAACTCATTTCTGAGTTTGTCAAGGTCCTGACCAGTCGGCATCTTGCGTTGGGATGGGACGCGGTTGGAACATCCGGTTCAATAAAAATTTCCGTCTCTCCACACCTGAGTGCGTATCTTCCTTAACATCCATTGAATCCTCCTCCATGAAACGATGTCGGGTTTTCATAACGTCTTTATGCACGGGGTCATGCTTTAGATGTTCAAACCAGTGGAGATAGTGCAAGTACATTCCTCGCAACTTTCTTCTGTAAACTGGTAGCAGGGCATTAAAAGCTTTGGCCTCAGCTATTGTCTCGGAAATCCCCTCCTTGAAGAACTTGTTGACTTTCTTATCATAGGTTGAACTCAGTGACTCTTCCATCTCTTGGCGCAGAGTCATCCAATTCCCAATCACTAACGTCTTCATCCTCAGACTCGATGACCATGTCCGAGTCCGAGTCTTTTTCTTCCCCTTCGTCTTGGTTTCGCTCCTCTTCTTCTTCACTTCTCTCATCCGACGAGGGAGCATAGGTTGGCACTTCCTTAAATATGTCCCAATACCCATACGCTCACCCAAAGGGATTGCTTGAAATGAGCATCGTGAGCTCGACGTTTGCTTTTATACTGGAGTCACGGGGAGAGTGACTCAGAATGAATAACCATGAGTTAGTTATCAGCCCTTGGCGTTACTACTCCCCCAAAATAAGTAGGGAGCACACTGAGGGTAAGGGTGAGAGATCCTGCGTGTCGCCTAGGTTTACTCTTGCGCGAACCAATGAAAGGGTGAACATGGGGCTAAGATCATCATAAACGAGAAGCCACCGTGGAGGACAACGTTGTCTGATTGAGCTCCGGTTGCTTGTGTTGACTTAGTGAAGGGCGTGCCATCTACCAAAGAGTGTATCAAGAAGACACGGAGGCCACACTCGCAGCACTGATTCAAGGGATAGAAAGGTTGAAGCGACAAGTGAAAATCCAGAAAGGGAACAAGCGCGAGCAACTCAAACGATGGTGAACCAAAAACCCGGACAAGGTTAAGGAGCAAAAGAAGAGATGGAGGGACAAGACCCGACAAAAAGTGAGAGACCAAACGAGAGCAGGAGAAACGACCATCACACAACCTCCGTTCGTGACGACGCCAACCCATACCGTGGAGACACCCTGTGTGGTGACCGTTGCAAACACAGAACCAACGCGACATTCTAGCCAAATGACTGAACCAGACGGGGTTAAAGACACCATCCCAAAGGAAATGCTCGTTGGGGATACGAAGGCAAACCCACCGAAGCCTGTGGGTGAAATGACAGCAGGAACGATCCTCGCCTGCCGACAGAAGGACAAGCTTAAAGCCAAGAAAGACAATACTACCACGAAAACAAAGCCCGATGTCAGGCGTATGCCAAACAGTACTATCACAAAAGCAAGCAAAAAATCAGGGAGAGACAAACTCCGAGCAACCCTGAGTAACTGAAATTGAGGGAGTAACTCCGAGCGGCCCCTAGTAACTCAAATTCAGAGAGTAACTGCAAGTTCCCCCCAGTAAACCTGTTCCACGCTCCGAACGTCTCCGGACACTTCCAACGGATGAGGCGGTTGCCTATACGGCAGCGATCGTCTTACATCACCTACGGGGGAATCAAGCTCGGACGAGCACGAGCAGCGTATTGAAAACATTCTGAGGGAGGTTTGGGTTCGTCCTGGTCCCTATAGGGAAATAGCTCGTGCGGCGGCCCAATACAAGCGGGAGGACCTGGTGGTACATTGCCGAAGAGTGGCGGAGTTTTTGGCAGGTACGTCATCCACGGATTTCTGGCCAGGACTCAGTGACAACGAGAGCGAATAATTTTTTCTTGGCGTGACAGGTGAGACTACTGAGACTCTGTGACGTCATCCCTCTCTCAAACCATGTGACATCATCGTTTGAATTTTAAATTTCCCGCCTAGAGTACGTTTGGATTTCCCGCCCAAATTTGAATCCACCAATCAGCACGCTCCAATTCCAACCGTCAAAAAGGACACGAAGGGGCCCACACAAGTACTATAACTTGTTACAGTTTTCTAACTTACGGCCCTCAAAAAATAAATTTAAAAGACTTACAAGATATATAAGGATGGAAACTGGAGGGTGGCAATATATATCCAACGACCGAAAAGAAATTGTTCAAAAATGTCAACTACACTAAGTTCTTTGTTATGCCCATATTGCGCACAAAGGAAGGGACAAGATGGACAAGTTTATCAAGCGAAACTACGAGTGAGTATCCCAAGAAGTAATACAACTTTGGGTCACACTGCTCAATACACGAAGAACAAAAGTCGATCACCAGCAGACAAAAACACCCTGTCCTAGCCCCTATTCAAGCAAGAGGATTCCTAATACATTTGCAAATGGACCTAATGGACCTAACTATAGCAACTTCTCCATGTACATCTTCATGTCATCGGAAACACAATTGGATTCTCCTAATGATGAATCATTTCACAAAATATACATGGCTTTATCCGTTGAAAAATAAGCAAGCAGAAGACATGCTTGTCTCAATTTTGCTGGCAATTTGGAAGAAGATATGAATGCCCAAACAGACAAAGATGTAAGGCAACAACTCCAAAACTACCAATGATAAACGAAAACATTTGACAACCTTAACAATGAAGTGTAAAAATATCACAGTGAACAGAATGATGAACAGAATATTGCAGCAGAACTTGCACCTAAACGTGCTTGTTATCCACCCTGTCAAGCCAACAAAGGAGCTAAGGACATCTCAACAGGACAAAGCAAGAAACACAGAAAGAAAATTCAACAACAAAACGACAACAAGCAAACTCAATACTAATTCATTCCAAGTCAACCACTTTGTCAAAATAAAAATTAAGTGGCAGTCTCTCTAAAAGCGGTCCACTCGACTTCGGGAACAAAAATAATTTTCCCTCATTTTTTGTCAGTGAAAAGGATTTGGCACATATAATAAAGCAATTTATTATTTTCCAGTTTCTTATTTTTGCTTTGCTGCGAGCCAAAATTGAATTTTGGCGGAACTGAGGTTGCCGACCGAGATCAGAAAGGTAAAATTCACCGATTTTGTGAAGCGTGCTACGTCCCCTAAAATGCAGCTCACAGCATTTCGTTTTCATACAAATTCTAAGGTACATTCATTACTTAGACTGACGAAATATGGAAACCTTTCGGAAAATTCTAAGCTTACCAGAGCGACTGGAAGACACCCTACTCTGAGGCCTTTTTGTTCACCTCCTAAAATTTAGCCAAGTTTGAGGAAGAAAATCTCAAGAGTTGGGTCTAAATGAAGGCTAAAAAGCAGATCACAGTAAATTTCTTACCTTAATAAACCGTTCCATAAGTTCAAGACGTTGGGTATCTCCTTGGATTGCACGCGACAACAGATTAAAATCTGCCCCAATCAGTGTATTTACACAACTATCGCTCGTGTCAAAGTTCATTTGCATAACCCTTGCACTCGGTGAAAATATGTCTTGTGCCGTTCAGGTTCGTTTGTTGACCTTCTAAGTAGTGACAAAAAGCTTCCTTTAGTAAATGGATAAGCTGGAGATCCAGTTTTGAGGTGCAGGTTGCGTTAAAGTTGATAGATTCTCAAGACTTGCGAGATACTCCAAAAGTAAATAATGGCTGTCACTAATTAACAGTTGCCGTCGTCCTGACAAGCTCCTTTGGTACATTCTCCCACAGATCGACGAAACGCTAGGAGAAGATGAAAGTAGTAAGTTTTCATTTACCGTTTTTATGACAACTGAATCCTGTATTAGTACTAGCCTATTATGACTACTACTAGGAACTTGAGCGTAAAGACAACAACAACGAACACTCGCCGGTTATCTCTGAGAGGTGAGTTCGTCAAGTGCACCTGAATGAACACGACAGGCTTGAATGGAACCATGTTTTTCGATGAATGGTCTGTACTTCTCTTTCATGCTTGATGGCTGCTTGTATTTTACAATCAGCGCTTATGTAGCACTTAAAATGAACGTCGGGATCCGTTGATGCAACGAATGCAACACTAGCCTTATTTGTCACAATGTCACACAAGTTGTAACTTGACCAATTATGGAGAATCCCCTTCACTGCGCGCGCCGATCAATATGTTTATTTTTCAAGTGAAACTCGTTTCATTTCAATATTGAAATAGATAAACCCACCCATTGCTTTAATTTTTGGACTAGTGTAATCCTGTCAGTATGACCAAACGACGACACATTACAGCTTTTCAATTTTTACCTACTTTTCCTCCAAAAAAGATATAAGGACTTGCTGACGCAGCAGAGGAAGTAGATATGCAAGTGAAATTCACTTGTTTCTTTCCTGCTTTCAGCCGTTCGTTTTTCACAGAAAACCTAATGGTCGACCCATGCAAAAATGAAGAAAATCAAGAGATAGGGCCAAGAAACTCAGCAGATGCAGAGAGAGCGATTTCTGGCTTTGTTGCTTATAGGACTAGTATCCTACCGTTTTTTCTCCGGAAGGATCCAGCATTGTTGGTCATAAAACTAGTTACGCGACTTATGCAACCGGGAGGGAAATATACACTACGATTGGCATGTGTTATTTAATATATTGACGTCAGCGTTTCATGCGTTTTTTCTGTTATTGACAATATTATGAGGAAATTCATTGTCAATAACAGGACAGACGCATAGGCCATTGCAGAAACGTGAGAGGACTGGGAAAGAGTATGGTTGTTTTCCATTTGTTTGAAAAATGAAAGATCAACTAAATTTGAGAGTCTTTACCAAGAATAGAAGTTTTTGGAGGAGGAAAATGGCAAAATGGTAGCTCCCCAAATATCACCCAAAATAGAGAGTTTGTATGTACTGGGTAGACAGGCGACAAAATTATAAGGGTTTGTATGGAATTTTGCAACTTTTGCAAGGCTCCCATTTTGACAAATTTCCACTTAAAACTTGGTTGGGTAGCTTTTCATTCGTTAACCTTTCGGTTGGAATGTTTAGATTTTCAATCTAATCAATATAAGAAACTCGCCCCAGTGCTCTCACGTTTCTGCAATGGGCTATTAAAAAACTGACGTCAAATTGCTTTTTAGGATAACAAATTGTCAAATTGTCCGCTCTCGCTAATTGACTTGTCGCACAAATTACAGTTTCATGTGTCCATTCGCTTACTGACAATGAAAATTAGCCAATGAGCGCGGTAGGATTTCTGTAGTTATCGTTAAAATATATATCTTGCATCGATCCGGACCATCTGGAATAGAAATTCTTAACCTCAGAGTCATTCTTATCCTAACGATGTCTGTAAAAATCATAATAGCCGAGGAAAAACACCTTTTTGATATTTCGCGAGCATTATCATCGCTGAATTGAAAGTAGTGTTAATACAGTCTTATATTCACAACAAACACTAGACAGGACTGTTTGCCCGAACAGCAATCAATATAAAAAAAAGCAATTGAATCCTTTTGCCTGTAGTTCAACGCACACCACATCCCGTATTTTTTTTTTCAACAGAAATTTAAAGCCTTGGTAACAGTTACACCGCTAACTATCGAAGCTGCGCTGATGATGACGAGCCACGGAATCAATTTATAACATGAGCATTATTTCAACATGTCCAAATTTATTGGAAATTTCAAAATGATGGCACGTGTCCTTGAGCATCGTGACTCATTGAATCCCATAGTTTCTAGCTGATCGCTCAGAAAAAAGGGGCCCTACTGCTTAAAGAAGTTGATAATTATACACTATTTATGATCAAAACGGCTGAAAGCCTTACCCTTTGGGGCTGCACGTACCTATATAGCCCATACGGGGAGTACCCCCAGGCACCCTCCTTCGAGCAAGGTAAGATGGCATGTCCCATCACTAAACTATTTGTTTCGCCAGCCTGAGAAATCAAAGACAAACTAGTTTTATGGCCAACAGTGCTGGGTCCTGCTGGAGAAAAAACGGTAGGGTACTAGTCCTATAATCAACAAAGCCAGAAATCGCTCTCTCAGCATCTGCTGAGTTTCTTGGCCCTATCTTTTGATTTTCTTCATTTTATTCATAGGTCGACCATTGGGTTTTCTGTGAAAAACGAACGCCTGATAACGGGAAAGAAAAAAATGAATTTCAGTTACATATCTACTTTCAGCAACTCCTTATATTTTTTTTTAGGAAAAGTATAAGTCGATAAGGTGTAATGATTGTCGTCGTTCGGTGATACTGACAGGATTACACTAGTCCAAAAATTAAATCAATGGGTGGGTTTATCAATTTCAATATTGAAATGAAACGAGTTTTTCTTGACAAATCTATTCACCAGCCCTAGCGCGCGCAGGGCAGGGGATCCTCCATAGCTGGTAACCGGTCACGTTAAAACTTGTGTGACATTGTGACAAATACGGCTAGTGTTGCACGGTGGCATCAACGGATCCCGACGTTCATTTTAAGTGCTACATAAGCGGTGATTGTAAAATACAAGCAGCCATCAAGCATGAAACAGAAGCACAAACCATGGCAAAACATGGTTCCATTCAAGCCTGTCGTGTTCTCAGGTGCACTTGACGAACTCACCTCTCAGAGATAACCGGCAAGTGTTCGTTGTTGTTGTCTTTACGCTCAAGTTCCTAGTAGTCATTAGGCTAGTAGTAATACAGGATTCAGTTGTCATAAAAAACGGTAAATGAAAACTTACTACTTTCATCTTCTCCTAGCGTTCCCTCGATCAGTGGGAGAATGTACCAAAGGAGCTTGTCAGGACGACGGCAACGGTTAATTAGTGACAGCCATTATTTACTTTTGGAGTATCTCGCAAGTCTTGAGAATTGATCAACTTTAACGCAACCTGCACCTCAAAACTGGATCTCCAGCTTATCCATTTACTAAAGGAAACTTTTTGTCACTACTTAGAAGGTCAACAAACGAACCTGAACGGCACAAGACATATTTTCACCGAGTGCAAGGGTTATGCAAATGAACTTTGACACGAGCGATAGTTGTGTAAATACACTGATTGTGGCAAGATTTTAATCTGTTGTCGCGTGCAATCCAAGGAGATACCCAGCGGTTTGAACTTATGGAACGGTTTATTAAGGTAAGAAATTTACTGTGATCTGCTTTTTAGCCTTCATTTAGACCCAACTCTTGAGATTTTCTTCCTCAAACTTGGCTAAATTTTAGTACTAGGTGAACAAAGGCCTCAGAGTAGGGTGTCTTCCAGCCTCTCTGGTAAGCTTAGAATTTTCCGAAAAGTTTCCATATTTCGTCAGTCTAAGTAATGAATGTACCTTAGAATTTGTATGAAAACGAAATTCTGTGAGCTGCATTTTAGGGGACGTAGCACGCTTCACAAAATCGGTGAATTTTACCTTTCTGATCACAGAACACGTTCTAAAACACTTCGTCGTATTCTAAAACCGTCCAATTCTGGTAAAAATGATATGTTTTGCGGTCATTTTTTCCAAATCTGTGCTGTTTTGGCACCACACCGTAAATATTGTTGATGAATCTCCACTTTTCTACCGAATGATTTATCCAGTTTGCAATATTTCGAAAGAAAAAAGAATATTTTTCCGGAGCATTTATCAACTTTGCAA
>OX421451.1:13874411-13881911 GCA_949126865.1 Montipora capitata | reverse complement strand
ATTATGTTTTGGTCCGAAAATAACACACAATGATGAAAATTAACCACTGCTCAAACCATACAGTTAACAAGGTAAGTATTACTCTTATTGAGCGAACAAAGCAGGTACTAGACGGGATAACAAGATCATATGACGCATAATTTAGCAAACGCGCAGAGATTGGTCACGCTAGCTTGTCACATACGACGGTACTTACTATACTTCGTACACATTGTAAACAGATTAAGAAGCAATTACAGCAGTCCCAATGAAAAAATGTACAACCGTACGTCTGTTGATAGATCTCAGTGTAGAAATATTCGACTCTGGGAACAATATTAATATAACATTTCCTGGTCAAATGCTCCTGGAATAAAATTTATATATTGTCACGAACTGTTTCGCAACTTACTATTGTACGTGCCTCTACGATTTCATTTTAATTGAATTATTCCCGTCTAGTATTACGAAATGCTGAAACAGCGTTAGAGGAGTTTGTCTCGTTTGTTGGAAGAGCTTTGTTTTTTGTCATGGCTTCGGCAACGTTTCCCTCATGTAGTTTTTCTGGTTTATTACACGACGCCACACCCTGTGGTTTAAGCAGCGATTACCCAGGCCAAGTTGAAGTTCTCGCTTTAATAAATTGTACAAGGGACATATCGAGGCACTGAGAGCTGTATGGATTAAAAGCAGATACAGCACTTGACACTGAATGGAAACTGCTGTTAGCAAGAGCAGGTAAATCTTATGTACTGTCTTACCGTCTTACGTAACGGCTAAAAGTGGTGTACATTTCCATCATCTCTTTATCACAGACCTCGACGGTCGTGTTATTCTAAGAAAATGTTCGGGTGCTTTCCATTCAGCCCAAAATTCCGGAAGTTTTGATTATAAATCAAATGGAATGGACCATTTCGGTTCGGCCCTATCAGAATATTTGGGAACGCCTTTGAAGCTGGTTCACTTTGACCGGTCCGGTTATTTCGGTCGGTCGAACTGAAATGTCCCCTTCCATTTGGCGAAATTATTGTCACGTACCGCGCTCTTTTGTATCGTGCTTGCAAGAACAATATGCAAACGAGTTCATCTCTTTAAAAATCGCAGGCTTTTATCCGCGGCGTAAATATTTTTTAAACCTATTATTAACGCTTACGATAGACTACGAGTAGTCCCCCGTTTTTCCTCAGGGATAGTAGAGCGAGCGAAACGCGAGCGCGCGTGAAAATAACCCCACGCGAGAAATGGCGACACGCGGCCGGGAGAGAGAATTTTTTCTCTCTCCTCGCCGTGTGTCGCCTTTTTTCGCGTGTGGTGATTTTCACGCCCACTCGCGTTTCGCTCGCTCTACTCTCCCTGAGGAAAAATGTGGGACTACTCGTAGTCTACGCTTACAATAGCAAGAAAGATCTTTATTCACCACCCCCGCTCCGCCACCCACGCACACACCAACACACACACCTGTCACTGATACACAGACTTTAAAGACGTACTTTTTTATGAAAACGAGACCTGGAGATCTCCTAGCACACGAGCCTCTCAACTCGCTCGTGGTGTATGCAATGGATAATTTTACCTTTACCTTTGTTTAGGGGTATTTGCAGTGGAAGAGTCCCACTTGTCATTGACAATATGCCCTCGCCACAGAGCGGAATTTGGTATACGCTGGAGATCCTCAAAAGTGAAGTGTAGCATTCCACTAGAAATAGCTGCTCACAAAACAGCCTCAGTCAAAGGCGATCGGCATTTGGACAGCGTTCTGTCTGCATTTATCTTAAACACTGAAGGAATACTTATTCAAGTTGGATCGCGTAAGTTTTAATTATCGTAACACTTTTGTAGCTTGAGTATACGCTTTAATTTTAAACGCGCGAGGACGCAAGGCAACATATGCGCAAGCATTACAATACTCTTTATTCTCCTGTTCTCCTCCCCCCACAAAAGAAAAGATAAAGATATTCTAGTTGGCTAGTGTGTTGATTTGCTCATGGCTTTGAAGAATAGTAAATAAATCGGCGATGGCCTTTTAACAAGGTTAACATTTATTTTTGCCACAACTCTTTGCAGAATGTGCAAGCAACATTTCGCGGAGACAAACCAACAACAGAAAGTGACACCCGCACCAATGATTGAAGTTACTCCATGCGTAGAGCTAGAGACTTCAGAAGCAAATGTAAGTAAGTAAACGGTAACCTTGGATACAGGCAGTTATTCCAACATAACAAATGTCGAAATTCCGAAAGGGCTGGGCAATTGTGAATAAACTGTAAACTTTGAAAATGACTCAGAAAATGATTTTAAGACGAATAGGTCGCTGTTCGCTTCTTCAAATTCCTTTCGGTCTGGCCGGAGCGGGAGTATTGATAATGATAGAGGTATGCATGTGAATTCATAGCTTCTTTTTAAAAAGGCTGTATAACTTAAGTTCTGAACTATACGAAAAAAACTAATGTCTAGTGACAAAATAAACAGAAATATTGAAGTAACATTGATGTGTAGACGTTTTTTCTTTGTATGTTACAGAACAGCTCAAACTCATCTCCAGGACAAAGTGATACCAGTCAATCTGTTGAAGAGTTCGCAGAAAGCCTTGGACGTCTTACAATCGCTGATGACACCTTTCTGTCACCAGACACAATAAGCACAGCTTCCACTCAGAGTGACGAGCCCACACCTGTGATCTTACCTGAGCTGCGCGAAAAGCTGAGTGAGTTCCTGGTAGCATGCAAACTTGAACCGCTTGGAAAGCCATGGCTTTCTTGGAGTGATTCTTCTGAGCGAACAAGACAACGTCAGACAAGGAGAGCCACAGAAATAGTAGCAACTGTGCTAAAGAGCGTCACCCCTGATAATGCTGGGGATCTCTGGCGACGTTTAGCCTCTTCCACGGCTATGAACAAGGCCCTAGGTGTAAGCGAGTTGTCACATTCAGAGCATTTGTATTTAGAGGCCCTATCAAAAGCGTACCAGAATGCAACCAGCTGGGATACCCGTAGACAAGTGCTTTCGATTATGGCAGGGGTCGGAACTTTCAACGACATTTCCCGTTATATCCCAGGGTTGACGAGATACAGATACTCCATGGCTAATCTTCATCGATCAAAGTTTGGCCGAGGCGCTCAAGTTCCACAACAGCCTACCACACGAATACGAGTAGACTTGAGGCAGCTTGACCACTTTCTTGGTTTCATCACGAGCCCGCATCTTGTTCAGGACCTTCCATTTGGGCAAAAACATCTCAAACTTTCGTCTGGTGAGGTTATTCAAGTACCTAACGTAATCCGTATGATGATACCCGAGCGAGTGGTACAACAGTACACTCAGTACTGTTTGGAAACCAACTTCAAACCATTCAGCGAAACTACTATGAGAAGGGTACTCTCTGAATGCAGTGCCTCTGTAAGAAAATCACTGCAGGGCCTAGATTATTTTGCAGCTGAAGGTGCTCGTGCATTTGATGATCTCGTGGCCCTCGTACGCCAAATAGGGGAATTAGGTTCCGACAAGGAGTGGGAGACTACAGTTGTGCAAGCTCTTATGACAAGCAAGCAGTATTTGAAGGGGGACTATAAGGTAATGTGAATTCTGACTCCAGAAAGACAGCATGAATAAAACTAAAATAAGTACTTATTTTACCTCATCAACAAAATCATTCCGTAAACAAAAAAGAACATTGTACTCTTTTTCTTCTCTAAATGGTGCACGTGTGTAACTAGCTTACATAAATTCTCGAGATTAACAATGCGCGCACGAGGATAGTGGTCTTTTCTAAGGTTAAGGTTAAAAGTTATTCCCCCCCTTACGTTAATAATATTTGTTAGATTAAAAAATCATTTGATTAACTATTATATTTGAAGTATAAGCACAGACAAACAGTAATCTCTTTGTCTTGTCAACAGGTTCATGTCACTAGCCCCTCTAACGTAGCAGACCATTGTGTGTTGTTTGCTCTTAGCGACAGTAGTGATGCAGATTACAAGCAACAATGCAGTCACCAACACACTGATCTTTGTGACCGTTGTCAAAGTCTTCAGGAAAGTCTGGCAAAGATTGAACGGGTCCTTGGCGAGACTACCTTTCCAACTCAGGACGCGAAAGACGAAGCACTATTTATATTCCAGACAGCCCAGCTAGCCATAATGTCCTGGAAATGCCACATCCTGAGATCAGCTAACCAAGACCAAGCGAGAATAGATGCACTGGAGAAACTTGACGACAACACTGTCTTGATAATTAACGACTGGGCCATGAAGTTCCTTCCGCAAAAATACAGAGAGTCCCAAACCGACTGGTTTGGTAAGCGAGGCATCTCCTGGCACGTTTCTGTCGTCTACCGTCGTGTGAGCGGGGTACTCCAGTGGCAGGGCTTTCTGCACATAGTCCAGTCGTGCAACCAAGGCAGTGCTGCAGTGGTTAAAATCATGCAGGATGTCCTGAATACCATCAAGCTGGAGCACAGTGAGATTAACAAAGCGTTCTTCCGCCAAGATAACGCAGGATGTTATCATTCGTCGTCTACCGTACTTTCATGCCCAGTGATATCCTCCTCCACCGGCATCGAAATCAAGCGCATTGACTTTTCTGACCCACAGGGTGGAAAAGGTGCCGCAGACAGGCTCGCTGCAACCTGCAAGAATCACGTCAGGACCTTCATAAACGAAGGGAATGACGTGACCCATGCCGAACAACTGAAGAGTGCTCTTCTTTCGCATGGGGGGATAGAAGGAGTTCGAGTTGCTGTCATGCAAAGTGTTCAAGAGGAAGCAGTAGTAGATGACAACAGAAAGATTATTGGTATCAACAAATTAAACAATTTCGAGTTTAAAGACGAAATTCTCGTAGCTTGGCGCGCTTATGGTATGGGAAAGGGAAAAGAGATCCCATTGGAAACAACATCAGAAGGTTAGTCTTATGAAAATTCACAATTTCATTTTTTTTTTAGAACTATGTCATCGCGCCAATATATATTTTTTAAAGTTTGAGTAAAAGAGTGTACGTTTATCGTTTGTTATAGCCTTCAGACGCATGCAAGGCATTCATTTCCCACCCTGATACGCAGGAGGAGCGGGTGTCTGCCACCCCGTGGGGTTTTGCTTTGTAAAATACTTAAGCCCCTTTATAAATTTATAGCCCTTGATTTGTTCGACAAAATTTTTAAAACGAACATTGCAGAATGTGGCGGTTCTGAAGAACATGTCCTCATAAGATGTAAAAAGCAAACGTTTCATCTGTTCGCGCAGTAAAGTGGACCAACGGGGCACTCTTCACATGCTGTGCAGAGTGAAGTATTGAAGTAGTTGAACAGTGCTGTTTATGTAAATATTGTTTCTTTATTTGTTATCTACCTCAGAGCATGGCAATAGTTGGCTTTCATCTGAGTTTTCTTCTGGAGACTTTAAATCCCTTAGCCCAAGACCGACTCAGTCAAGGAAGAAGCAAGAGACGGAAGTGGAGCAGGTTCATGATCCCACTGACCATACAAATGAATCGTCATCCGTGTTTACCTGCCCTCAGGATGGGTGTGTTAAGGTCTTTCAAAGGCTGTCTTCTCTCGAAAAACACCTATCTTTAGAGAAATGCACCAAGTCTCTAGAGAAACGGTCTTTGTTAGACCTACAAGTCCAAGTTGGAGGAGGGCACGAGCAGTCAAGTTATTTCATCTGCGTGTTTTAGGGATACAAGAGAGGCTACATCCGGCGAAGTAGAGGTAAAAGAAGGATGGGCGCTCAAGCCGAGCAAAAAAGCATATCGCTTCAACCAAAACCAGAGGGATTATCTAAATGCGAAGTTTACAATTGGTCAAACCAGCGGCAGAAAACTGGACGGTGATATCGTATCACGTGAAATGAGACGTGCACGAGGACCTGATGGAGTTCGTTTGTTCAAAGTATCCGAGTTTCTTACCCCGCAGCAGTGCACAGCATATTTCTCACGTCTTGCAGCGAAGGCCCGACGGCAAACATCCGACGATGCTGAAATCCAAGCTGTTGTAGAAGAGGAAAACTTTACCATGGCAAGAGAGACAATCCTATCCATCACGCTACAGCACCCCATCACTTACAATCAGTACGATATCTGTGCCATGGCCAAGGGAGGATCTCTGGAGCGACTTAAACTTGAAATGCTTCAAAACATTTGTCAGCAACTAGAATTAGAAGTACCTCCCAAGCCTGTTCGCCGCAAAGCGCTCTACGTTGACCTGCTGAAAAAAGCCGTCAACAGTTGTACTTGCCAGCTCCGTGGGCAAAATATGTAGAAACAGAAAGTACTACCCTGCTCACAGACGTTTTTTCTGTTTTGGGAATTTGGTGCGCGCACAAGATAAGCGATTGCTCGTGAGAGAGGGCGGAACGCGCTTTTTTTTTATACGTGCACTCGAGGATATCTAAAAATTAAGACAGTCTGTGAACAGGCTGGTAAAGTACACAAAGTGTAGAGTTCTGCCTAAACGGTGTTCTCACTTCTCCTCAGAGGCTGCTTCCAGAAGTGAATCATTCACCATTTGTTCTCGCCGGAATAACTAAGTCAAGAAAAAATCTATTTTGTTCATTGTTTTGCTTTCTTTGCTTATTTTTGAAGTTTGTTTATGTTTAAAAGAGCTTTCCTTTTCGGAGAGTGAGATCATTTCTTGTTTGTCAGGCTGAGTCCTTGTTACAAATCAGTCAGTTACCTTTCAGCTCGTGACTAATTGCACGTTATAAATGTCTCTCCCCGCTCTAACAAATCAATGACACCTATCTTATAAATGTGAAGAGGTATTCTAGCCTGCATAACAGGTGCTTTATGAGCCAAGCGAGGCGAACGCGGCATTTTTTCGAAGCGCGAAACGAGTGCGAAGCGCGAGACGAGGGATAAAGAAAGATAAAGCTTTATTTTTTCCTCTCCTCGTCGCGTTTCGCGCTTTGCGCAAAATGCCGCTTTCGCCTAGCCTAGCTCAAAAAGCAGGGGCACCCTGTGAAATAGCTGTTCGGAGAAGCAAACATTGCCTAGGATTTTCTATAGCTTGAGGACGGCAAAAAAATTCTAGATGACCGTTCCATTCATGTACACAATTTTCGAAGCTTATTTAATACTATTACATAAGCTTCGAAAATTGTGTGAAATTCCCTCCGATTTTCTAAAGTTTCATTTTTCCCATTTCACTCCCCAGGTTAGGTTTTTTTCGTAGAGAAAGGAAGCCTAAAATTTTCGGAATCGAAAATGCAATGCAGAAAGGAACCGAAAAACTATCACTTTCGGAAAACTTTGAATTGCTGCTAAAATGTTCGGGAAAATAACACTGAAGCCCTCGTAACTTCGAAAAGACTCAAGTCACCCTAGGATGACCGAACAGATATAAATTTCTTAGCGCCACTTAGAAAACATTTCTAGAGATCTAAAAGTACTCTGGATAGCCTAAAAGGTCTTTTCAAAGTAATTCGGGGGGAAACCGTCGTTGGGTGCCCCTGATAAAGCGCCTGTTATGCAGGCTGGAGGTATTTCTGCAAGTTCTCTGAGTTAACCAAAGATAACTTTGTTTATCTT
>OX421451.1:13829411-13864411 GCA_949126865.1 Montipora capitata | reverse complement strand
TCTTACCTGCAACCGTTCGCCTTTCTTGTCACTTTTTGAAGGGGAAATGTTCAGAACATATCCACGCTCTTTGCCATCCCGCTTGAGAGGACGGTCACGGAGTCATGAATAACAATTTTGTTATCCTCAATCGGTTCCACAGAATAACACTGGTTTCACAAGACCCCAAACGCCCGTTAGTAATTATTATATTAGCTGAAAGTCTTGAGTCGCCAAAAGAATCAAAGTGCTACCTATTTAGGCTGGATGGATTTGCAGATGAATTCGTTGGTGGGAGTTCTTTTTCCTCAAACTATACTAACGAGCTAGCGTGCTATTCGCCCCTTTCGTGAGATTTCTGTTAAAATCTTATCTGAATGAATTTCCGTCAGTTAATTCAATTGTCAAGTAGAAACGAGAAAAGGACCGGAAATTATTGATTTAAGCGACCGAAAAATTTAAAACTGGCGCCTCCAGCTCTGCTATTTAACAAACCTTCAGAAAAGGCAAAAGGCAAGTTGCATTAGTTTTTTGCTCGGTTGTTAACCTGTAAAAGGCTTCTTTCACATTAAGGCTGCTTTCGTGGATAACAAATTAATTCCCCGCACTTAAAAACGCAGGTCACTTTATACAAGGTCAGCAAGCGCTCAACAAAATATTCAAAGAGGTCCCCCTTTTTTCTCGCAAAAGAGGAAAATCCCTCAAGAACTTTTAAAGGCCGTTTTCACGACAGAAAGATTTGGGTCAGAGCTATTAAAACTCTAGAAGGGAATAGAAAAACATCTGCGAACCGTTGGAGTCGTGCTCGGCTTTCATAACTAAACCGCATTGTCGCATGACACATGACACACATATTGCCGCCCAGTTTCACATCACGACATTGAAACCTAAACGAAATAGGACAACAGGACGTTGAAGTAGTTTCAAATGCACAGTACGGAAAAAGACTGCGTTTATTGTCCTGTACCAGCCTTGCTACTAATGATTTTTTCGATCCTTATTTCGATGATGAAATTAGCGAGGAGAACTTAGCAGATTCGGCCATGTCTGCAAGTAGTCCAGCGACAAATGACCTCCGGTTGAAGCCACACTGAGTCAACGTAAACGGTGAGTGATCTCAGTCCAAATACCAGTGAACTTTTTGAGACACTATTTGAAGACCACGAGAGAGACAACCCTTGTAAATTAACCCTGGAACCAATTCAGGGCGTTAATTCTTTGCCGAGTGAACGTAATGATATCGGTTGAATGTGTTCCCCTTGGAGATTGGAATCAGAGACGGAAGATGGCATGGCAAGTAAGTTGCCATGATTGACTTACAGCTATTGCGCTTCAAGTGGACAAACGGAAAGATTGATTTGAAGAGGCTAGCTTAAAGAAAGATATCCAAAAATTTTATGCTTCAAAATGTTTCAATCAAAGTCATAAGCAATGTTGGCCGATGGCAAAAAGGGAGCAAGTTATTCGAACCCCCTGAGAAGTAACTACAATAGCACATGGCTTTTAGACGATATGATGGTGTGATGAAGAAGACACAGCACGAGACAAGGTCAGTCAATGCCGATTTAGCAGAGGCCATGATTCCACCGATTGTTCAAAGATCGTCGGGCGCAGACTGCTATTGAAAAAAACTCGTTGCGGATCAGGTGGATGATATACCTGACTCGGAGGCGAATTCAGAGATAAAGGCGCATATATTCCCTTCATCTTTTAATTTAGCCTAACATTGAACGAAGACTGAATTTCAGTTGTTAATAACCACACAAGCCTACATTATAAACAGCTTTTGATAATTTTTAAAAGTGAACTGTAAACAAGACAAAATCGTCTTCAAGAGGCGACTATTTTGTTGGAAGTTTAAGATTAAATATAAAATAAAGATATTTTAAAGAAATAGAGTTAGAATATGGAATAGCTGATCTTATGAAGTGCGCAATTAGGCATTCAACATTTGCGGAAAAAAAGGACTTTGTAAGTTTCCGAGGCAATTTCGGGTATGCACATGCGCGAAATTTTGAGGCTGGAAATTTCCATCGTCATTTTGATTAAGTGCAAATTTGATCTTAAAGATTTCTATGGTCGTTTGTGTTTGACGTTGGAAATTTCCATGGTCGTGACCTCTCGCAAATTTGACTTTGGAAATTTCCGTGGTCATTTTGTATAACCCTATAGTTTAGACGTTGGAAATTTCCGTGGTCATTTTGTATCAACCCTATAGCTTTGACGTTGGAAATTCCCATCGTCATTTTGCATTGCATTGGACTGATTTTAAACTCATTTGCCTTTCTTAGACAAAAAAATCAATCCACCTTTTTCAATTTGGAAATATTTTGAACCGTTCTTCTCATTCTTGACATAACTTTATGTTTCTGGCAATAAATAAAAGAAACCTCTGAATTTCTTGCCAAGTCCTTTTAGCAAAAAAAAAATATTTTTAAGCAAAATTTTCCATCTTTCAGTGCACCTCCACAGGAACGGCAATTCCGGCATACTTTCTTGGTATTTTTGCCACACACAACTGAGTGGGAGGTTGGCAAAAAAACCGTACATTGAGCCTTTTTTTTTTCAAATCCAAGCTTG
Organism: Montipora capitata; assembly: GCA_949126865.1. NCBI lineage: Eukaryota > Metazoa > Cnidaria > Anthozoa > Scleractinia > Acroporidae > Montipora > Montipora capitata. The sequence continues at coordinate 13,861,852 of OX421451.1, read as the reverse complement.
GCAATCCGGGCTTAGCAATTTTAAACCTTAAATAAGCTACTTTGTGCCAAAATTCCCAGTTTTCTTGGCACATTTTAATCGGAACTATCAATATTTTGCGAAAAATTAACGTTTTAGAATATCCCCGTTGGTTTTAGAACGTGTTACGGTCGGCAACCTCAGTTCCGCCAAAATTCAATTTTGGCTCGTAGCAAAGCAAAAATAAGAAACTGGAAAATAATAAATTGCTTTTTTATATATATGTGCCAAATCCTTTTCACTGACAAAAAATGAGGGGAAATTATTTTTGGTCCCGAAGTCGAGTGGACCGCTTTTAGAGAGACTGCCACTTAATCATGTAGTGGACAAAAGTCCATTACACCCAAACACACTTATTGGTAAAGTAATTTAAAAACGAACATGGAATTATAAAAGTTGTAACCAAATTTGGAGTTATTGACACCTAGATTGCACCAAACAGAAGACGCATGAGTGTGTCATTAGACCCAACTAAAACAATAAGTTTCACCGCCTCATGCAAAAAAGCACTTGACCATCCAGTGATACATGTACAAGAGGTGCAAAAACAAGGAAATGACTTTATTGCATCACTGTTCAACTACATACAAGTAATGACTGTTTAGTAAAGGTTGCAAAATTTGTGAACTACCAAGAAAACTTTGAATTTGATTGTTCAAGTACTTTTAACCGTAAATTGGGGTTTATACTGTATTACATTTGTGCAAGTCACTGTACATCATTCAAGAATTTACCCTATGAAAAGTCAATTTTCTGATGTCTTCTTACTTCCAAAAACCAGAAAAATAAAAATGGAACAAAGTCACATAAAGGTCATTCTTATTAAACAAGGTTCTGTTTTTCTGCTACTCTGAGATAAAAAAAAGCAGAATTGGTTATCATGCACAGTATATGCCTAACCCCAATGCTAGCCATTTAAAATCAGTGCTTAGACTTAATCACAACCAAAGGCGTTTTATAGACTAACTCATGAAAAACGCACGCTAATCACATCCCCTCAGTTTCAGCACCGATTTACTAACTAATAGACCCGAGAGGCAGTGTGTACGAGTGGTTCGGGTCCGTGCCTTAAGATCCAGAGATCCCGGGTTCAAGAGTTTGTATACACAGTTTTTTGTTAGGCATTGGTTAGTTCTTGTTGAAGAGCCGCAAGTATCACAGGGATCTGGGCAGCATTGTTTTTCTTTGGGCGGCGTAAATATTCTTGATGATACGGAGCCATAATATAGTGTACTCTGAAGTTGTCTAGACGTGTCCGTTTTAAAACTGCTTGTGTTTACGTCTTGATATCTTCATTGATAAATGGCATCTTGATTTAGATTAGACCGACAACCGTCCAAACAATCGATTACAAAATTAGAAGCGACTTGTCAGTTCACGAACTTGAATATTTATGCATTGAGATACGGGGCTAAGCCTTTCCTTATCTCCAATTGGTACAGACCTCTTAACTGCCCTCCTGTTTGAGAAGTTTGAAATCTTATTAGGAAAGATTGAGGAGGAAAACAGAATAGGGTCAAATATTATAGAGGACCTAAATTGGGATTTGTTAGCTCTCAATCCAAACAATGAGACTAAACATCTTTACGAGTTCTGAGAGTCGTACCAATACACTCAATTAATCAATGAACCCAAACGCACTACATCAAAACCTAAATCATTAATAGACTTATTCCTTACTAATCTCTATCTGGGGTTTCCCATATAGGAGTCAGTGACCATAGCCTAATTTACGTTGCACGTAACAAAGAAGCCGTAAATCACTTCCGCGAGCCATTAATGCTAGACAATACAAAAGTTTTGTGCTCGAACATTTTTCGATGCGACATGGAACTAGCACCTTGGGCCATGATTGAGCAACTTCACGACCCTATCGAAGCTTAGGAATCTTGGAAACATCGACATTCGCTCCTACTTTGAGAGTAATATTAGTAACGTTAAAGCCACCTGGAAAGGAATCAACTCGTTATTATCGAGGAAGAAAAACAAAACCCAAGATACGAAATTGCTTATTGACGACAAAGACATCAGGGATCCCTACGAGGTCTGTCATGCTTTTAATAGTTATTTTACGGAAATTGGTCCAACCCTGGCCTCAAAGATTAATCGCCCTCGAGTCAGTTTTCGAGATTTTATTAAACCTTCACATACTAACTTTGAGGCGAAACTAATAACGGTAGATAATGTAATTAAACCCAGGCTGAAATTTAGAGAGTAAGTTATTTTCATCCAAGTATTTGTATCCCTGATTGAAAATCGCTTTTTTAAAGGGTTTAGCAATGACTGAAAGAACTGATATGGGCCTATAATTAGCTGGGTCTACCTTCGAGTCAGCCTTGAAGATTGGAGTGACCCTAGCGCTTTTGGACTCCATGATGAAATAAAGCCTTCATTTTCTGTTTAATTTTTTGTATCCGGTGGGCTATGTCGATGTCATACGGTTTGACACCTACTCCAATTACATTGATTTTGAGCAAAGCTGCGAAGTCTGGAAGGCAATTTCGAGTGGTCCCAGCTCGGACGCCAACAAGTTTGAGGTTGCAATTGTAGGAGTAACTATACTCTTGGATGGCACCCGAGACTTTTGATACTTCGGTCGATAACTGCTTCAGTGATTTTCTAAGAGTAGATATTTTGTTCGGGGTCCGGTCTCTAAACTTATTAAGATCATCATATTCTAAGGACCTTTGCAGCATGATTCCCCTTCAGGTTCTTGAACTTTCTTGAGTTCCGCAAAAAATTCTCCTACTTTTTCCTTTAGCTTCTCATTCTCAGCTTTTAGTGACTGCACAGTATCCTTAACCATTTTAAACTTGAAAACCTTTGTAGCTATACAACATGATCATACTATCCTGGAGCTCTCGAAATTGCATTCCCACGCTACACAAGCGTGCAAGAATTAAGTTTCAGATTTGAGGTCAGATTTCAGTTATCATGGTATCCTCGATCAAGAAGGACTGTCGATCTTCCTTCGGTCCCTGGTTCCGATTGTGATTGCCATTCTCACATGGTGGAGTTCCGCGTCTTGCAAATGAACTATTGTGTTGACGGGCCCGTTCCTCGCGGCATTCGGATACAACTATCTTCTTAAAGGCGCTCCGAAATTCAGTATTAGAGTACGCGTAAATAAACGGATTTAAAGTACTGTTTAAGTTTGGTAGAATCAAAAAGATCAGGTAAAAAAGAACTTCCGGAATGTGCCCCACTATAGACATATCATACTGTTGAATAGTGAAAACGATAAAAAATGGGGCCCAACACAAAGTGAAAGCCAACAGGACAATGGCAATTGTCTTAGTGACTTTGAATTCCCGCGGCACGCTCTTTCGCGTATGCCTGTCTTTCTCACTGCTGAAGTTGGCACTCGTGTGTTGCATTTTTTTGAACTGAATCCAGATAGTGCGCAAAATCATGCTGTAACAAGTCACGAGCACAATAAGTGGGAACAGAAAAGCTACTATGATCGCCACCGTGTAGAATGTTTTGTTGGTATTCGTACACAAGCCGTAAGCGTTCAATTGAACACCTGGCTCTCCAGGCCAAGTGATAATGGAAAGCGTCGACAGTGTTGCCGCGTACAGCCACACACCGCCAATGGCCAAAAACGAGCGCCGGTTTGTCATCTTTCTATGGTAATCAAAAGGTTTGGTAATTTTCAAGTGTCTGTCAACTGAGATCACCGCCAGATTGGCGATGGATGCCGCCGCACAAGCCATGTCCAGCCAAATCCATACGTTGCAGATCCAAACATCTTGTATGATCGTTACATTGGAGAGGATGCGGAAGGGTAGCCCCGCAGATGCGTAAAGTAAGTCACTTACTGCCAGAGACGCAATAAACCAGTTTGTAGGACTGCGGAGACGCCGGTCGAAGTATATGGCGATACAAACTAAGCTGTTTCCCAATATGGTCACAATCATTACAATGATGAAAAAGGCTAAAAAAAATGTTTTCCAATCCCACCAAGAGTCGTCAGATTCATATTCAGGAATTTCTGTTGCATTTGTCGTGTTATTCATGCTTGATCTCGGTGTGGATCTAATGTGGCTGCTTGGTAAATGTAGACTTGCTCAACGTACCCTTGTAACGTTCTCCTGTCGTCACAAAATCTGTCTGTCTTGACGCTTTTGTTCTTCAGTGGTACTCGAGTTTCAAGGTAATTTGACAAACAGTTTGCGTAGAAGGCCGCCAGTAAAGTAGAATTATGAAAAATCTTTCCCTTGTCCTATATGCCAGTAGGTATGACTAGTAGTGGATGGCAAACATTTTTTAAAGATTTTAGTTGTCTCCGTCAACTTGAACGATTTGCTTCTAGTACTTTCTGGTCTTCGTTACTCCAGATTTCGGTCCTGATATATATTATGCTCTTCTGCCGCCGAATCACCTGAAAGAAAAATTGGAAACATTCATTCATTCATTCATTCATTCATTCATTCATTCATTCATTCATTCATTCATTCATTCATTCATTCATTCATTCACAATATGATATAGTATACTGTAAGTATAGGAAATCGTATGAACGCAAGTGCATTTCGTGATTTATGGGCACGAGTGATGTTTTGAAAGTTCTCAAAATTTGACAACTTTCAAAACATCACGATTGACCTTAAATCACGAAATGCACGAGCAGGTTCATGCGATTTTTTTTTATTATATTCTCAACAAAATGACTCAAACGCGCTATTTTGTTCGTGCTCGTATTCTTCCAGTTTTGGGTTTAGTTTTCTTTCAGTCGCCCATGTTTGCCAGACATTCAACCAGGTCTGTGTAGCTTTCAATGTGTTTTTGTTTTTCGCATTTTCTTTAAGTTGCTCAACGATGTTTTGGTTTGACACAGCAAGCCGACTGTCAGTCATTTTTTTCACTTTGGTGTTCAAATTTGGCGCTTCCCCTGTGTTTCCATAGCAACCTCTATAACCTATTTATGCATTCGCCATCGGCCAATCAGAAACAAGATATTTTGTTGAGTATATAATAATGAACAATTATTCCACGAGCACACGTTGATATTAAACGATAAATAGCCAACGAGGGGCGTCTGTATAGCGCCAAGTTTTTCGGTTGCAGTGCGAAACGCATGTGTCTTGTATCAAAAGACCAAAAAAAGAAAGAAATCGTAATGGAACATTTGTCTCTACGACAAATTGAAAAAGCCAGAGAAACAATAATTGAATGGAGCTAGAAAGTGGACGGTGCAGAAAGAATTATTTCAATGGAGCCATCTTTATTAAGCCCAGTGCTCAACAATGAAACAGGGCTATTTATCATCGAAATTAAGAAAAAACAAATGTAGTAAATTCTTCGAACACAACCACACAGGATCTCTGGGATCAATGCTTTCAGTGCAATAATTATTATTGTTGTTCAAAAAATTACCACGAAGCATGATTCAAGCACAATTTTAATTATTGTTTTTGTTCTGTACAATTGGCTGCCACCAAGACCGACAAAAATTGGAATAAAGATCGAGGGGCGCCGAATAACGGGCGTAAGTACTGAACAAAAATCAGTGAACGAATTTTAATGGTCTTCAAAAGGCCTTCCAAGGCCTTCCAAGGCAAGCTCACCGCAAAAAACGATTGACAATGCAAGTAACTTGGTGATCACTTCAATTCTATTTAGCGCCGTACGGGTTGGATTCCCTTGCAGTGTACAACAAAAACCACGTTAGATTTCTCACTCCAAACATCCTTGCAACGTTTCTCTGGTCAATTAAGAATCGTCAAGTACTTGTGAAGAATTTAAATTTCATGGCTGGTATTAAGAATCACTTCCGAAAAAAAGCTCTTCTCAAAGAATCAAGGAAATACCCAGTCAAAATGTGAAAAACACTATCTTCTTTGTGTACTTGTCGCCGTACTGAATATCCCAGAGTGCAACACAAAACGGTCAAAAAAAATTTATTCACCGGGGAGGGGAGGGTGACAAAATTGCAAATATGAATCCACATCACGTTGACAAAAACCAATTTAACTTTTAAAATCGCTTGGTGACTCCTATTTTTTATTATATAAAATGAAAGTTTGAGGCCCTTTGAAGCCGGGATTAATTTTTGGGGCCGTGAAATACTGATAAAGGGCAACTTTTAGTAACCACAGAGGAGGGCTGTCCGGCTCAAAAGTGGCTCTGTCTTCACGTTTTTGTGATTAAAGACACATTTATAGAATCATCCGGTTGCAATTTGCTATTCATTTTTAAGACCTTTGGCGTTCCTGTTCTTTCACTGTAAGTAAGCGTTTGTACCGATAAAAACTATGAAGAAACTTGCGTTTTTTTGCTTAAGTAAAAATTAAATTTCTAAGTGTCCACTTTTTCAAAAAACAAACCTGATTATCTCCGAAAAATGCATGGTTACCCCCTATTTTCATTTCGCATTCCAATAACCCAAAGTAAGATCTACTTTTTTGAGGCGTCATACTCGGGGAAAAATTACTTCTCATTAGGTGGCACCGTCGTTAAACTCAAAAAAATTGTGGAATCTCTCCCACTTCGGGTTTTGGGGAAGTTATTTTCATTTCCATCCTTCTGAAACTCGTTTTCGTCAACAAATCGGACTTCCACTCTGAACGCATTTTGAATTATTTTGATTTTGCGGACGTCTCGGAAAACAGACTTCTGCTTTCATGACATCTAAAAATAACTTAAATGAAATTAACATCTCCCAAGGGAAAGACTGGGCGACTCCATCTCTGTATTCTTAATTTTCTCTTGTTTTTAATAATTGTTTTTATAAAAAGAATACAAGCTCTTATTTCAGCAAAATGAGAATTCCAATGACTAAGGCTAAGTCGCGGTTCAGCTGGCTGTTCCTACCAACCCTTTGTTAGGGAGCCCGGCCAAATAGTAAAAACATTTTATTGGCGAATTGCAGGGGCACTAAAAAAAACAAAAAAAAAATACACAAGATGAGAACAGGCGTATTATACATGGAGCAAAAATGATCATTGTCAGTGTTCCTTTATCATTTCTTCTTTTAGATTCTTTTTAAATAGTCAAAGGCTTCTGGAAGAATTGGTCTAAAGGCACAGTCATGCACTAATTCAACATGCAAACGTTTAGAGACAATCGATCAAGATTTCCGGCAGTTTCTGGTCATTGCCTGTGCTCGTGTCACTTACTCGATCGATTTGGATTTCCTAGCTTTCAAAGAGAGAGGTAGAGAGAGGAAAGAAGGGGGACAAAAACGGATTCAAAATGAGAACACGGATTTGACCGGAAACATAATTACCGTAATTTAACCATTAAGAATAACTGACGTCAAAATTTATTTTCAGTCCATAAGAGTGCTATTTTCGTGAAACTCTTGCCTTAACATTACAAAACACACAGAAATTCCTTCGAAATTTCATTAGCAATTGTCTTTGGTATTACGATATTCTCATTGCAGTCATCACACCCTCCTCCTCCCCCCCCCCCCCCCCTCCCATATTTTTTGCAATTATCACATTAGTTCCAAACATACTTGGGATCTAGAGAGAGCTCAAAATGCAATTCACCCTAATAGAACAAAATGAAATGAAAAACATCTCACTGCACAATTTGAAAACAAGCTTGCATGCTCGATGAAATCAAAAGCTTATTTATAGCCTCTTGCCATTCCTTGGGAATTTGTTAGTTGTCCTCTATTTTAATTTTTCACAGATCCAGAAGGTAGCACATGGAATTGTTGGTGGGAAATAACCAAAGGCTACCGCTCACAAAGAAAACTAAATTGTGGTAAATTAGCTAGCTCAATTTTTTTGTTATTCCTGTAGACTAAATTACACTCTTTTTTTTAATAAGAATGTTGTTTTTCCGGCCCAGGCTGAATATTCTAATTTTTTTGCTGATTTTAGGCTGAAAATATTCTTGTATTATTCTTAAATTATAGCTTATGACATTTCCGTTTTAGAATTTATTGGGGTACAATTACAGGTGTTTGGTATCTAGATCTGTCTTCGCTAGAAAGAATTTTTCATAATCCTTTTTTGCGGTTTATTTTGTCTTTTGTGCTGAATACTGCGTTACATGTACCGTTCATTGAACTGTCATTAGCGTTGAACATTTTGCTATAGCTAGTGCAAGTTTTTTCGTTTTGTTGGCTAGTTTCGCCATTCAGAGAAAGGAATAATTTTATACGGTTAAGTTAAAAACATAAAATTGTATTGTATTTACCTGGTATTTACAGATGTTTCAACACACAAAATTATATCTATCCTCTTCAAAATCTTAGCCTCGGGTTTATTCTTAAAATATTCTTAAAATTGTGCAAATTTTAACCTTGATATTCTTATAAAATATATTCTTATATACAAAAAAAAAAAAGAGTGTCACCAAATTTGGGCTATGTTTAGCGGTGCATTTCAACTGAATAAAAAGCGGTAGCTAGGTCACTTTGCGGTCAGTTATTGGTTAATCCTCACAGTTTGGAAAGAACATATTCTGGGGGGAGTCAACTGCTAGGGAATGCACGGAATTCAGAAGGATATGGGGCGTGGTCAGGACTTCTTTAAATCACCTCATGGCTCAAAACTGAAACGGGATTTATTATTTCACGATAACATTTGGTATGCAAATTGATTAGCAAAAACACAAGTTTCACCATAGTGCGCATTCTCATTTTGAGTTGTTACGTTTTTAGGAACAAAATTCCAAATTTTTACCTTTATGAAATTTGAGAATCGTTAAATCGGGAAATATTTTGTTCCAGAGTGCGCACTGCGGGGTAAATTTTCCTTTTTCTATTTACTTTTGTCCTGACAAGTTTGAAACCCCGACGATTTATCGTTAAGAAGCAAGATTAAAAAAATATAGCTCCCTGTCTATTCGGCTGTTGTAGTTGTAAATCGGCCATAAATTGCAGAAAATTCTCATATCCCCTCGCTTCGTGCTTATTTCGATGGCAGCCATGTTTGCTGTGTCCACAGTAAGTACTTGCAGCGGTGAAACACAAAGTACTCCCCCATATACGGTAAAGTTGACCATTTTTGTTTATATATTTTCCCACGAAACCAATCAGAGGGTGGCTTCACGCGTTCACCTAGCAACGACATCTTTGCTCGCCATAATTACTGGATGTTGACAGCTGGATTGCATTACTTTCTTTGCGTAAGCTTGAGCAGATTTTTTACGCATTCAAATCATTTAACGAACATAATTTGAGACCTTCGAACCTCCTTGAGAAATTCAAAGTACTTAAGAAATGCCGAAGCAAGGTTGAGTGTTTAATCTTTGAAATGTTGTTCATCCAAAAGAAAGACCGAAACAGAACACTCAAGCTGACTCCATTCGGGCGAAACGTTTTGGTTTATTTCTGGCCCATCATGCTTCATTTTTCACACTTCTATTTCTGTATAGATACTTATGTTAATTTCTTCAGATTTCACATTTGATAATGATGACATGAAGTTCTCGAAACCTCATGTAACTTCGTTTTTATTGTTAATTTTCTTATTGAAGTGCATATCAAAATCTATTTGATACATTTTATTCCATAAATTCCATTAACTCCATCAAGTAATTTTAATTTGTTATACACCCTTTTAATAAGTCTAATATATGCCGTTTTCCGCTAATGACGTCGAACTCGTGCTTTCAAATTTTATTCAGAGATGTACAAAGGCTTGAAACAACAAAAGAAATCGGAAAAGTTTTAGGCCTTTGTACATTTCTGAATAAAATTTGAAAGCACGAGTTCGACGTCATTAGCGGAAAACGGCATATATTAGACTTATTAAAAGGGTGTATAGTTCCTAGTTTTTATGGTAGTAGGTGTCATATATTACTACGGCTTTTTTGTCAAGCTAGCTTATCTTGACACGTGATACGCGAAACCGACTATATTTAATGATATCATTTCACCCAGGAAAGCAAACCAAATCGCATGTTACGAAACTCTCTTCTTCTACACCGTGTACACTTTGACGCAGTCGTTTTTCCAAGCAGGTCACTTCTTTGTTTAGACTGGATTCTTAGTTGCTTCGTTATTGAATTATTATGTAGTATCCCATCTTTCAATTAAAGCAACACTGGTGCTATAATATATGCTTGAGGCTACCACTAAACGTGCCACCGACCGAATCTCACACGCGCGACGTGATTGGCCTGCCAATTTAAGTTGATCGTGTTCGTCTTTTGAGAAACTTGTCCTAGTTATATTTCCGTTTACGAGGATTTGGACGTGATTTGTATCTAACGTGAAGTAACGGCGAAACGCAGAGGTAACTTTGAATGACGCCCATCCGTAAAACATTTTCTTACCTTTTGGCATCCCCAAAAGAGCAAGCCGTCGAAACGGTCTCTCAAATAAGGTCTACACATGTCAGGACATTTAATAGGTACAATAATCAGAGACAAAATCATTTAGCTATAAATAGTTCAACACCGGTCCCAAAGATAGTATAGTAAACACTGGCGTACGACAGGGAAAAAAATTAAATTTCACTCTTTGCAGTAAGATAAAAATTGCTCTGCGGAATACAGTTGACACTAAATCACGTAGTAAAATGGTCACAAGTTGTTTTTGACTTAAGTGCTCCGAAATCTCTCAGATATTACCCACGCTATGGTGGAGTGTCCTTGTGGCTGTCAAGATTATTAAGACTTTCGTAGTTTGTTCCAACTTTCTTTAATATTGAACATGGTCTCATCACGAATTAATATTGAATCTTCATGCTGTGTGGTCCCGTTGGGTTGAAATTTGCATTTTATGCTTCATGCTCATCATCATCATCATCACTTTATTTAGTAATGCAGGTTACAGAATGGCAGCCAAAAGGCTGATGTGGACCTCCATACATAAAAACTAAAATTGTTGGTAAGGTATTGCTTTGGGGGACCTCCTTTTTGCTGGGACAAAGATAATACTCTATCTGTTTGGAATATTTAGGCCAAGCCCTGATAGGCTAGGCCGTTTATTGAAAATCAGTATGGTAACCTTGGAAATATCCAAATACAGAAGACATAATCCCAGCAAAGGTGAAGGCACACCCGCCACAGCCCTGAGCGAGGAACGAGTGACAGGGCAGCCCCACCCGAGACCAAAGCAAAACCACTGCCAACACGAAAAAAAAGGTGAAAGTACGGACGAATAAACTAAATGTTCACTATATGGCCCCTACTCATAAAGTCACCTTAGAAAAAGAAGCAAAAAAAAAAAAATGAAACTTACATCATAAAGTAGAAGTAACGATATAAAAACCTGACCATTGCTAACTAAACAGATTACAATTTACTGTAGTAATAAATATAGAGATAACTGCATGACCCATCCTCACACAGACACCAAACAAGCAGATTAAGAAGAGCCTAGGCATGCGTATTGATAATGTGCATGCAAGCTATATGGCCGTTGCTCATATAACAATCTACATGTATACTATAGAAATACTACACTTTACTTAAGTTAGGGAGATAAAAAGATTAATAGTAACCAATTAAATAACTATAAAACTGTCAATGACTACCATAGGCAGCGAAAAGTATAATTCCCCAAATAGTTGTGGTTCATGCAGTCAGCATTCCACTGTACATCTGCAGTGTTCAGACATGCACAAATGACTTAGAACTACACATCAAAAGGTGCCAACAATTGTTAACTTACAGACTGATTCAGGTCTGAGATGGGCAACTTTCGATTTTGTTTGCACTACACCCCAAGTTGTCTGGCGTTGGAACCCCGGCAGAACACCAGAAAATGCTGAATGGGTTGTAAGAATGTGACTTAATCTTTTGAAAATTTTCATTGGAGAGCAAACACTTACAGCAAAAGAAGATATCATTTGTGTTCTATATCAAATAATAATATAAGGGCCAAACAAGGCCTTCGTCACAGGTCACCCAGTACGTAAATACCATACGTAAAAATAACACTTCTATGTAAGTAGTATTACTGACAGCGTAAGGGAAGACGAGATGCTTCCGTGAAGCATACACTGGGTTGTCTGTGGTATGTGTTACAGAAAATCAGAAGGCACTGAATTGTGGGGTATTGAACTACAGCATTCCAGTCTCTGAAGAATAACAAATGAAAGAGAAGCGAGAAACATTGGCTTCTGGGCTGACATGTTGATAATTTAAAAGTTCCCTCACAACTTCTTTTCACCACAAGTTAAAGCGTGCCCTCTGAGCATCTGACAGCTTTGTAATACTATAGTTCACTGAAGTTTCCCTGTCCGGCGGGGTTAGTGTCAGGATGGGAGACCAAAAAAATATACCACTTTGTAACAGAAGCAAAGGACCGAAATTTCTATTTGCGAACTAAGCAAGGTACAGATTGTGTTAGCTTGCTTTATGCAAAACAAATATTGAAGCAAAAGTGAATAAATATTGATACACAGTTTTTAGGAACAGCAGAAGGAAGTTTTCAGGATGGTCGATCGAGAATAAAGTATTTTGTCATCAGCAACAACATTTACGACATGAAAACAAAATTAATTTTGAACCCCGAATATAAAAAGTTACGATCAACGACAAACATTTTGGGCCATTTTTGCTACGTTCAATTTTGTTACTGTACTTTTGGCTGCAAAAGTAAAGCGCAAAATCGAAAGTGACATCGGATTCAGCGGGCGCCGTGATGAAGTTACCGCGGCGTGTTTACTCGCGAAACAGTGAAGCATCTGTGTCAAACGATGGCAAGATACAAGGTTTTGTTTTTGTTAGTTTTCTTTTTCCTTTCAAGTGTTATAAAGTTTGACAAGAAATGTGCAAATTCAACACAAAGATCACAATCGCGCAACTCTTGAGTTTGACCATTGTTTCTGCAAAGTCAAAAATTTACTCTCCAAGATGAGCTTATTTATCACCACGTAATTCCATCGTTTTAGAAATAGCAGCTACTTTATTATTCATCAGCATCACAATTTTTTGCTGAATTTGGGGGCTCATTTTGTTGAAACTCAAGCACGCTTGCAACAGACCTGTTTATTTTCGTGAACCCTTCCTGCTTACAGAACATTACCACAAAAATCCTCGCGTATCACATTTCAACGAAAATGCAAATTTGTTAAGCTCGAAAATTACACAACATGATATTAAAGTTCACAAAGGCTGGAAATATCTCGGCAAAATCCTTTTCCAGCGAAAATTAATTGAAACAAACAACATATTTACTATTTGAGGCAAAAAAAACCCTTCCTATTCCAATTGCGTGGGTGCAAACAAGAGATGCAATTAAATAAATTTTTGACAGTTCACATCAAACCCTTTTCGACTCGAGCTCCGATCGAAACCTTGACCGTAAATAATGAAGCACAAAAGAGACAACAACTTTCATTCAAATAATTCTTCACTGTCACATTTCCAAATTTTTTACACATTTGCAGAGTTGAGTACAAAATACCGGTAAATGTAAATGCCAATTGCCAGACAACTAAGATGCGACTTGAGTAAACACTGTGATGCATTCAAGGCGTTCGATTCCTTCAATGTTTGTTAAATCCATAAAAAATTGCTATTTGATTTCAGTGTTTTATATAATAGCAAGTTAGTAAAATATTAGAAACAAAGCTCACTTGATATCCAAAGGCGAAAAATGAAATATTGTTGTCGAAGACCATTACTCGTCGCTTAAAATCCAGATATTTATTTTTCAGAGCTGTCTTGTTCATCCAATTGACGATCCATTCTTGAGCTCCATGAGGGTATATTTTGTTTAAAGATCCACTAAAACGCCATTCACGTTACAATGACTTTCGACGCCACTGAATTAGTGAAATTTCCAATTGTTACCGGAAGACTGTGCAGAGTTGAGAACAGGTAAATACAAATAGCGAGACAACTGAGATAACAGATGCACTTTATGGATTCCTTCTCTGTCTTTGTTGAACCCATACTGAATTACCAGAGAATTTGGTTTCAGTGTTGTGCATAACAGCACACTTGGCAAAATATTAGAAATACAGCTCACTTTGATTTCGGCTCGACGGGCGACAGATTGTTGTCGAAGTCCATTACTCGTCGCTTTTAAGATTCCAGATTCCAGATTCACCGCCTGCCTTGTTTATCCTATTGACTTTCCATTCTTGAGCTCCATAAGGGTATATTTTGTTTAAAGATGCACTAAAAAGCCATTCGCGTTACATGACTTTCGACGCCATTGCCGGTTAAGTTAATCATTCTACTGTGTCCCACCAGAGAAATCTACGCATTTCCCACTACCCTCTCGATCCTACGAAAATACGCGCAGAAGGCTCTATGCCAAAGGGACACCACTTAGCAGGGGAGTGACCGGCAAGACTTTTACCGACACGAAAAAAAGAAAGAAAACCAACCCAGATTCCGACTGGGTTTGCCATACTGGCAACCCAGTAATAAGCGTGCGTTGGATATGAGTTGGATATAACCAGTCTCATATCCAACAAGCGTGAATGGAGTAACTGTTTTATTAAATTCCTTAAACTCTAAAAGTTTGGAAGTACAAAATACGAGCGAAAAAAGCGAGAAAACCCGAGCGAAATCGAAAAACCTTGATGAAGATGCGATGTTGTGTAATACCTTGGTGGTCAGACAGACGCAGGCTCATCACAAAAAACATTTCTTACCTTTTCGCGTAGTTCTACGTCGGAGTTGATCCAAACTTTCCACAAAAACGTTTTTCTTTTCTTTTTGGCTTTATTCAGAGAGAAATTTCGCTCTCCGGTGAAAATAATTTAGCTTAGCAACGCTTAGCGCAATCATTTGCAATATAAGGTCAACTGATAACCGAGATTGAGTAAACCAATCAGAGCACGGGAAATACATCATCCGAGGTTGAGAATTTAATAATAATTGTTAAATATGCAGCGCTCGTGAAATAATTGTTAATTATTTCCGTAAAGGGAAAACTGTTATTAGAAATGCAGTGAATATTTGATTAACAAAAAGTAGAGATCAGCTGTGTTGTGATGCTCCTCTTGTTACTGACCTATTTTCCCAATTATCGACACTTTCCAAAGTAGCCATGGTTTTCATGAGTAATCTTGCATGTTTGCAAGTGTACTGAAACTTTGGCAGCTGCTGAAAGTTAATTGTTAATTGCAATAAATTAGAACTTAATTGAAAGAACGAAGTCTGTTTCGCTTTGCGATCTTCTTTTTGTCCGCGGCTTTCTATTAAGGGAAGGATAGCACTGTTAAAAACTGCTGGTGCACTGGCGAATCCATTGTGTCAAAACGCCTCCAAAATAATTAATAAATGTGTCATTTATCACAGTGCCCCTTGTCGCAGGTTAATTTTGATAGACGTGACGAAGTGACCCCCTTTGAGAAAAAGCGTCAGCTCAGTCGTGTTTACAACTACGGAGTTTACGTTAGCGTTAATATATTGTTTTTAAATTTAGAGTTTGTAATCACTAAGTTCAGCTGAACAGTAAGTAAAGTTAGGGTTTATGAGCAACGTAACTTTCAGCAGAGTGTAAACGCTGTTGTGCTTGGTCGTGCCGAAAGAATCTGCGGCCCGAGGGTTTCATCACTAAACGCTGTGTTAAAATAATTGTAGTTCCCTCCTTCCCAGAAAAATACAGTACGGTGAGTTAATGTCGACCCAAAACACCACTACTTCTGGCAGTCAACGTTTGTATGCGATCATGTCTTGTCTTTTAAATAGTGATACCCAACATTGGGTACGTTGAACAGATTATTGAATGCAAGTTGAACTGAGCAAATGTTCAAACCGTTTAATCTGTTTAATTTAAATGGGCCTTAGCGAAAAAAAAAATCGTTAATTGAATGGTCTCTCTTTAGTAATTATTCTATTTGAGGAAAGAAAACAATATCCGTTTATTATTTGGCTAGTTTGGAAACACTCAATTGGAAATGACTATTCGTTTGCCTTGTCACTCTCTGTACGAGTTCGTTTCATGGAAATTCATGAATGAAAGTGCTTACCAAATCGCAAGCTCTCTTTTGACAAATAACACAGTCCGTTAAAATTTTACGACACCACAGCACTCATCTGCACTAAATACAATCATTTAACTATGCCGTTGTTTTTTATGCAAATAGTCTTTTGCCCAAGGTATGAAAACGATTAAGGAACGCCTTTTTGCATGCGGAAATCCACAAAGATCTATGGAAATTACACTTACACAGGAAGTGCAAAGACTTCAAACGAACCACTTTTGTGAACAGTTTTAGACGGATTTTGTGAACTTTCCAACGATTCGAACCTAACTTACTTTGGAACGACCTCTCGACATTTTCATTTTGAAGTTACTCAATGAAACCGCAAGAAGCTCATTTGAAGCTCATTTGATACGCAAGCCTGGCAGTCTTGAACTCGAAGAACCCAATATAAAATACTTTCGCCCGTCCCCTCATTCTTCAGTGGTGTTACCGTCCATTGATTAATCCTCATGTTTGTTGAGTCGTTTTTCTAGCTTTTGTTTCCGTTGCATCGCGTTGCGAAAAAGAAGTGTCACTTTTGAACGCGAAGCGTTTGTATTTTGGTGTTTAAAAAGCGTAATTACATTGACATTTAAATATATTTACCTCAGTCTACTCTCAGTACGATTTTGCTGCGCGTGATACGGCGACAAAGTATGGATTGGTGCTGGAGCTTACCAACTTTGCATTGTCTCTATTTTCTTATCCAAGAAGACGGCAACACTTTCCTTTCGTTCGCAAATCTACTGGCTTGTGGCTAAAGTTTTAAAATCTAATTGCAATTCATAACGCATGTTGGAGAGCAAGACAAACTGAATAGAAAACAGTTGACGTTGTCTTTAAGTGAATGTTTGATAGGGCGATGAGCCCCCAGGCAAAGAATTCACTAGTTTCCCGTTCAGACAAAAGTTGGCCTATTTGCAGAGATTTGATTGGAGGTGCGCCTCTTCAGTGGTAACCGATGTGTAAAACACGCGCACAGGCTTTTGGTTGAAAATACGTCAGCTTAAAAGTCATGTCTTTTGATATCATCCTTCGAGAGCGTTAGATTTGGGCCACTGTATTGCGTGCATTGACCAAGCTTTCAATCAATTCCGTATTGCCCGACGAGCAAAACAGGAACATAATTAGCATACAAGTAATTCCACGTGATCCACTTAAGTTGTTTTTCGCACTTGCGTTCGACCTTTAAGGCAAGATCCCCAGGCGAGATCACGCCACTGAGGATCCATTCGCTAACTGTACCGCATGCCATGTTTCGTCACTACGTTCTCTGTGCAACGATAGGAAGGAAGGAAACGTGAAAAAACACGATAAAAGATAAAAAAAAAAAAAACATTTTCTCACACAATTTACTTGTTGACAGGATAAACGTTTTTTGTGGGTTCAGAATGTTTACCGTAGTAGATATGAGGAAAATTTTCTTTAATGAAAAGTTTTCCCAACAATTACATGACATGGTCAAAAGCTGGTCAAAAACTATTTGAAACCGTTCATGATCTCCGCTTCCTGTTCGTTTTCGTAGACCACGATCGGCAAACGATTTTCCTTGTTTTTGGATTAGAAAAACAGCAAGAGGAACTTTACATGCACATGGGGCCCAAGCTCACGACATGAACACGTTCGCGACTTTCCTGCGGTTGCGCCATATGGGAAGTCAACGGCTTTGTTTTAAACGGCATTAAATGTGATGTTCTGTGAACGAAATGGCCTTACATTGTTGCTGCGATTTATTCGTTTTTGTTTGCCGGTGTCTGAAATTGTTTTGAAGCGTTTTCGTAGAGCTAGCGCTAATTTGGTATTCCGCCGCTGGAACACAAGTGTTCCACTGTTGGAATGAAAAGCTAAAGCTAATATTTTGGTTTTTGGTCGGGAGACAAAGAATTCAGGTGAAGCCAACCCGTAGAAAAAAAAAGAAAAGGCCTACTTGAAGTTGAAGTTCTAGGGCCAGGTCTTTTAAAAGTCGGTATTTTAAATTTACACCAAAAGAAGCCGATAAATTATTCTGTCAATGATCCTTCAATCGATTTTTTTGTCAGCTCCGTGTGAATGCATCTAATATCACAACTTACGTTGCCACTTTACTTTGCGTCACAACGATAAGCTCGCCGATTTTTTGACGTCACGCACGCGTCTTGCATGTCAGTTATGCTTCATTTGATTCCTTTTGTATCAGTATAGTTAGATTTAATTCCTTTACATCTGGCATCTGACGATGAACTATGGCGTTCCATTATAATCCTGATTCCGTAACGTACTCTGATATGAGTTTTGCAATATGGCACACCGATTAGCGCCATAGGCGAGATGCAATTTCAGTGTGGTAGGTCCGCAATTTTCGGCGCCATCTTGCAACTAAAAAATACACTCAAAACTCTGCACACCGAGGTTCGCCCTTTAACCAACCAGAACCTTTCACGCAACAAGCTCAAAACATGTTCTCGCCCGAAGTGGCCAAAGGTCTTATGACAATCTCTGACAATCAAATCAACAACGTGGCTTTTCTTTGCCAGGATAATGGGGTTCCTTGCGTCTGTTTGAATCTGGTATGTCTCAGGCGTCCTCCAAAAAGCAGCAAACAATCTTTCAATGTGGGATCGAGACGACTGATTGAACTGGATTTATTCACCGACTTGGCGAGATCAGCTTGACCACATTTTGACAGCTGTTTCAACTCTTTTGGGAAGAATTTCCTCTGTAGAGACATCAGCATTACTCTTTCTGCATTTTTCATTTCAGTGAGAGTGACCTTTCCAGATGGTACCTGAGCAATAGGTTGGCCAAACTTGCTGCGAACTTTGTTAAACAACCAAGTCTTGTACCGCAACAAATAAGCCACAGGCCTTCGAAGCTTATGCCAGGAGGAATAATAGACAAACACTTTGTCATCAGGCTGTGCAAAGTTCTTTAGCGGCACGGAGTCAACACTTTTGGGCTCCTGGCTTAATCTCGAGACCATCCTGAGAGCTTGTTTCCAGGGGGGACGCAGGAAATTTGGGCCACGAGCTTTCTCCACGGCAGAGAAACTCTGGATCTCGCTACCACGATTCATCTCCAAGAAGGGCCTTTGCATGCTGTCTTCGTGCCTCCATTGATCGACTGATGAACCATCGTAAATCACTGTTAGTCTGTTCGAGAAGAACGTGTGAAAGCGCTTGTCATCACTGCGAATGTAACAAAGGATGGACGTGCTATCTGTCCAGAACACAGAGCTTGTTATCGGTAGTTCCAATTCCTTACGGAACATGCGGTCCAATTTGACAGCCAGAGTCGCGGCGTTCAATTTCAAACGTGGTATTGAAAGAGCTTTCAGAAGCGCCAAACGTGACTTAGACATCAGGAAAGAACAAAAAATGCGTCCGTCTTCACTGGTGAGTCTCAGATACGAGACAGTCCTATAAGCAAGCTCTAAAGCATCTGAAAAGTGATGCATTTTAATGCTAGCGATTTTTCCAAAGTTCTCCGGCTTGTAACAGCGACCGACGGAAAACTGCCACAACGCTGGCAATTCTTCAAGCCAACGCTGCACTGAAGGTAAGTAATCACTTGGAATAGCGTCGTCCCAGTTCAACTTTCTGTGACATAGATCTTGGAGGACAATCTTTGCTGATAACACGAAAGGCACTGTGAAGCCTAGCGGATCGTATATTGACGATACAATACTTCGCAGACCACGACGCGTTAGTGGCTTGTCTTAAGCTTGGAATTTGAAAACAAGCTCGCCACGTTCCAACGCACTCCTAGGACCCTTTCGACGTGGAGAACATCATGACTAAGATGGAAATCTTTCACTTTCTTGGCTCGATCCGTCTAAGGAATCTTCTCAAGCACTGCCCTAGAGTTGCAGATCCACTTTGCGAGGTTAAAGCCTCCACGTCGCAACAATCTCTGCAACTGGTTTACGAGATTCATGGCTTCATCTTGAGATTTGACCGACTTAAGACAATCGTCAACGTAAACGTTCCTTGTGACTGTGCTGCTAATTGAAGGATGAAATTCAGCACTGCTGTCTCACTTGGCTTTTAGGTAAGGCCAACACTCGAGCGTACTGGAACGAAACCACGCCCAATACCCACTCTGGGTGTATGTATGTATCTGGGGCTGTTAGGGAGGTCTGTTGGAGCCGCATGCACCGTGTGCGTACTGGAAAACCTGGCTCTCGGTTTCACTTTACTTCGATCTTGCTTAAAAACAGGGTCCAGGATGAAACCAAAAACTGGATCGTTCTCCTGTTTAGCAGCTGTGCTGATAAGCTTCTTCAAATCCGTGAAGCTGGGGTCTCTCCCACAAACTCTGATCTCCTGAACCTTCTTCTGCCAACGAGAACGCAAACATGCCGGCACTCTTTGAAGAATCTGAACTATTTATTGCTTACTGTTCACTTGATCCAGCCTGCCCGCAACCGTAAGGATAATCTCACAGCTTTGCAAGTCGTCAGCTAAGTCATTAAGGGCTTCACTGTCATTTAACCCAATGGGCGGCCCATAGGTTAACTTATCAATCCACGCCTTAGACAC
Organism: Montipora capitata; assembly: GCA_949126865.1. Lineage (NCBI taxonomy): Eukaryota > Metazoa > Cnidaria > Anthozoa > Scleractinia > Acroporidae > Montipora > Montipora capitata. Next base: position 13,841,472 of record OX421451.1, on the reverse strand, counting down.
AACATATTTCTCTCCTAATTGTTCCCTTAGGAGTTCCTTTGCCTTTTCGTAGCCCTGCATGCCATTAAGCATTTCAATGGCCTTCATAAACAAATGGTAATTTAAAGGATTACCGTCAAACGTTACGATCTCAGTCTTGGGAAGTTCAAATACCTGAAAATCAGGAAATGGAGTTGATACATAAGGGCGTAACGGCTTTGTTTCTGGCGATTGAGGCACCCCGTCTTGAGGGCGTGACTCGGTTAAAGGAGCTTCATTACATGGCTGACTAAGACGAGGTCTCTCATCTCTTGAAACACGTGGTGTACGAATACGGAAGGAAGGCACGACTTTAACATTCGATTGACCAGACGGCGGACGGATTCGACTGGAATATTCATTGTCAAAAACTTGAAAGTCCCCATAGATTTTTTTTTTTTGGCTTCTGTCTTCAGATTTAATTTGAGGAGTCTTTCCTGCTGTTCGAAACGTAGCCTTTCCTGAGCAAGTGAATCTTGCTCACCCAACAAAGAAGCCTCAACAATCATCGCAGCTTTTTCCGCAGCAAGCCTGATTCTTTCGCCAGCCACAAAAATTAATCTTGCAGAACACTGAGAAGCCCTTGAAACACTAGCGGTACCCGACCCAGAACGCGATTGCGAAGCGCGTGGCTGTTGCTTACCGTTTGACCTTAACTCGACTTGGCTAACAGACCCTACTACTTGTAAATCTTTGGACCCTACTTCTTGTAACTCTTCACCGATTCTTGGATCAGATCAACATGACTGACAGTTTCCGTAAAATTCTCACCACCACGTACGGATGGTGTTAGAACTCGCCTCGAAATTTCTAAGTTAGCTTAATTTGATCGCGCAGGTACGTAATTGCCATCTGACGCTCTTCAACAGATTGTAGTACATGATAATAATCCTCATATGCTCGATAAAATCTCTCCATCGCTTGCTTCATCAAGACCCTTTTCCGCTGCAATAACTTCGTCAAAGACGTCAATCGCACACAAAAGCTCCTCGATGTCATTAATCCTTCTCGTAACGAACGCCTAAGTAAGCTTTCCGAAGTCGTTGAAACACTTCAGCTGTCATCTCAGTCACGTCCATACTCAATAAAATAAACTCGTCTAGAACGATGCATAGCCGCGCGCTCATGATATAAACTCAAATGTCAGAACAGGGGTGCAGACATAAACTTAAAATGATTTACTAGGCCGTTGTCGAAAACACAGTTTTTTGATAAACAATTATTCCACTCGCGCTTGTTGGATGTGAGGTGATTAGCGAACTCGCGATTACCCTGCGAGCGGCTGGTTTCTCCTACGCTTCCCGAGAGAGAAACCACTGCGAGCAACCGTTAGTTTCTTTGAGTGATCCGCCGTCCAACGCCAAGGACGAATAAATTAAATTTGAACCAGTAAAACGAGTTAGTAAACTTGTTTTGGCACTTGCGCGTGCGTTCAGTTATGTAACTACTGCGTTTGGCCGAGCCTGCTGTGTAGTAATTTCCCACGAAATAAGACGAAGTGATGTCAAATACATCACGTGGGTTGTGACGTACTTCGCACATGCTCGATGGAAAATCAAACGGTTGCTCGCAATGGTTTCCCCCTTGGGAAGCATAGGAGAAACCAAGTGCTCGTAGGGTAACTCGCGATATCTATCATCTCATATGCAACGCGCGCTCGTGGAATAATTGTTAACAAGAGGCTACAGTTAGCCTAATTTCGGACCTGCAAAAATACAGTGGTTTATGGTTAAGAAAGAAGTCCTTTTTTCTTACATGGGACTTACATTGCGCTTCTCATGATGCTTGATGTGTATGTAGTGAATATCCGAACACGCGTTATCTTCATTATAGGTGACGACAATGACCACTGCATCATGGAAACGAGGTGAAAATAGTGTATTTATTCCAAAATGGCTAAGCACATTGTTTTTCGATGGGTATTTTTGCTCAGGAAAGGAATGCTAAACGAACGGTTTAAGACGAGAAATTTCTGAAAACTAATGTTACTAAATTTGCAAATGCAAACAACAAAGCCCTATTAGGGGTTATCAGGATACAGGATTTTTTATTTATTTATTTTTTTGAAAGAGACTTTATTAAAATCCCACTCGAAAAACTTATTCAGTCAACAAGTTATCATCCTTTGTTCGAAGTCCGGTTCCGTAATCCTGGTTTAGTTCCTTGCAAACTGTTTAAATTTGCCGTGACGAAGACAAGAAGACAACATCTTTACTCCATTTCTCTCAATGCTCAAAAATCTAAAATCCCGTAATTGCGTGTTCCATAGTCCAGTCCGAAGTTTAATAATCTTGATTTCAGTATTGGAGTAACTTGGTACCAAACGTTCCACAATAACTTGAAATCTCGTTAAGAAATAAGCTTAAATCCAGTAGTCCAGTCCGGATTCAAATCGTCAAAACTCTCTCTATCATCGATTCAAAACTCAACAAAACCTACAAGTAGTAAATAGTTCTCATAAACTACAAAAGTTCTTCATGATTCTACACTCGAGCTGAAAAAAAAAGCTATCAAAAACGAAACCAAAAAAAACACTAGTGATCGCTTCTCGAGAGAACAGACACAACCGAAACTCAGTCTGTGCCTGCCTCATACGGCCCTGAAAAAAGTACCGTAGTACAATGGTACTTTACCGTAGCCCTTGGCCGAGAAAACTAATCCTGGCCAAAAGGCCGAGAAGCGATCACGATAAGGGATATTTAGGAAAAAAATTGTAGATATACGGGATATTTAGCGGGAAGGGGGGGGGGAAAGGAGAATTGAGGAGATATGGGCTATTTTTAAAAATAGGAATTCATTGCGTACGTGTGGTAGTGCAGTAGCTTGACAATGTTTTTTTTCCATAACTGTCAACTGAGCTACGTTTTGTTTTTCAGGAGATTCAAGTTGTCCTTGCGTAATGAGTGGCCCTACTAGTACACGATATTGTTTTGGTATCGTAAATCATTACAGTGCCATAGTAGATGTCTTTGCTAAATACCCCTTGAGAAGACATGTGATTCAGTGAATACTGACCCAGAATGATTGAAGAAAATAAAAGGAAATCGAGAAACATTGGCAGTTCAAGGCTGACATGTTGATCATTTACGACTTCTTTTTCACCACAAGCTTACTTGATACGACCGACGTTTCTATTTTAACGCTCAAAAATGCGAACTAAGCAAGGTACAAATTTTGTTAGCCTGCTTTATGCAAAACAAATATTGCCGTAAAAGTATGTTAATCTTGATATATAGTTTTTAAGAAGAGCAGATGGAACTTTTTAGGAACGAGAATAAAACAACATTATTAATGCGAGATGAAAACATCATAAATTTTATGCCACGAATATACTAATTTATAATCCGCAGAAAACATTTTGGGAGAGTTTTGTTACGTTCAATGTTTCTATCGTACTTTTGGTTGCACAAGTAAAATCGCACTGAAAATGAGAAGTGACACCGATTTTAGCGGTCGCGTATGATCCGTTACCTTGCGTGTTGCTAACAACACACGAAACAAAGGATGCATCTGTGACAAAATGAAGGCAGGACACCGGGTTTTTGTTAGTTTGCTCTTTTTGTTCGTTTAGGTGTTATAAAATTCGACAGAATATGTGCGAATTCAGCACAAAGATCACAATCGTTGATCTCCTCAAGTTAAGCCCCATCGGATGGGGTTAGTACATGGATGGGGATGGGGGACCGCTGCGAAGTCCCCTTGATTTCATCTTCTTTTTTTTTTTACGGTACGGATGCCATGCAAACTTTGTGCTTGATTTTGCTTTTCTCGACTTTTTTCTCGAGTTTTGGATTTTTTCTCGACTTTTTCCCCGACTTTTTTGTGAGTTTTGGTTAATTTTCCCGACATTTTTCTTGACTTTTTTCTCCACTTTTTTCCCGAGTTTTTTCTCGAATTTTTTTTCGACTTTTTTCCCGACTTTTTTATCGACTTTTTTATCGACTTTTCTCTCAGTTTGTGACCAATATTTTTCTCAACTTCATGATCGAATGAAATCAAAATGGCGGCAGCAAGGCTTTCCTTCTTGGTTTTTAATTTGCAATTCTAACGGAAAGTACCGGGGTTCTTCCGCCTTATTCACCGGCCTTGAACCTCGATAATTAGCCGCCTGAGCGAAACATACTAATTGAACAATACTTTTCTACTGGACTCGGCTATGACGAGACCTTGCTTTTTTTGGGCTTGCTACTCGGTATAACGTTAAGCATTCGGCAGCTGAAGCGAATATTGCGTGCTCGTGGTCTTAAAAGGAGAGGTAACTGCAGCGATCCACGACATATTTGTTGTACAGTTCAAGAGGAATTACGGGGCAACGGCAGCACTATCGGCTACAGGCAGATGACTCAAAGGCTTGTAGTTAACTACGGGCTTGCAGTTGATAAGAAAACGGTGAGAGCACTGTTAAAAATATTAGATCCTGATGGTGTAGCTGCACGATCAAGACGTAGACTGCAGACGTAGACTGTAGACTGCAGAGAAGACAGTACAGAACAAAGGATCCAAATCACCTCTGGCATATTGATGGATATGACAAGTGAAAGCCCTTTGGCTTTTGTGTACAAGGCGCCATTGACGAGTATAGCCGACGTATTATGTGGTTGTGTCGGCCCTTCTAACAACGGCCGTATTTATGCTAGAGGACGTCTAAGACGTCTCAGACGTCTAAGAAATCTTAGACGTCTTAGACGACTAGTATAAATACGGGAAATTATAAGGTGGTCGCATTAAACGTCAGACGAATTAAACGTCTCAAGTTAAGTGCGTCTAAACGACGCACTTAACAGACGTCTTAGTCGTCTCAGACATCGAAGCCGTCTACTATAAAGACGGGACGCACTAAACTGGGACCCACTTAGCAATGAAGTGTACACAGTCTCTTTGGTAATTAAGTCTCAGTATCTTTTGAAGAAAATTGGGAATTTGATTTCTATCCGTCGAAGTTAAGTGCGTCCCTTATTTATATTAGTCGCACTTACGAACAGACAGACGTTTAATGCGTCTGGACTTCTTAGACGTCCTCTAGTATAAATACGGCCAATTACCCTTCTATCATAGAACAGTACTTCGTTGACTGTGTCAGGCAAATCGGAAGGAACACCAAAGATGATACGAGCGGAGTGTGGGACAGAAAATACGTATGTTGCAGCTCTACAGAGCGAGACGGGAATGACACAATGGCTGCAGATAAAATTTTTCTGTATGGCAAGTCAGTTTCCATTCAACGTATTGAAGCATGGTGAGGTATATTTAGGAGGGGCTGCGCAGACTGGTGGATTCGCTTTTTAAAAGATATTAGGGACTGCGGTCTTTACTCACCAAATAAAGATAACGCCTGCTTGAGACTTCGCTGCTATGCTCACGAACGTTTTTTTGGTACAAAAACTTTTCATCGATCGATCCTGTCTTTGGTTCCAGTCCTTCCTAGACAGGTCACGCAAAATCGTAACAAACTAAATTTTCCAAGAGCTTAGCAACATCACATCGATTTTACTCCGACAATGGATTAAGTAAATTAAAGTTACATTTTTAGCATTTAGGTAAATTAGATTTTTAAGTATAGTCTGTTATCCTACTATTTTTATTACCAATCGTAGTTGTAAAACAAGGTTCCACGGGAGAGCACTTAAGCTTCTTGATGAAATGGACTCAGAAATCAGTGAAATAAAGCTTTGATTTTTTTTTTTTTTTTTTTTTTTTTTGGTGGGCTATGTCGATGTCATACGGTTTGACACCTACTCCAATCGCATTGATTTTGAGCAAAGCTGCGAAGTCTGGAAGGTATTTTCGAGTGGTCCCAGCTGAGGGACGCCAACAAGTTTGAGGTTGCAATTGTAGGAGTAACTATACTCTTGGATCGCCATCGAGACTTTTGATACTTAGGTCGATAACTGCTTCAGTGATTTTCCGCCAAAAATAGATATTTTGTTCGGGACCCGGTCTCTAAACTTATTAAGATCATCATATTCCAAGGACTTCGTCGCGTCAGGATCCGATGCACTTTTAACATGGCCGCCAGCATGAATCCCCTTCAGGTTCTTGAACTTTCTTGAGTTCCGCAAAAATTTCTCCCACTTTTTCCTTTAGCTTGTCATTCTCAGCTTTTAGTGACTGCACAGTATCCATAACCATTTTAAACTTGAAAAACTTTGTAGCTATACAACATGATCATACTATCCTGGAGCTCCCGAAATTGCATTCGCACGCTACACAAGCGTGCAAGAATTGAGTTTCTGATTTAAGGTCAGATTTCAGTTATCATGGTATCCTCGATCAAGGAGGACTTTCGATCTTACTTCGGTCCCTGGTTCCGATTGTGATTGCCATTCTCCGATGGTGGAGTTCCGCGTCTTGCAAAAGTGGCTTGAGAAAAGCTTGTTAATGAACTATTGTGTTGACGGGCCCGTTCGTCGCATATGGGTACAACTATCTTCTAAAGGACGTTCGCGCTAATCGTTTGTGCGCAACTTTTACTGCGCAGATAACGCAACTGTAATATGTAACAGACTTAACTGATTAGAGTGTAATGAGAAGTGCTAAGTTTCCACCCCGTATGAACCATGTGAGCGTTAGCCCTACTGATGGAAATGGGCCTACATAAGGACAGAGAAAAACTCTGACCAGGGTAGGAATTGAACCCACGACCTTCGGATTAGATCACCGCTGCTCTGCCGACTGAGCTACAAGGTCAGATGGGAGCAGGCCGTGGGACCAAGTCACGGCAATAAACATTTACAAGTACAAGGAAGGATTACGTTTTTGCAAACGTTGGCCGTGTAGCCGTGTAATATGTAACGCATTACTTCAAGCATTAGTTAAGATCTTATGGCAACAAAAACTCCGGGGAAATTTTTCTAGGTCAGCTAAAGAATGGCACATTTATTTCCCATTCATATGCATCATGAAACGTTACAGAGAAAGGACCGGGAGGATGGAAAAGGTCGCTAATCGAGTAGCACTCATTTTCTCTTGGTGGTGGTTAAAAGTTTTGAAAACTCGAGGAACGGTTTCTTTAGCGACGTTGCGTAAATTTAATGGGGTTGTTTTTTAAAAATGTTTTTATTACGTTACGAACTTCTTACATGTTTTTTAAGTTCTTTTTCTTTACTTTCACGAAAATAGAGCAGAATTATCTTCTCCTCCTAATGCACTTGGATAGTGCGGACCTAAGAGGAACAGCCAGAGATTATATTCCACAAAAACCACACTCCAGAAGATGAGAAAGGCGGCAATGGAGAGATACGATACAAAACAGTAACCAAATAAAGATAACCACTGCTTGAAATTTCGTTGCTATGCTTGAGAAACAGTTTTTTTTCCCAAAAACCTTTCATCGATCGATCCTGTCTTGGGTTCCAGTCCTTCCCCGACAGGTCACGCAAAAATTTTTTAAGAGCTTCGCAACATCACATCGATTTTACTCTTTTAGATCATCGGTGACCCCTAGTTTATAAGACATGAATCACTTACTCTTCTTACAATCTACAAAATGTGTTGAAATGAAAAATTCACAATGTAAGAAATGATCTTTTTTTTATATTTTTCTTTCCGTGTGTCCTAAGTTCCGGAAATGGTTACAACAAGTAGCGCTTGCGAAAACGCTCGTTGAGGATTTACTCTACTGTCTACGATATCCCCAGCGGCATGCAATTATCTAAAAAACCCACTCCAATATTTCTATGCACACTGAAACATTGACTCTAATATATTATTTTTATGATTTTCAGCGGATGAGTAGATGAGGCTACATCTCGTTATGATGACCTATCTGTCGATTGTCGAAATTAGGGCATTTTTTCCTCGATTTTCTCCGAAACAAAGTCGGTGACCCCCCAATTTTTTGTCATTTTTGGAATAGGTAATTTAGGACCTAACTTCAGGTGAGAAATGGAACAAATTTCAAAGTGGGAAGATTTTCGCGCGAACATTTCCAAATGCGCTCCGAAATTCAGTATTAAAGTACGCGTAAATGATCGGATTTAAAGTACTGTTTAAGTTTGGTAGAATCATGACGATCAGGTAAAAGAGAACTTCCGGAATGTGTCTCCCTATAGACATATCATACTGTCGAATAGTGAACACGATAAAAAATGGGGCCCAACACAAAGTGAAAGTCAACAGGACAATGCCAATTGTCTTAGTGACTTTGAATTCCCGCCGCACGCTCTTTCGCGTATGCGTGTCTTCCTTGTTGCTGAAGTTGGCAGTCATGTGTTGCCTTCTTTTGAACTGAATCCAGATAGTGCGCAAAATCATGCTGTAGCAAGTCACGAGGACAATAAGTGGGAACAGAAAAGCTACTATGTTCACTACGGTGTAGAATGTTTTGTTGATATTCGAACATAAGCCGTGAGGGCTCAATCGAACGCCTCGCGCTCCAGGCCAAGCGATAATGGAAAGCGTCGACAGTGTGGCCGCGTACAGCCACACACCGCCAATGGCCAAAAACGAGCGCAAGTTTGTCATCTTTCTACGATAAACAAAAGGTTTGGAAATTTTCAAGTGTCTGTCAACTGAGATCACCGCCAGATTGGCGATGGATGCTGCCGCACAAGCCATGTCCACCCAAATCCATGCCTTGCAGATCCAAACATCTTGTATGATGGTTACATTAGAGAGGATACGAAAGGGTAGGCTCGCAGATGCGTATAGGAAGTCACTTACTGCAAGAGACGCAATAAACCAGTTTGTAGGGCTGTGAAGACGCCGGTCGACGTATATGGCGATACAAACTAAGCTGTTTCCAAATATGGTCACATTCATTACAATAATGAAAAAGGCTAAACAAAATGTATTCCAATCCCACCAAGAGCCGTCAGATTCATATTCAGGAATGTCTGTGGCATTAGTCGTGTTATTCATGTTGGATCTCGGTGTGGATCAAATGTGGCTGCTTGGTAAATGTAGACTGGCTCAACGTACCCTTGTGACGTTCTCCTATCGTCACAAAATCTGTCTGTCTTGATGCTTTTGTCCTTCAGTGGTACTCGACTTTCGGAGGTAATTTAACAAACAGTTTGCGTAGAAGGCCGCCCGTTAAGTAGAATTATGAAAAATATTTCTCTTGCCCTAAGACAAGTGATATGCCAGTAGGTATGACTAGTAATGGATGGCAAAAAAAGATTTTAGTTGTCTCCGTCAACTTGAACGATTTGCTTCCTTTTTCAGGTGTTCGTTACCCCAGATTTCGGTCCTGATATATATTATGTTCTTCGGCCGTCGAATCACCTGAAAGAAAAATTGGAAACATTCATTCACTCACAATATGATATAGTGTAATGAACAATTATTCCACGAGCGCACGTTGATATCAGATGATAAATAGCCAACCAGGGGCGTATAGTGCCAAGTTTTTTGGTTGCATTGCGAAACGCATGTGTCTTGTATCAAAAGACCAAAAAACGAAAGAAATCGTAATGGAACATTTGTCTCTACGACAAATTGAAAAAGTCAGAGAAACAATGATTGAATGGAGCTAGAAAGTGCACGGTGCAGAAAGAATTATTTCAATGGAGCCATCTTTACTAAGTCCAGTGCTCAACAACGAAACAGGGCTATTTATCATCGAAATTAAGAAAAACCAAATGTATTAAATTCTTCGAAGACAACCACACAGGGTCTGGGATCAATACGTCCGCAGCAATAACTATTATTGTTGTTCAAAAAATTACCACGAAGCATGATTCCAGGACAATTTTAATTATTATTTATGTTCTGTACAATCGGCTCCCACCAAGACCGACAAAAATTGGAATAAGGATCGAGGGGGCCGAATAACGGGCGTAGAATTAAAGGAACTAGACCCTCCATGAGGGTACACTGGGTTGCCTGTGGTTCGTGCAGCGTTCCAGGCAATTTTTTTCAAGTTGGGAGGTCATCAAGACCATTTATTATATGGCTTGTGTTTGTAGCCGATATAACGCGCGCTCTGATTGGCTAAATGTGACTGAATTGTAGGGCATTATTCTCCCGTAATGCACACGGGCCGATTACGGGCTTGCAAAAGCAAAGCAAAAGGTAATTAAAAAACAACAGTAAAAGCAAGGTGACACACGCTAACACCAACCCGGTGTGGCCAACACATCACGCATGCGCACAACCATTTCACCCGGTCAATTAGCAGCCATGGACAGCTGTTTCGGCCTGGGTTGGTGTTCGCGTGTGTCACCTTGCTTTTATTGTTGCAATTAAAAAAACATATAATAAACTACTTACTAACCGAGCTAGCTCGAGCCGTACTGGGGAATATTGGCCTTGGGTCGTTTTTTTACGGACCTCGCTGCGCTCTGTCCGTACTGCCACGACCTCGGGCCAATATTCCCCAGTACGGCCCTCGCGCTCGGTTAGTAAGAAGTTATTAAGGGGTCACCCAGAAGTCATACCAGCAGAGGCCGTTTGGCTCACAGGTCCTCACATGTTCGTACGACGAAACAGATCCTTTTCTGAGGTTAAAAAACTTGGCTACCGGCCTATTTTAAACTCTTTTTCCAACTTTCTCAACCGCGAGAAAACCGCGGTAAATCAGCTATCGCCAAAAAATGTTTTTTTTTTTTTTTCTCAAAAAATATTTGAAGTTAGGGGAAAAAAATACATCATTTTAAAGCTAAGAAAATAAGCTTTCCAACCGCATATAACGTATTTACAGACAACTAAAACATTTTATAAAAGCGAAAGTTGAGCGAAAAAATTTTAAGAAAAATAACAGTAAAATATGTTTTCCAGGCAAAATTTGGTCATTTTAGCGTTGATTACGAATTTTGGATGCAAAACTAAGATTTTCTGCAATTTATCTGCTTTCTTGGACATAAATTCGACCGAAAACTGATAAGGCACGAATATTTTTAGATTTTTAGGAATAATCGGATTAGCGATCAATGCGTAATGTGATAATGCGATAAAAGTGTCAAATTTGCGACCCGTTGCTAACGGTAAGGAAAGCAATCGCCTTACGAATAATTAACCTCTGTTTGCCAAAAACCACCCAAATAACCGATTTTCCGACGGAAAATTCATCCCAGAAGATTAAACGTTTCACTGGACATGTAATAAAGGTAAATATGTTCGAGCCAAAGCGAAAACAAGCGAATATTTTGAGGGAAAACACAATTATGTGAGATCAAAGGAACTTGTGGTGAAGACACGCAATTGCATCGCTACGAAAACATCTTACTTTTCAGCGATTTTAACGCTTGAAATTCCATCTGGTCTAGTCTTTGAATTCACTATTATCGCTGCCCTACGAATCTTCAGTGTTCTCCATAACAGCACACTTGGTAAAAGACGGCTCGACGGGCGACAGATTGTTGTCGAAGTCCATTACTCGTCGCTTTTAAGATTCCACCGCCTGTCTTGTTCAGTATCCAATTGATTTGCCATTATTAAGCTTCATAAGGGTATATTTTGTTCAAAGATCCACTAAAACGCCATTCGCGTTACATGACTTTCGACGCCATTGCAGGCTTAGTTAATGATTCTACTGTGTCCACCAGAGATATCTACGCATTTCCACTACAATCTCGATCCTAAGAAAATACGCGCAGAAGGCTCTATGCACAGAGACACCACAGGGATGGCAGTGGTGAGAGCACTCGCCTCCCACCAATGTGGCCCGGGTTCGATTCCCGGACTCGGCGTCATATGTGGGTTGAGTTTGTTGGTTCTCTACTCTGCACCGAGAGGTTTTCTCCGGGTACTCCGGTTTCCCCTCTCCTCAAAAACCAACATTTGACTTGATTTACTTTCATTGTTAATTTCAGTTTACAGTGTCCCCAGTTAGCGCTCCAGCGCTAGAACGACTAGACACTTAAATAAAGTTCCTTTCCTTTCCTTCTTTTACCAGGGGAGTGACAGGCAAGACTATTACCGACACGGAAAAAAATAAAATAAATAAAACGAACAAATCCTACCCACTTTCCGACTGGGATTGCCATACTGGCAACCCAGTAAATATCCACTCAAAAATTGAAAAAAATTCTCTTCTTTGTGTACTCGTCGCCATACTGAATATCCCAGAGTGCAACACAAAAAGGTACAAATTTGTTTACTC
>OX421451.1:13819411-13824411 GCA_949126865.1 Montipora capitata | reverse complement strand
AGGGATAGGCTGCCTTCACCATACACTTCTTTGAAAGACTCTTCAGGTAAGATGTTCACCGTCGCACCAGTGTCCAGTTGGAATGGGACCATTTAATAGCATTACCGCAAGCATTTTTTCTTTACGATCAGGATTTTCCAGAGCACAGACTTGCTCCTTGACATCAACACAAGCGACATATTCGTCAAAGTCAGAGTCCCCCACTGCATGTACTGGCTTGCGCACGTGTCTCTGTGTGGGAGGTTTAGAGGATGTGGCCGAACTGGGTGGAGGCGGTTTGGTTTTGCAGGCCACCGCAAAGTGGTTTTGAATTCCACAATTAGAGAAAGTCTTTCCCCGTGCAGGACATTTAAGTTTGTTCCAGACATGCGTTTTGGCGCAGAACTTGCAGAGAATTTCTATAGGTTTCTTTTCATTGGACTGACTAATGGCGCTGACTTCCTCCTGATTAATTTCTTTCAATTGTTGGTTTGAGGTGTCATAGGATCTACAGATATCAATGCATTACTTCAATGTGAGTTTGGAGACTTGTAGGAGCTTCTTGCGAGTTTGATTGTCTCTTACTCCGATGACAATCCCGTCTCTAATTAGACTGTTCTCCAACACTCCGAAGTTCCATGTCTTCGCCAACGAGCGCAATGCCGTGACGTAGGCATCCAGAGATTCCTTTGGTTCTTGGTCTCTCTTGTTAAATCGGTATCTCTCGTATATTTCGTTTGTCTCTCCGATAAAATAACGCTGTAGTTTTTGGAGAACAATATCAATGTCCTTCTTATCGTCTTCACTGTCGAATTCTAAGCCTTCGTATACATCTAGAGCATCTGAGCCAATACAAGTTAGCAGCGTGGCAGTTCTCAGCAATTTGTTTATATATATATATATATATATATATAATCCTTGTCGCGCCTAGGTGGCACATAAGGCTGAGACCAGAGATTTCCATTGCTCCCTGTCCATTGCTGCCTTCTCAAGTTCTTTCCATGTCTTCCCTGTTGTTTTCATTTCTGCCTCGATCGTCCTCCTCCAAGTTTCTCGTGGACGACCTCTCTTCCTTCTTCCACTATCCGGTGTCCACCTTAACGCAGTTCGTGTTATACTATCTCGGTCTTTCCTGATAACATGCCCAAGCCACCTCCATCTTCTTTGCATTATTACCGTGGTGATGTCTCGCTGGCCTGTCCTTTGATATAATTCCTTGTTTGTGATCTTCTGGGGCCAGTATATCCTGCATATCTTTCTCAGGCAAGAAGTGTGGAAACCTGACAGTCTTTGGCTGTCTCTTTGGGTAACCCTCCAACATTCTGCACCATACAGTAGTACTGATAAGACATTGCTGCTATAGATCTTTATCTTCGTTTTTTCACTGATGTTTGGTGACCTCCATACTTTATTTAGTTGGACAAATGATGATTTGGCCTTCTGAAGACGGTTGGTGATGTCTTTAACCGTGGCATTGCTTTTGCTCATAGTACTTCCCAAGTAGGTAAATTCCTCCACTTCCTCCAAATTTTCATTCTCCAATTCCACTGGTAATGGTATTTCCGTAAAATGCATTGTCTTAGTCTTCTTCCTGCTGATGTTCAAGCCTAGTTGGCTGGCAGCTAATGAGAGGTCTGATGTTTTCCGCTGTAATTGATCTCTAGTAGAAGACACGAGTGCAACATCGTCGGCAAAGTCGAGATCCTCAAGCAAAGACGTTAGTGTCCATCTCATGTCCCGTCTTTTGTTGCCTATTGTCTTGCGCATTATCCAGTCGATGGCTATTAAGAATAACATGGGTGACAGGACGCAACCTTGGCGCACCCCGCTTCTGACACTGAACCAATCCGTTAGCTTCTTTCTATGGATAACACTGCAAGAGAAATTGTTGTAGAAACATTTGATGATGCCGATAATCTTCTCTGGGCACCCATAGGCTATCAGGATACTCCATAAGGTGTCTCTGTGTATGCTGTCAAAGGCCTTTTCCAGATCTATGAAATTAATATGTACCTTAGTGTTCCACTCGATACACTGCTCAATGATATTTCAGAGGGTGAAAATGTGGTCTATACACCCTACTCCTGGTCTAAAGCCTGCCTGCTCCTTCCTTAAGATGGTGTTGATGGCATCACTTAGTCTCATTTGGATGATTTTACAAAAGATCTTACTTGGTACGGAAAGGAGTGTTACTTCTTGGGGAGTTTAATGATCAGGCCCCTGCACCAGTCTTCAGGTATGGTCTCGGCATCCCAGATTTTATGGAATAGGTCATATAACCAGTCTTGAAAAACGGGTGTCAGTTTTCAATTCTTCTGCTGTGATGTTATCTATTCCAGGTGCCTTGTTGTTCTTCAGACTCTTGATCGCTTTCAGAATCTCATTTTTTGTTGGTGGAGAACAATCGATATCCAGTTTATCTCCAAAGGGCTGAGATATACAAGCGAGCTCTGCTGAATCTGGTCTGTTAAGGACCTCCCTAAAGTGCTGTGTCCATTTTTGCTGCTGTTTATCCTCGATTGTGATTCTCTTCCCATCCTTACCTTTCACTGCATCGCATTCTCCCTGGAATTTTCCAGAGAGGTCCCTTGTTATTCTGTACAACTCACTTTGCTCCCCCCTTATCGCAGCTTGTTCGGCTTGGGAGGCTAAGTTCTCATAGTGCATTCTCTTGTCCTTCCGTAAATTTTTCCTAACTTCTCTATTAGCCAATGAGTACTCTGCTGATAGTTTCTCAATTAGTCTCTGTGATCTTGCAGACCCTTTCTTTTCCTTGATCTCCCTACGCTTGTCGATTATAGGGACCAAGTCTCAGCACTTATCCAGTTCTTCTCTCTTTTCCTTTCCTTCCCTTGCACACATTCGCATACATGCAAGTAGCTCTCCTTTGCTATCCTCCATGCTGATTGTGCATCCCTTTCTGCCTCCTCATCGATGTTACTTAGAGCCTCATACCTATTTTTTACAACTATAGAGAAATTCTTGCTGACATCTGGGTTCCTCAACCTAGCAATGTTGTACCTTTGCCCCTTCTCTGCCATCTTGATGGGTTAGCTGTAGTTTGACAGTTGCTAGAAGAAGGTGGTGGTCGCTTCCAACATCGGCGCCCCTCTTTACGGTGACGTTGTGAAGAGAGTGCTTCCAGCGACCATTTATCAAGACATGGTCTATTTGGTTCTTGACGTTCCCATCTGGGACAGATGCGCCGCTACCCTCGGGTTTCGGTGGCATATTTAGTAATTTGAAGTTAGCTAGATTCCCTCAGCAGAGATTTCCTTCCGAAAACACAAGACAATTCCACCCACCGTTGTCTTCCGCTATTCGTTGTGAAGAGGGTTTCGAGTGGCTAGCGCCGAACACAGCAGAGATTGGAGACTATCTTCGATAAATATCAGCTCGCAGATCAGAGTTGCTCGACCACGTGCGTGCGAACAAATCTCTCTACAGAACACTTTCCGGTACGTTGAGCGGTAATTCCTCGACGGCACCAATTGCAGAAACTGGTTTTCACTTCTGACACCATGTAACGTAGTCATTAAGGCAGACAACGAAACACCAAGCCGATTGTACATCAAGCGAAGAACGAGAACACATGCGGGATCCCGTATGTAAACTAAACTGTATAAATTAACTTAACATGCATAAATTAACATCGTTACATAACCCGGAAGTCCCGTCTCACAGGCCTTGTTACTGGGTTGCAATCCCAGTCGGAAAATTGGTAGATTTCTCCGTTTTATTTTATTTTATTTTTTTTATTTTCCGTGTCGGTAAAAGTCTTGCCTGTCACTCCCCTGCTAAGTCGTGTCTTTGTGTATAGAGCCTTCTGTGCGTATTTTCTTAGGATAGAGAGGGTAGTGGAAAATGCCTACAGTTCTCTGGTGGACACAGTAGAACGATTAACTTAACCGGCAATGGCGTCGAAAGTCACGCAGCTCGAATGGCGTTTTAGTGGATCTTTGAACAAAATATACCCTTATGAAGCTCAATAATGGCAAATCAATTGGATACTGAACAAGACAGGCGGTGGAATCTTAAAAGCGTCAAGTAATGGACTTCGACAACAATCTGTCACCCGTCGAGCCGACTTTTACCAAGTGTGCTGTTATGTAGAACACTGAAGATTCGTAGGGCAGAGATAATAGTGAATTCAAAGACTAGACCAGGTGGATTGAATGGAATTTCAAGCGTTAAAATCGCTGAAAAGGTAACATTGTTTTCGTGGCGATGCAATTGCGTGTCTTCACCACATGTTCCTTTGATCTCACATAATTGTGTTTTCCCTCAAAATATTCGCTTGTTTTCGCTTTCACTCGAACATATTTACCTTTATTACATGTCCAGTGAATAGTTTTATCTTCTGGGATGAATTTTCCGTCGAAAAATCTGTTATTTGGGTGGTTTTTGGCAAACAGGGGTTAATTATTCGTAATGCGATCGCTTCCGTTGCCGTTAGCAACGGGTCGCAAATTTGACACTTTTATTGCATTATCACATTACGCATTGATCGCTAAGCCGATTATTCCTAAAAATCTAAAAATTATTCGTGCCTCATTGGTTTTCGGTCGAATTTATGTCCAAGAAAGCAGATAAATTGCAGAAAATTTTAGTTTTGCATCCAAAAATTCGTAATCAACGCTAAAATGACCAAATTTTGCCTGGAAAACATATTTTACTGTTATTTTTCTAAATTTTTTCGTTCAACTTTCGCTTTTATAAAATGTTTCAGTTGTCTGCAAATAAGTTATATGCTGTTGGAAAAATAAAGTTCCTTCCCTTTCCTTTTAGAGAAAACAGGGTAGACTTTCATATACCGGACAAATACGGCGGAGGACACTTGGTATTGTTATTATGTTCGCCTTGTTCTTTTGTTTTATGGACATCAAGGGCGCGTTCGATTGACCGTATTCTGAAATAGGAATATATGGAATAGGAGTCAGAACTCCTTCGTTTTTACGGACATTTACATTAAAATTGTCAAACACCTGCTAAAATGCTATTTTAAGCATATCGTTATTATC
>OX421451.1:13804411-13814411 GCA_949126865.1 Montipora capitata | reverse complement strand
GTTAACTCTGTTTAAAAATATAAGTGCTACACGGCCAACGTTTGTATAAACGTAACCTTTCCTTGGAAAAGAAGAAAAGGCCTACTTGAAACTGAAATTCTAGGACCAGAAGCCCGTTTCTCGAAAGTCCGATAACTTTTCGGGCCGGGAAAGTCATTTGCGAAACTGGCCACCGCTTGTTTTGGAAAGCCGAACTTTTAAGGTGACAAAAAGAAAAATTACCGTGAAGTTTGACGACTTAAGTCCCTTCCGTTCTTGAGATACAAAGGGAATTGTGACACCCGAAAATGGCCCGTAAAGTTTCCGGACTTTCGAGAAACGGGCCCCAGGTCTTTCAAAAGTCGGTATTTTAAATTTACTCCAAAGGAAGCCGATAAATTATTCAGTCAATGATCATTCAATCGATATGATTTGTCAGCTCCGTTTGAATACATCTAATATCACAACTTATGTTGCCACTTTATGTACCAGTCAAATTGAAGCTTCAACATCCGCCCCGGGCATACCCCGAGCATTTGACCCCTTTTCCTGCCCGGGGGGAGGGAATTTGATCATCTTAGTCTTCCCGGGGACGGGGCATTTGATTACCACTCATAGGGGGTGAGGAATTTGTTCGGTAGCCTCGATTTCATGTTACGTTTCCATGTCACGTATTCTCTACGTGTTTCTCTGCTAGTAGAACATTGGTCTAGTGTAATACTTACATGCAGTTGATCCACATAGACATAACCTTACTTTTACATTAAAAGGTTTATTAATAATAATTCGACATCAAAATTTGTCAACTTTGTTATTGGTTCTCTTTGGATATTTAATATTTATACCTGTTACCTGTCCTCCTTGTGCCTCATGCCATGTAGGGCCCTTGTTCTCCTTGGTGTTGTCTATTAAAACATGTTTACATACACAGCTTCAGATGCATAATAGAGCTACTGAAAAGGTAAAACGGTAATCTGGTAATTTCCCGGGGGTGGGGGCATTTGATCACCTGAAATGAACCTATGATGAGCCATTTGAACAACTTTTTGGCCCGGGGAGGGTGGCATTTAAACAAACATTTTCCAAATTCAAATTCCCAGGGAGTTGCCCGGGGGGGGGGGGGAATGTTGAAGCTTCAATTTGTACATTACTTTGCGTCACAACGATATGAAAGTTCGCCAATTTTTGACTTCACGCAAGCGTCTTGCATGTCAGTTATGCTTCATTTGATTCCTTTTGTATCAGTATATTGGTAGATTTTGATTCCTTTACATCTGGTATCTGGCAATGAACTATCGCGTTCCATTAAACCCGATTCCACAACGGGCATCGATATGAGTTTTGCAATGTGGCATACCAATTAGTGCCATGGGCAAGATGCAATTCATTGCCTAAAAACCAGCCATTTTCCGACATGTTCTCTTGGTCGACGTCCCCCTTAGCATTTTCGACACCTTTGAAACAATCGCCATTTCTCTGATTCTAGGCCTTTTGTCAAGCGGTTTTTGCACAGAACAAATCTACAGCAGTTAAACTTTCAATGCATACTTGAAATTAGGGCTATAAGCGACTTGTATCTGCTATTTTTTTAGCCTTTGGAAGTTTTCCTAAAACGTCGGCCGTCTTTCGACATTTTCCCTTGGTCCCCCTCTTGCAAAATCTCAGAATATGTGCCAAGGTCTTTTGCTTTATATATGTTTTATTGAGATACCAAGGCATTGTGGGTAACTATTTCACGTTTAGAACAAAGGTTTGTTAACGGTATTTATTTAGCCGTCCTACCGAAATGTTATTAGGGAGCTTTAGCAACGACGACGGGAACGGCAACGAGAACGTCATGTAAAAACATAAATTCACGTTATTGCGATCACCTCGCGACTATTCCAAGCCTTTTAATATCACAAAGGTGTGGCAGTCCCTCAGGAATGAAACCGTTACGAGCGGCGCTTAATTTAGGGGAGAAAAACGAAATTTTATCTCCGAGTGCTGACGTTCTCCATAACACCTCAAACTTTTTTTATTTTTTTATTTTTTTTTAATTTTCAAAATTTTACTTTTATTCCTAGAAGTGCGAGAAAATTGTACAGGTTTTACCAGACATCCAATAGTAATATGCTGACAGAGAATCTTTACAAAATGGGGCCATGTCACAAAGCAAAGGCCACCAAATATAATAAAAAGAATCTGGGTTCAGGGGAAAGCTCATCCCCTTCAAGTTAACACTACTCAATCAATCATGATTTTTTGTTAAGTTACTGGTAGATGCAACTGGAAACTACAACTGATGGAACCTCAACAAACTAAACCAACATGTTGGTTGTCTCAGTGGGATTCTCCAGAGTTTCCTCGGTAATTTGCTATTTTCGCAAATCCATAATACAGTTCATTTCTTGGGGTTATTTGCATTAAAACAATGGATATCCAGTTCACTGAAGCATGATACAGTCCCAAGAGTAATTGTATTGTTTTTATGTAAAGAGCCCCCCAAAACGTTTTGAATTATTATTATTATTATTTCTTTTTTTTTTTTAAATTAATTATTTATTTTTTACATCATGACAATTTACATTACATTGACTAATACAAAAGACGCAATACAACTGGGAGAAAAGAACAGTACTAACTAAATAAAAGAAAAGAACAAGTAAGAATTAATTGCAATCTACCTTCAACACAATAATTCTTACGTGTAGTGATAGATCGAAGTATAACTGCAAGTGCTTCGCTTCTAGTCTTTACCTCCTTTTTGAAGTATTAATTTTACAGAGGGGAGAAACTCAATTAGTAAAGAGCACATTTTTCTATTTGCCATTACATCAACATTTGGAATTCTTTCTGGATCGGTTTTTTCTCAAAGCACTTACAACTGTAGACATATTGTTTCAAAAGAATAAATAACAAGTGTAGTCTGCGTCTTAGGTGTTCGGATAATTGATGAAAGTCGGGTATTTCATTAAAAGTAATTTGCTCGTTAGAGAGATTAATTTCGGTATCGTTTACGCGGTTAAACCACACTAACGCTTCAGAATAGAATGATTTTATCACGGAGCAATCTAGGAAAGTATGCTCTATTGAGTCTGAGTTAGGGCAAAAGATACAGATTGCGTCATCTGTTAATCGAAATTTGAGCTGTTTGTTCAAAGTCAGTCAGATTCAATCCGTGCGAAGTTATTTATATAGTTATTTATAGCGTTTTAGTATCTTAACACTTACGCTTTAGCGTTTTAACCAACGGTCATGTAGATTTAATCCGTGCAAGTTATTTATATAGTATTTTAATATTTTAACGCTTACATTTTAGCGCTTGTATTTACATATTTTATCTTTGGACATTCTCACGTCTTAATTTGTACTTATATATGCAGATTTTATTCGCTTCTTTTACAACTTGAAAATGATCTCAGAGAGATCGAAACGTCGTTTTTTATCGCTAGTTTTTATTCTGAAATGTGTTTCAAAAAAACTTCGTGTTATGTCCATTTTAACAGCTACTTGCAAACTAATACTTCGCTTTTCAATCGAATTATATGTAAATACAGATATAACTTAGCAACACAAGCAGAGGCGCTTTTTCCAAGATATTAGGGAACTTACGAATCGACGACGTTCGCGCGACGCCGCCTTTGGCACAGGTCATAGTCCTGCTTCGCGGCCTATTAAATTTACGATGTTCGCAGTAAAGACGACGACGTTCGTGCGTGTGCGGTAAATTTTTCCGCCATTTCTGAAATTTGCTGTCATTTCACAAGGCAAGTTGTTCAATCCAAATGCCTAACTTCAGAGATACGAAAGCTCCTATAGCGTACACTTGTCGAACGAACAAGAACGATGTTCACAAGTCAAAAAACCCAGAGTTTCCCTACTGGAACTATGGAAGGTTTCATTTCTATTGGGAGGACATTTATGGACTCCATGAACAGCTTCGATACCTGCACTATGCCCATCCTTGCTTTTAGTTTCACTGGCGATTTTATTTTTAGTTGAACTATTGGCCAATGCCCAGTAGAAGGTCGTCACTTCAATGAAAACAGACCAAAAACATCAAAAAATCAAGGCGGTCAAGAATATGCTCCCGAAAGCGTTACTTGATTTATCTGGCCAAAAAGCACCTGAAGCCGATCGGGAGAAACTGTTAACTAACCTCCTGTCCTGTCCCTCCCCAACCTCGTCGACTTTGGTGCGCGACTTTGGCCAGCGGCCAAGATACAGAGCTCTGGGGGAATCAATTTGAGGGACGATTCTGATTGGCTGTTCTTTTTGTCTTATTGAGCATGCGTAAAAGACACGGACGTGAACAGAGCTGAGTGAGCGTAGTTTCCGCGCAACGCACCCCGCAGCTGTTTACAAGTAAAAATGTTACAAGTAAAAGTTTTCAATGAAATGGCTGACGACACCCCAACTAAACCCGCGAACGCTTCTAAAACAAATTCTGCCGCTGCAAAATTTTGACTGCTTATGTTTACGATGCGCTGTTGTTCGTAGGAAAGTCTCGGGACTTTCTCTCGAAAATTCTTTGTAGAGAGAACGGGGATAAAAGCCCTGCATATTTGAACTTGCAACTAATGAACAATTTTAAATCTAACAAAATAATGTTTGGAATCAAATTTGCTCGATAATTTCCTCCAAAAACGTGTTTGGATCCAGAAAAAAAAAAAGAATGCTTTCTAGCGGCCGACAACACCGCAACTAAACCCGCGAACGCTTCTAAAACAAAATTCTGCCGCCGCTGTTGTTGTTGCAAAGTTTTGACTGCGTATGTTTACCATGCGCTGTTGTGCGGACGAAAATCTCGGAAAGAAGGAATTGCAAAGTTCTTTGTGGAGATAACGGGGATCGAAGGCCGCCAAAATCATTATGGATTGTCGCAGTAAGTCTGTCGGCAATGTTCCCAAAAAATAAAAGCGTTTGCACAATTCAAAGCTCTCTGCATGGGATTCCGACAAAAAGCAACGCGATAAAAGTACTAAACTGAGATTTCCGACAAAAAAAGAGGGGGAAAGCACTAAAACCGGAAGCCCAGTTTTTGGCCAAAAAAGTCGATTCCCCCAGAGCTCTGAATTTTGCGGCTGGTTAAAAAGTTCACGGGCTCAGGGAACGAGATCCTTGCGACTCCGGCAAGTGTCCATAAAGGCACGTCAGCAAGCATTTAGCACGCAGTAGGCACCCAATCTAACGGCGCCGTTATGCAAACGTCGTCGATTACAGCCGCCGTCATTCGCAGGCTGTCTTCACAAGGAATGTCAGTGACCTACGAGTGGAGGCGTATTAGTTATATTAGCTAGGTCCCACGTTTTTGGTAGTAATTTATTATTTTTCATTACAAACAAAACGTTTTTACATTCCTTAATTCAATAACGTCCTCGACTGCCGGAAAAATATAACAAATTTGACAACGTCGACAGGAGAAATATAGAAAATATATACACATAACAAATGTCATTGAACTAACGCCCAAGAAACTACAGACATGCCGGGAAGTCGAAAACTAGTAAGATCGAATTGGATTGGTTCTGAGTCTTATTTGTGGAAAGTCCCGTAACTTTTCGAGTGTCACAAATCCCTCTGTATATATATATATTAAGAAGGGAGAGGATTTAAGTCATCAACTGTCACAATTATTTTTCTTTTATTCAAAAGCCCTTCTTTTCAAAACAAGCGAAATGGCCGAAAAGTTATCAGGACGTTCGAGAAACGGGTCCCAGATCAGTTTAAAAAAAACCAGATTGGATAGGATAGCTGTAAATCCCTGCAAAAAAAAAAACAATCTTATGGTCTTGTCCATAACCTTGATAGCTCTTCAATTCAATGTAACAATTCTTGTAATGATGAGTTAAGCTCTTGATACATGGCATCTACCAAGAGAAATAAATTACGTGTTTTCTGGTTTCCACATTGGCGACGAAGAGCAACGATCAAAACTCATAGACATTTTTTGTCAATCTTCTACGCTCACTCCACACTCATTCTAAAGGAAAATTGCCTTCCAGTAATTATCTATAACCATAAAAACCAACACATAGCAGTCTTCAGGCAATTTGGTGTCGTATGTGCTGTTATTTTCTTTATCTTCTTGGTTTGTTGTGATACCCTGGTATATCAGTTTCAATTTTCCACTGACGATCAGTTCATCGCATTTGAGTCTGTAGCTATTGTTTGCGCTGTCGAACTGGGCAGCGTTCATTGTGAAACAGACAATACCACCTTCAACATATGTAAAGAAGAGTGAACAGTTAAATAGGAATGACCATTAAGAAAGACATCTCCTTCACAACCTGCATATTTGAATTTCCGACTAATGAATAATTTTAAATCTAACAAAATAATGCGTGCAATCAAATTTGCTCGAGAACGCGCCGATCAACTCAAAACTTCTCTCCGACCATAGCACAGTTTTGTACAATTTGCCTTTGCAAACTGAACCACAGCTGACAGTAAAAGAAGTGACATTTAAGAAGACAAAAGATATTGACATTGACGCTTTTCGGGATGAGCTCTGATCGTCCCAGCTTCGCCAGAATCCGCCAAGCACACTCCCAGCTGATCTTGTATGTTCCTATAACTCAATTTTGTCTTGATTAATTGATAAGCACGCCCCAAAGTTAATGAAGAAGACCATCACTAAGCGTCCGCGCGTGCCGTGGTTCAACGATGGGATAAAGGCAGCCAAACAGCTACGACGGAAGTATGAACGTATCTGAAGGAGGACTGGGCTTGAGTCAGATAGTTTACGGTTTAAGAAAGCGCGCAATCGCGCAAACCACGCAGTGGAGTTGGCACGACCGCAATACTACACCAACTTTATTAGTGACAATAGTGCGTAGCAACCAGCGAAAACTTTTCAAAGCGGTCAGTACATTAGTGAGTGGAGGAAATGAAGAACAATGCCCTCCACACGTTGACCCCGTCTGCTTACGGAAGATTAACAACATTCGCAGTAGATTGGATACACTAGACATTCTTCCGCGTGAATCAGGCACGTTAACTGCATGTCTCAAGCTGCCCAAACAAGTCTTGTGGAAATGATCCCATGCCTACTCAAATTGTAAAGGATTGCATTGATGAACTTTTGCCAGCTATTTCCAGCATGGTTAATCTATCCCTGACTGAAAGTCACTTCCCTGACATCTCGGGAGGCCCAAGTTGAAAAAGCCCGGAATTGACTGAGTCAAAAATAACTGCCGCCCTGTGAGTAATCTTCCTTTTCTCTCGAAGATTACTGAAAAGGTTGTAACTCAACAAACATCTCAGCATATGTCAGTTCGCCAACTGTATCCTGATTTTCAGTCGGCCTGTCGCCAACATCATAGTACGGAAACGGCACTGTTGCGCGTGCGCAATGACATTCTGCTAAATATGAATAAACAGCATGTTACTCTGGTGGTATTTCTTGACCTTAGCGCCGCGTTTGACGCGGTTGACCATGGTGTGCTCCTAGGGCGCGCGTCTAGAACAACAGTTCGGCATCTGTGGAGGTGCGCTGGCTTAGCTTAGGTCTTACCTTACAGAGAGATCACATGACATATTAATAAAGAATGCCAAGACAGCCAGTTTAATTTTGACGTAAAGTTTGGGGTACCTCAAGGGTCCTGTATGGGACAACTGTTGTTCTCGATCTATACAAGCGAGCTGTTCACTGTCATCAACCGCCACTTGCCTGCGGCACACTGTTGCGCGGATGATACTCAGTTATATCTTGCGTTTCAACCTAATGACAGTGCTGCCCAAGACTCGGCAATGAAAGGAATGGACGCGCGCTTACAGGACATTTGCAATTGGGTGATTAGGGACAGACTTATGATCAATGATGGCAAAACAGAATTCATGATCATTGGTACGAAGGCGCAATTACGAAAGATCCACCAGAACAGCCTGATCGTTGGTGAATGTGAGGTGTTTCCCAGTGATGAAGCGATACGGAACTTAGGGGTGTGGATAGACAATACTTTTACATTGAGTGCCCATATCACACGGACCAGTAAAGGGCGCATTCTATCACCTACATAACATCAGGTGTATCAAAAAATACTTAGACAGGGACTCAACTGAGAAATTACTCCACGCATTTGTAACTAGCAGACTGGACTATTGTAATGGATTTGTAACATCTAAGCTACACCGTGTTCAAAATGCAGCGGCAAGATTACTATACCGTGCACCTCGATATTGCCATATAACACCATTACTACGTGAATTACATTGGCTTCCAGTGAGGTCCAGAATTGACTATAAGACTTTAATTATCACTTTTAAAGCAATCTATGGGACAGCTCCTAAGTATATCGGATTTAGTAACTTTAAGACCTAATTTTAAATATAGTCTTAGATCTAATGACGAGCTTCTTCTATCGCCAAACCTCCCCTACACTTGGCGATAGAGCATTTATGGCAGCGGCACCGAAATTGTGGAATGCTCTTCCTTATGACGTCAGGATCACGTTGAACTTTAAAAGTACTTTTGAACAGACACTCAAAACTGCACTTTTTATTTAAGGGTACAAAAGAAAAGTTTTAATATATTTTATGCACATACGTTAAGTTATTTTAATTTTATACGTAAATTTGGATTCGATTTTCCTATTGTTATTATTCATTAGTATTATATACAGCTCATACATGTGAGGCTCATTTCACAAAATTGTATAGTTGAATTTGAGGCATATAAAGATTAATAGTAATAATAATAATAGTAATAATAACAATAATAATAATAATAATAATAATAATGATAAATAATAATAATAATAATAATAATGATAATCAGGAAAAATGATGGGGTTACGAGATTGGCATTTACGCATGCGTCACCCGCTCATTCGAGTGTACGCGCGAGTAAAGCTACAGGCCAACGGAAACGGATTTAAGTGACCATTTAACCGTGTGTGTACAATCTTCGTAGTTTTCGTGAATAGATGTCTATTTATATTCCATATGTATAGGAATTAGAAGAAAGGTAAGTGAAATTAGCGGTATTTGTTTATTTTTGGTTACCCACTTTGAATCGTGAGCTGACGCGAGCAGCTTTTAGAATTGCGAGTATGGCTTACGCGCGTGCGATCAGCTGAAAACCCTTTTTAGCCTCCTTAAGCAACTACAAAAACCCAACTTTAATATTGAAACTATTAAAAGTGACTTGAAATTTAATCAATTAAGTCGAACAATGTCAATGAGCAAGTGTAAGCTGCTCAAACTCGGAAACATTGAAAAAGTTGTTTAACGAGGATATTGTATACTTATCAAAAACAGAGCCTAGGGCGTTTAGAACTGCATGTATCTTAAATTGTTCAGTGTCGTTTGATTACCTCTAACAGAAACGTGTAGCTTTAACAATAAAATGTGAAAACGTACCATATTGTATTCACTCTGTAGTACGACAAACACAAATTATGCAGCCAAAATTCCTTTGACTACCTTTCTTTGAAGACAACTTTTAAAGACCTTTTTTGTAACCCAATCCCTCACAAATACTTTCTCTCTTCCTTTAAACTCTTCCATCTCGTCCAAACACGTGTTTAAAGCGACTTCGGCACCCGAAAAAAAAAAAAGAAACCTGACACTTCCGTTTCAATTTCCCCACCCCATCCCGGGCACAGAAAATAGTCAAATGCCCTGAGTTTGCCCGGGAAGGGGGATGTTGAAGTTTCGATTTGATCGGCGCATAATTGCTCAATAATGTTCTACAAAAACGTGAGTGGATCGAAAAAAAACATAACTTTAAAATGCCTTATTTTCACTTTGCTGTCTTCTCAACTTTCTCGTCACCAGAGCCTCTGATCTTATGTCTGCGCATGACCCTAGGCTCTGGGAAACTCTATGTAGGAGAAAATGCGCCGTAGGGTTCTTATAGCCAAAATTTGGCTATTTGAACCTTACAGCGCCTGCTCTCTCCTCGTGCTAACATGAATGCACCAATCACAGACGCTTGTCATTGTTCTTTACGAAAACTAATGAGAAGACAATTATGCACAAAAGAGAAGAGCTCTGGGGTCGAGATTAGCCCTCTCTAGCGAGCCGAAAGGGCAGG